>JADMNL010000023.1:413145000-413702500 GCA_016271365.2 Neoceratodus forsteri
TGCTCTTACCTCCTTGTTTATTTTGTCTGTTGTTCTTTTTCGGCAGGGGATGGGCCCAGCCACCCACTCCCATCCCCAGCCACCCAACGCTACACTCCTTTTATAGAGTAGCACAGTCGTGACATTTCCTGTAGCAAAGCAGGAAGGGGAGGATCAGAGGGGTAGCCACACAGTGACCTCATTTACAGGGGCACAAGTAATTTAACGTGATATACCAAGTTATACAAAAACAAACAAAACATAAAATCAAACTTTTGCTTTCATTTTAATCCTTCTAATTACTTGGACCAGGTTATAAACCCAGCAACTCATCTGGAATTAATATATTTTACTGCAGGTACTACGGGACACTTTTCAAAAGGGCAGTTATACAGAATTTAGGACACTGTCCTACATGCTGAACCATTGGCGATCTAAGGGCTCAGCTCCA
This sequence comes from Neoceratodus forsteri, assembly GCA_016271365.2. Lineage (NCBI taxonomy): Eukaryota > Metazoa > Chordata > Ceratodontiformes > Ceratodontidae > Neoceratodus > Neoceratodus forsteri. The sequence goes on from JADMNL010000023.1 coordinate 413,145,431, forward strand.
GGCAACATGGGCAGACATTGCGCACCTCAAATCGCATATTCAGGAAGAAATATATTATAAGAACCACTCACCATTTCCCCAACATCCGACAGAAGCACCTCGACCGCAGAGGGTAGTTGGTCCGGGAGGTTGGCAAGTGGTTAGGAGGGGCAAATCGGGTGCCCCATCACTCAGTGGTCTACAATGTATCACCTCCACAAACAATATAAAAACTACAAACAGATATCTGCCTCTATCTCCGAAATCAAACAAAGGGGCAGAGGACACTGCAGAGCAGGACACTGCAGCACAGGAGCTAGCACAACAAAACTCAACCAAAATAGGGACCAAAACAAAAAAAGCGAAAAGGAAATCCAAAACAATTTTGATCATAGGATACTCCTTGATTCGGGGAGTTGATACCTACCTCCAGCTGGGGGTAATGGTCAGATGTCTCCCAGGTACATCAGCACTGAGAGATACAGACCACATTGCTAAAATCATGAAGGAAGCAGGAGAAAACATTGACGTCCTGGTACACGTAGTGACTAACGATCTCATCAGCCGGTCAGTTGTGGAGACCAAGGAACACTTGACCAGGCTGGGTGACAAACTGTCATCCATTTCGTCCGGCATCTCCTTCTCCGAGATCCTGCCAGTCTGGGAGAGGGAGGCAGATGGACAGAAGGTCAGAGAAGGGGAGATAGGGGAGCTAAAGATGTGGCTCAAGAGCTGGTGCCAGGAAAAAGGACACAGATTTGTAGGTAACAGGCAACAGTTTTGGGAGCGAAACTTCTTTAAATTCGATGGACTGCATCTGACTAAGGAGGGAGTCAATGCATTGGGGAAGAAGTTTAATGTCTTTGCAGAATATTTAAACTAGCAAATGGGGAGGGGGTATAGCACCTGATACGTCAAATGGGAAGAACACCCCTCCCCACTCAGCTAGTGATCAAACAGGAGTTCAGCATGTTTGTAGTTCATTTGCATCACCAGGCAAGGAAAAAGGTCCGGCTTCCCATACAATGCACAGGGGAAAACGCCAGACCTCGGCCAACAAATAACACACCAAAATCTGGTCAATGGAAAATCATGTACACAAATGCTCGCAGTCTGAGAAACAAGATCCCAGACCTGCAGGCAATAATGACAGAGACTAAACTAGACATAGTAGCCATTAGCGAGACATGGTTCACCAGTAACCACACTTGGGAGACTTCAATACCTGGCTATGTACTGTTCAGAATAGACCGAGGTGCAAAAAAAACGGGTGGAGTGGCCCTTTATGTCAATGAAAATATCAAAGCTACAGAAATTCAGAATACACATAAGGAGCCAGAAGAAAGTACAGTTACGTAAGAACTTACCGTAACAGTAGATCTTCGAGAGAGGCTCTTGCAGTAGGTAATTACATATAGGACTGACGTCGGCAGGCGGCAGGACCCCATGGAAAAATTTCTAGCTAACAGTCCCTGGCAGGAGACCGCCCCACGTCAGGTGACGGTGTCAGGCGTCGGTATAAAAGCAGTCCCGGACGCCCGCCTTCCAGTTCTTTCCCGCCACAGGCCTGAAGGCCCGGACGAGAGAGAAGCAGATATTTTCCTCAATGGAAAAGGAGCTGAAAAAGCCTAGTGGGATGGAGGGCGGGAAGGTATTACCTACTGCAAGAGCCTCTCTCGAAGATCTACTGTTACGGTAAGTTCTTACGTAACTGTACTATCTTACTTCGAGAGAGCTCTTTCAGTAGGTAATTACATATAGGACAGAATCCCAAGCAGTCTGGAACAAATGATAGGCACCGGGAGGAGGAACTACTTCAAGAAGTAGCAAACAAAAACTTGCAAACCTCAAGATGGGGGGCCTTGCAAGACAGCTAACCTGAAGCCTGCTCTACGGTGAGAGACAATGTCCAAACTGTAATGTTTAGTAAAAGTATGGACGGAAGTCCAACTGGCGGCAGCACAAATGTCTGCTGCAGACACATTCTTGAAACAAGCCGCAGAGGCTGCTACTCCCCGAGTGGAGTGACCTCTGACTTGACCCGGTAGGGTCTTGTTGTACTTGTCATAACAGAAAGTGATGCAATGAGCCAACCACTTTGATAGGCATTGCTTGGAGACAGCATTGCCTTCCCTTTTGTGAGCAAAAGAGACGAACAACTGATCAGTCTTTCTGAGATCCTTCGTCCTATCGGTGTAGTATCTCAGAATCCTGTGAACATCCATGGTATGGAGCAAGTATTCACCTTGGTTGGAGTACTGCGTGAAAAAGGCAGGTAATTCAATAGACTGATTTAAGGTAGACTCCACTACCACTTTTGGGAGAAACTTAGGATTCGTGTGAAGAGCTACTCTTTCTTTGTGAAAAATCAGATAAGGGATTTTGCACATAAGGGCTTGGAGCTCGGAAATTCTGCGAGCAGAAGTAATGGCCACCAAGAAGAGCGTCTTCCACGATAAGAACTTCAAGTCTGCGGAAGCCGCAGGCTCAAAGGGAGGAAGGGTAAGTTTCTCGAGGACAAAGTTCAAGTCCCAAGGGGAGTTATCCAGCCTGGGAGTGGGTCCCAAAATGACAGCCTGGGTAAAGAATTGGCTGGAGAATAGGACACAGAGAGTAATAGTAAATGCTGTCCACTCTGAAGAAAGGGGGCTTACTAGTGGGGTACCGCAGGGTTCAGTATTAGGACCGGTCCTCTTCAGTGTCTTTATAAGCGACATTGCAGAGGGACTGAAAGGAAAAGTATGTCTCTTTGCAGATGACACAAAGATCTGCAACAGAGTTGATGCACAAGGTAGGGTGGAAGGGATGAGAAGGGACCTGGCAAGGTTAGAGGAATGGTCAAATGTATGGCAGCTTAGATTCAATGCTAAGAAGTGCAAGGTAATGCACTTGGGAAACAAAAACCCAGGGGAAGAGTACACAATGGGGATGAGATACTAACAACAACAAAAATGGAAAGGGACCTGGGGTAGTCATATCAGATGACCTAAAGGTGGGCAAGCAATGTGAGAGGGCAGCAAGGAGGGCTGGGGGGATACTGGGATGCATAGGGATAGGCATCACCAGTAGAAAACAGGAAGTTATTATCCTTCTGTACAGACAGTTGGTGAGACCCCATCTGGAGTACTGCGCAGTTCTGGAGACCCAATCTCCGCAAGGACATAGACAGGATGGAGGCTGTCCAGAGGAGGGCAACTAAAATGGTGCAGGGTCTGCACCGGAAGACATATGAAGAGAGACTTAAGGAGCTGAATATGTATAGCCTTGAGGAAAGGAGGAGAGGGGGACATGATAGAAACTTTCAAGTATCTCAAGGGAATCGACAAAGTCCAAGAGGATAGCATCTTTCAAAAAGAGGTGTGCAGAACAAGGGCACAATTTGAAGATAGAAGAGGCGGGCTCAGAGGTAATTTAGAAGTATTTTTCACAGAGAGGTTGTGGATGCATGGAACGGCCTTCCGGAGGAGGTTGTGGAGTCAAAAACAGTGGTGGAATTCAAGCATGCATGGGACAGTCATAAGGCAATTCTAGGGGGTGGGGGTAGGAAGAAGTAGACTGCTGGTTAACTAGGATCTGCAGCTTATCCATTAGGTAGGGAAATGGGCAGACTGGGTGGGCCAAGCGGTCCTTATCTGCCATCAAAATCTATGTTTCTATGTTTATCTCCAGATAAGAATGGCAACAAAATGTGGCTTTTGGAAGTGTGCTTTGTATAACTAGAAGAAGTCATTTACTGATGAGCATGAGGTCTGCCTGATGTGCTTGGCACCACGGCACAATGTTGAACACTCTTAAGTCACTAGACTACAAGTTAGCTCAGTTCACAGCTAGGTAGGCATGGCCTTTAGGGACCATGGAAAGGGGCAGGTCTTTCTCCTCTACCCATACAGGCCTTGCTTAAGCTTATGGCTTGGGTGCTACTCATTCCCCTTTTATGCAGACAGTGGGGATGTGCCCTTTGGACTTCGTGTAACAGAGGGAGATTATCATTGCCCTTGGGGTTCTGTCCTAAGTCTCAGGGGTGAGGGACCCAAAGATCCCTGTCAATGCTTAGGAGAAGGGATAAGGCTCAAAGATCTCTTTGGGTTGTTCCCCCGACATGATGGTCAATCTGGAGCATGGGACCAGAGCTTTTAGGCTCTTAAGTGTGGGGGTACTTTGAAAACCATTGCAGCTTTCAACCCTTCTCAAGTTAAAAACAACACTAGCAGTCTTGCTCTTCGGCTCTGGCCTCTCAACATACTTCCCCCTTCTTGGGATTAGTGTTAGCACACTGGGTAGCAACATGGCTCAAATTCATCAAGATGGGTACATCATGAGTCAGTGTGGTGTATTTCACCTAACAAGGTCACCCCATTTTAGAGTTCCTTGAAGTCAATAATGATAAGCTGTCCCTTGTCCAGCTTTGACCAGCCACAGAACTCTAAAGGGCATGTCCCATTGGGGCAGCTAACAGGGGGTCTCCATTCCCATTCCATTCCTGAAGGCTCTCAAGACTAGGTCTAGACCCATGGGAGACAGCACACACACACACACACACACACACACACACACACACACACACATTCACTCTTGACTTTGGCCCATTTGGGTTCTGACTAGGGTGATGATGAGGAACTATTTGAGCCTGACCCACCAGTAAAGCTGGTAGGAAGATGACCAAACATCCCAGAGGATACTCATCTTGCAGGGACGCAGGCTGCTCTTCCCACTGTAATACTGCCTCCTGAGAGATCACAAGTGGAAGTGTAGCTGCAAATCATGGTGGGATGGGCAAGAAGCATATACAGTGATTTAGGCCTCACGATTGATGCAGAGGGGTACGGTCGTCCCATTTGAATTTATGCAGACTAAATATGGGTGGCTTCTTGGGAAGTGTTTAAGATATTACCAACTCATGGCCAGCCTGTCGGCACAGCGGTTGGATTTCTGCTTGCAATGCCGGTAACCCTGGTTCAGGAATGGACCCGGGGCACCAGAGGGCCGACAGGGGGGAGAAGGATGGAGCATCCTGAGGACTGCTCTCCTTCTCCAGGGGGAGGGAGGGGAGTGTGTCTTGTGCTTAGCGGACCCCTGGTGGAGGCCAGGGGTGCCACAGCGACCATCACCAGAACATTCGGGGGGGCGGGGTGGACGCTGGACATCATTGCATGTCCCTGTCCCCAGAAAAACCAATAACAAAAAAATGCCGGCCCCCAGCATGATGGCCCATCCCGTTCCACCACCTACTGCCACTAATGCCCACCGGGGGGGTCCCGCTGTCATGGCCCCAACCCAGGGGGTAATTCGGGGCTTGCCCACAATGTCCATAAGGGAGAGGGGAAACCCCCTCGACGGCCCCACCCGGGGGGGTAAACCTAGGTATGAGGAGCGGCGAACAGATAGGACCTGAGGATGTGGGAAGGCTGGCCCAAAAATACAAAACAAAAAAAAAAAAAAAGATATTACCAACTCAGGGATTACATTAATACTCGTATAAGAACGTTTACCTGGAAGACAGGCATTCAGGCCGGGCCCTCCATTCGAAGCAATCTGGAGATCAAGGCTGGGGGATAGGGCAATTTCTTTGCTGTATGCCAATTATGTTACAGACTTTATGCAAACAACCAATAAGGTTAAAGATGGGAGCAGGAGTTAGGACTCCGTTTAGATGAAGGAACATGGTTGAAGGTTTGGAGATCTACGTGGCAGACCTCCTCCTCTCCAGGCTGGAGGGAGTTCCTTTGGAAGCTGCACATTAGATGCTTTCGGGTCCCGGTGGTAGTATGCAGGTGGAACCCCTCCATACCCTCCAGCTGCTGGAGGAGTTGTGGAGCTGGGTCGGCTTCTCAGGCACATATTTTTTTGGTCATGTCCCAACCTTCAATCATATTGGGATGTGGTTCGAAACCACTTGAAACATATTTTTATTCTCACCTCCCCGGTAGGCCCAGAACATATTTTATTAGGCATACCACCAAGGGGAGGTAACCGTCAAGGAAGCAAAATATTTATGGTGTATCCTAACCATAGCAGCACTTAAAACAATTACAAAAAAGTGGCTACAGTTAGACACCCCACATGTGATGGAATGGAGGGATTTAGTTAACTCAGTAAGCACTTTGGAGAGAATCACTTTTTCATTACAACAAAGGCTTCCAGAGTTTCAAAACAGATGGATTAGATGGGAGCTCTGTGATGGTTTGGAAACAGATGACTACTTTCCTAACAAGTTAGTGCTAAGTGGTGTGTCCCCCCCACCACCACCTCCCAGCCCTTTTGGTTCATGATTGACTTTTTCACACTAGTGGTTATGTCTGAGCTTTGCTCCAACCCAATTTATAGAAAATATTACTAACTTTATAATCAGTTACACTATCTGACCAAACCTTATCTTTAGGCTATGATCTAAGATGAGCACTTCAAAACATTATATCCCTACTGCGTGCATGTATTATACTGTAGTGGACTTTTTCTTTAATAGAGTTAGATGGACTCACTTTGTTTTAATTAAGTTTATTCTTATTGTTCTCTTAATTCACTTGTTAATGTTTTTAGTGTTAGTTAATCTCTTCATTGCCCTAGTTCAGTGTGATTAGGACATATGGTTACGTTACTGAAATTTATATTTGACATAACTGTTTTGCATCCTAAATAACTTGGACAGAAATACAATACTGACTGCTTTGAATATCTTAAACATTTGATGCATTGTTATATGTAACAAATAAAGCTTTGGGTATAAAAAAAAAAAAGAACTGGGCCTCTTGGCACTGGAATTCCTGCGTGATGGAAGGCATTCTTAGAATGGCAGAGAAGGGGGAGATACTGTTGATGGGAGACCTGAATATGCCAGATGTTAACTGGAGCACATTTGCTGCAGCGACATCCAAGAGCAGGGCCATTCTTGACGCCCTACAGGTGGCAGGCATTAGACAGCTAGTTTCGGAACCCACTCGTGAGGGAGCAATCTTAGACCTCGTACTCAAACGGGGGCAGTGAGAGGATCTCAGATCTAGAAGTGGTTGCCATCTGGGGACAAGTGACCATCAAACAGTGTGGTTCCGTTAAACTCAGCTACAGAGTCAAGCCATACAAAAGTGAGGGTACTGGACTTTAGGAGGGCTGACTTTGGAAGATGGGAGAGTGCCTCAGAAAAGCACTAGCAAACAGGCTAGAAGGAGGTGTGGAGCAACAATGGGGAATTATCAAACTGCCATCACAGAGGCAACAAGCCTTTGTGTGAAGCAAATAAACAAATCAAAACGAAAGAAAAGCCACTATGGTTCTCAAGAGAGGTGGCTGTGAAAGTCAAGAAGAAAAAGATGCATTCCAGAAGTATAAGGAAACACAGAAGGAGCAGGACAGAGAGCTGTACCAGTTAAGGCAGAAAGAAGCAGGGAGGAAGTCAGAATAGCAAAGGCCCAAACTGAGGAAAAGATAGCCAACTCAGTTAGAAGGAATAAAACCTTTTATAGGTACATCAGCGTCTTGAAAAAGACAAAGGAGGGATAGTGAGGCTGAATAGAATAAGCGGTGGGTGGGCAGAGGGACAGTGAAAAAGCAGGAATATTGAGCGAATATTTCTGCTCAGTATTCACAAAAGAGGAGGAAGTGCCTAATCCAATTAACAGAAGCACTCTTGATGAGAATTCGATCCCAGTCCTTTCACAGAAGAAAGGGTTCTGCAAGAACTCCTAAAACTGAAGGTGGACAAAGCAATGGGTCCTGATGGAATTCACCCCAGAATTCTAAAAGAATTAAGGAAGGATCTAGTGAAACCACTGGCAACTCTTTTTAATAAATCATGGGAGGATGGTGTGGTACCCGAGGACTGGAGGAAGGCGGAGGTAATTCCCCTTCACAAAAGTGGGACCAAGACAGAGGCAGGAAACTACAGACCTGTCAGTCTGACCTCTGTGGTAGGGAAAGTGATGGAGTCACTTCTGAAGGAAAGAATAGTTGAGTACCTAGAGGTCAGTGGAGCACAGGATCCAAGGCAGCATGGGTTCACAGCGGAAGGTCATGTCAGACTAATCTACAGATTTCTTTGACTGGGTGACCAAAGTAGTAGACCAGGGAGGGGCTGTGGACATGGCCTACCTAGACTTTAGCAAGGCATTTGACACAGTCCCACACAAAAGATTATTAGTCAAATTAACCAGCCTGGGAGTGGGTCCCAGGGTGGTAGCCTGGGTAAAACATTGGCTGGACAACAGGAACTGAAGGTAATTGTAAATGGAGTCCACTCTGAAGAAAGGGCGGTTACTAGTGGGGTACCGCAGGGTTCAGTGTTGGGTCCAGTCCTTTTTAATGTCTTCATCAGTGGCATTGCAGAGGGACTGGAAGGAAAGTATGCCTTTTGCAGATGACACAAAGATCTGCAACAGGGTTGATACACAAGGAGGCGTGGAAAGGATGAAAAGGACTTGACAAGGTTGGAGGAATGGTCAGACGTATGGCAGCTAGGATTCAATGCAAAAAGTGCAAAATAATGCACCTGGAAACAAGAACCCAGGGAAGAATACACAATGGGTGGGAGGTAGTAACAACAACAAAACAGGAAAGGGACCTGGGGTAATCATATCAGATGACCTTAAGGTTAGCAAGCAATGTGAGAAGGCAGTAGGAGGGCTGGGGTATACTGGGATGCACAGGAGAGGCATCAGCAGCAGAAAACAGGAAGTTGTTATCCCTCTGTACAGACAGTTGGTGAGACCCCATCTGGAATACTGTGTCCAGTTCTGAGACCCCATCTCTGCAAGGATATAGACAGGATAGAGGCAGTCCAGAGGAGGGTAACTAAAATGGTGCAGGGTCTGCAAGAGAAGCCGTATGAGGAGAGACTAAAGGAGCTTAATATGTATACCCTTGAAGAAAGAAGGGAGAGGGACATGATAGAAACTTTCAAGTACCTCAAGGGAATCAACAAAGTCCAAGAGGGTAGCATCTTTCAGAAAAAGAGACTTGCAAGAACAAGGGACACAATTTAAAGATAGAAGGAGGCGGTTCAGGGCAATGTGAGGAAGTATTATTTCACAGAGAGGGTAGTGGATGCATGGAACAGCCTTCCTGAGGAAGTTGTGGAGTCTAAAACTGTGGGTGAATTCAAGAATGCATGGGACAGACATAAGGCAATTCTTGTGGGGGGCAGGAAGATATAGGCTGTTGGTTAAATAGGATCTGCGGCCTATCCTGTAGGTAGGGAAATGGGCAGACTAGATGGGCCTAGCGGTCCTTATCTGCCGTCAAAGTCTATGTTTCAAAGTCTATGTAATCATGGGAGTGGCTTGCTGTGGGATAAAACTGGCAGAATGGATGGTCTCCAGCCTCATCTTGCCACATGTCCACCAAGGCCCCCTCTCTATACTTCTGGACATTTCTCAGGTGCCCTTTCTTCTTACAAATAAGAGTCAGTGTTCTGGCTGTGGTGCTGTAGGCAAGGCCCCACCTTGGGGCAAACCAGGGAGCAGAGTACAACAGTGGCCTGGCCCAGCAGTGCTCTAAGGGTCCATGCATATGGTTAGAAAAGTTTCTCGAATGGAAAGACGTCTTGGCCCATAAGGGTCAAAGAAATAAGAGCTGTAATAAAAATATAAATGCTGGGGCATGATTGGTGACGCCCATTCTGTGTGAAGATGGAGACTGCAGGCCCCATCACACAGGGCACTCTGGTGCCAGTAAAGCTAGTGAACCCTGTGGTTCTGTCAGACCAATGAAATCCCTGGTCAGGACAACCCTGAAACCTTACAGATCTCCCAGTTTTTGAGCTCAAAATACCATTCAAGATACTGGAATTGGTAAGGCACACAAACTGCTAAAAAACTGATGCCATAGTTTGCTAACAAATATTGCATCCTTAAGTGACTTACTCAGCATCACACAGGGAGTAACATAAATGTCACCTGTGGGAGCTGGATTCAGATTGATGTAGTTAGGTTCAAAGCTCTGTACTTTAACCATGAGGGCACTGTGCCTCCCAAATACTGAAAACAAAGGGCCCAATTCTCAGTCCCTATGGACTGTGGGTTGGTGGTTTGTCACAATACGATTAACCACTGGTCACCTGCTACACTCACAGAGGATCAGAGCTCAGTGGTGTACAGAGAGGGTGGGCTAGTCATGTCAGTGGTACGTGGTGCTGGTACTCACATGGCCTATTACCGTCAAGGCCACTGGCGCTACATTGTTGTAATGTCCTAAGAACTTTTCTAGACAGGTGGTAGAGGCATCATAAAAACTGTGGTCAGGCCCATAAGAGCCAGCAGAGGATGATGATCACAGAGGGGCCAAGATGTCAATGCTGGGTGTGTGTGAGAGGGACTGGGGCTAGGTGCGGAATAATCTACTGGACTATCACGGCACTTTTGTAAGTTAGGGTTAGGAAGTGAGACCACTAGATTACCAGGAATAATATCAAGGGACATGATGTATGGCACACTGTTGTCTAGAGCCCACAAGGGGGCCTGATGTAGGGATAGGAGTACATAACTGTGTAGCAAATGTGCTTATTTGTGTATGGGCTTGGCACTGTGCCATGCATAGAAGTGCATAACATTCACCATTATTGGGCACAAACCCAGTTTGTGCACAGCAATAGCTGGCATGTATAATTTGCATGCCAAGATGAAACCTAGTTCTGGGGCAGATGTTCTCCATATAATGATTTTATTGTTGGGCACATCGGGGGGCCTCTTTTCACCCCATTGTGTGTCTCATAATATTGCAAATGAGAATTTGGTCCATAATCTCATCACACAGTGCTCAGAAACCTATAATCCACACACTTCAGAATCCATGAAAAATTTTTCTCTTCATTTTCAAAGTCATCTATGGTTTCCCTCCTCTTTTCTCTCCAACCAAAGCTCTTCTCCATCCAACGCTTTGCTCTGGTCATTTCTGCAGAAGCGTGCATGGTTTTAAAATGTTATTTTAATTTTTTTAATATATATTCTAGGCCTGTAATTTAACTCGTAGGTTGCCAACAGAATTGGAACATACAGGAATTCTGGACTGAAAGATATATGAGGGTTAATGAACGTGTTCAGATTCAGTAAAACCTTAGACTTTTAAAATGAATGCCACAAGAGGGTGCTGCTGTATTTAAAACCAGATATAAAGGAAACAGACCATATGTTACTTTTGTCACCTACTGTACTTCTTTGGGATTTATTTCAGCTGCAGCTGTCGCTGAAAGTAAAACCCCAGAGGAGTAGTGAACCAGCTAGCTGCAGAGGATTGGCACCTTTCACATGTCAAGCTCTCAGTTTTTGCATGTTCACCACAATAGTGAGGGTTCTGTGGTGGTGGGCTGTGTGTGTGTGTGTGTGGGGGGGGGGGCACAAAACACCAGTGCTGCTCTGTGATTGACCAGTAGTGGGTGTGCATGAAAAACAGGTGGCTTGTTCCCTCCCCAAGAGTGTGTGCCTTACCTCTGTGAAACAGCTGGCTGCCTACCTGCCCCAAGACAAGAAACAGGAATCTACTAACAAACTCCCAGGTGGCATTCAGGTGTGCTGGGGCCACACCACTAGGCAATCCGGGGGCATCATTTAGGGGTAGTCAGGGGTTGAGCTTGCAGTCCCTATGATTTCTTTGCAACCCCCATGATATCCCTTGCAACTTATTAAACAAGAGTTCCCAGGATTTACCACAATGATTCTGGTGAAATGATGCCACTGGGGCAGTCTCTACCACTCTAAATCCTAGACCCAGTCCAGTGATGCTGAAGGAAGCAATGTGCTCCCATGCAGTATACCAGGGTTCACATTGCAATCCTTTTTTAAACTTTATCGAATATATAAGAAGCAGATACACCAGCTTAGCCACGTAGCTATAAATCATGCCAAGGGGTACAGATGCACGTAACACAATGTAGGTTAACACATGACATTGCCTATCATTAATTGCCAACATTCTGGAAATAAGTTGAAATGTCTTTGAATCGCTTCTTTGTTCCTATACCCTACCACGTTAAGGCCAGCTAAGCTGGTGTCTGCATGTGTCCACAGTCCATGGACTAGGTAAATGAACTGATGGATTCCATAATTAATTTTCAAAAACAAAACCATTCTGTGGTAAAAAAACATCATTACCTCCTACAACTAGGCATAGCTGTTATAACTTAAAGAGCAGACGGCGCCTTCATGAGAACTTGAACAAAACATAATATTTAGACACAATTCAGTTTATATTTCATATTAGTTCTGTAGTTTTCCTCCCCACTATTTATTATTGCAGTCATCTGCATGAAAACAGTATCTCTGCTCCTGAAGAATTCATCTATTCCTGTTAGCGTTTTCCCAAACTGAGGTCATATGCTCTGTTTGTGACATCACAGTCCCATGACAACAGACTGTGATGTCACAACAGAAGATTATGACATGAAGTAGGGAGTCCGCTTCAGAGGCAGATGTGCTCTGAGGTATGAAGAGCTTGTTTTCATGCACATCTCCTGAGTAATAAATAATGGAGAGGAGAAATCTATAGAAGATATATGGAATACCAGCTGAATTGTACCTAAATGTTTTTCAAAGTTTTCCTTGAGGTGTCAGCAGCTGTTTAACATTTGTAGCTTAGTCACATGATCACATCTTTCTGTGCTGTTCTGTTGCCTGCGTCTTCAGTATAATGGCATGGGGAGCCTTTGTAGTTACTTTTTTGTTTTAGTTTATTGTTCTAGGAATTAATACCTTTGAGCCAAGGCTCTTTTACAAAGGTTCCACGTCATTAAGTACAAAAAACATAGTAGACAGTGTTACAAACAATCAGTAAGCCGTTTAACAAGGTCACAACTTAAACAGTAACATATATGTACGGAAAAGAAAAAAGGAACCCAGAGGCAGTGTCAAGGGCAAGGAATAAGGATTTGGAGAGCTTGAGGGGGAAGAGAGGGAGAAATATGAAGTTAGAAGCAGACAGATCCAGGTTAGTGGTACTCAGGTTGTCTTTGTCAAGGAGGAGACCATGGTGTCTGGTACTGGCGCCTCAGAACAAGATTACAGTATACTTAACACTTACAACAGCTGTTCTAATGTGGAGAGCACGTCTGTTTTCATAAGCAAAGAAAGGAAGCCATCTAGAGTTAAACTTTTTTTTTTTGTACCCCATTTTTTTTTTTTTTACCCTCAGAAGTGCTGTGATGGATTCTATTTCCCTGATTCATTCACTTACGGTTAATATTTCTGCGGTGTTTGAGGGATCAGATGACAACCACGGGGACAACCATCTTCTGGTAATGGCTTTCGCTACTGCTGCAGAGAAAATGAGAAATAGATACTTCTTGTCTCTCATGTGGGCTCCCTGTGGGAGGCGTCCCAGGACTAGGTTTTAGAATTCAAGTGGGGATGAGAGTCCCAGTACCTCCCACACCATGTTACAGTATGAGGTCCAAAAGTGATTCATAGTGGGGTAACTCCAATAGATATGGTAAGGTGATCCTGTCCCTCCACACCTTCTCTAGCACAAATCAGTACTGGCTGATAAGAAATGCTTTGAGATAGTGGGGGTGAGAAAGAAGCAGACCATAATCTTCCATTTGAAGTCCCTCCATGTTGGGAAGGCCAAGGTTCTGTGGACGTTAGTCCAGACTTTATTCCATTGTTTGGGAGAGAGCTGTTGGTGCCCTTCTTGCCCCCATTTGGCCTGCATTTTTACTACTGCTATGGAACCCACCTCTTGTATTAATTCTTTGTATAATAGTGAGAATTTATGTGGTCTGGGGCCTGTTTCCCCATACATACGTATTGTATCATCTGTGGTAGGGGTGTTAGTAATGCCTGCCTGACCTCTTCCTTGTTTGGAAAAGTTCACAGCTGCAGAAATATGGACAGGCTCATCTTATGCAATGAAAATGCCTTTTGCAGCATGGGGGAGTCTTTAAATGTTGTGCCATTCCATACCTGTGACACCATGTGTACCTCCCTTCTGCTCCAAGCTTTGTATGTTGTGTCTAGGGTGGCAAGCAGGAATCTGGGTATGTATGCTTCTGGAGTAAAGCTCCAGCTGACCGCTGGATCTTTAAAAATGGATTTGATTAGCCGGCCCATTGGTGCTGAGGGCTGAGGCACTGGACGCCATGCCTCACACCATGCTGGCAACCAGTGTTCGGGAATGAGCACGGGTTGACGGTGGAGGAGAGGGATTGAGCATCCGTTGGACTGCTGTCTCTCTCTCCAGGGATGAGGGTCCATGACAGTCAGCGCAGGGTTGCCTCCTGGCAGAGGCTGGAGGACAACATGCTCCTCTATACGTAGGGGTGGATCTGGGGGCAGACGTCTGGAGGGAATATGTGTGGATGCGTGCGTGCTCCCCTCCATCGACATCACTGCACATCCTCGGCTCTGGAGGAAAGTAATTCGGGAAAAGGGATGGCACCTGATTCAAGTGGCTTGTTGGCCATCTGAGAGTTTTGCCACAGTTGTGTGGCACCCATCTGGTTCCATGGGGAGTTGGGGGCTCCCTGCAGCCCCGCTGTGAGGGGCAAGCTGCAGGAGTTTGGGTGCCGGGTGGGATGCAGTAGAGGCAAACGGCAGGTGAAATCCTCAGCAAAGGATGCAGTGACAGGGGGAGCAGACCAGCCGGCCAAGGAGGTAAAAAAGAGGGAAAAAAATGTATTTGATTTGTTGCCAAATTTTTAGTGTTGTTTTGAGCCAAGGATTGCTTACCCTCTTCAAGTGATTTGGTGTGTCATCCATGGCAGACATCTAAGGGGAATATCACCCATCATCATATTTTCCAGGTCCACCCACTCAGTTTCCTCATTACTATGTAAGGCCTCAATCAGTGGTGGCACAGAAATCTGGGGGCAGAGTACAAATTAGGTGGGGTGGTACTAACGACCACAAAACAGGAAAGAGACCTAAGGGTAATCATATCGGGTAAACTAAAGAAGACAGGCAGTGCTATAAGTCAGTTGAGAGGGCTAGTGGAATGCCGGGGTGCATAGGGAGAGATATCACCAGCAGACAGAGGAAAGTGGTGTGACCTCTGTGTAGATCGCTGGTAAGACCCCACTCAGAGTACTGTGCCCAGTTCTGGAGACCACATCTCAGGTAGAGCATAGACAGAGTGGAGGTGGTTCAGAGGAGGCCAACTAAAATGGTGCAGGGTCTGCATCAGAAGCCCTATGTGAAGAGACTTAAGAACCTGAATATGTACGCACTAGAAGAGAAAAGGGAAGGGGAATATGACAGAAACCTTTGAATACCTAAAGGGGGTAAATAAGGTGCAGGGGGGGAAGTACTGTTCAGAAAAAGTACTCAAGAAAAAAAGGGGGCTCGAGGGAGGTAAATTCAGGACAAATGTGAGGAAGTACTTCACAGAGAGTGGTGGATTTCTGAAACAGCCTTCTCGCAGAGGTGGTGGGGTTGAGAACATAGGTGGGTTTCAAGAATACATGTGATAGGCACAAGCGAATCTTTCAGGAAACATAGAAACATAAACTCAGACGGCAGATAAGGACCACTTTGCAAACCTAGTCTGCCCATTTCCTTTTTTTTTTTTAATCTTTACCTCCTCTCTTCATGCATCCGGTCCCCACTCCTTCAGGAGACACATATTGCAGTCTCCCCGCTTCGTGACCTGCCCGATCCATCCCGGTGAGTCCCCATGGAGCCATGGCTGTACCCCCCAGGTGGGTATGGGATGGGGTGGTGACACCCCGAGAATTTTGCATGCCTTGGACTCACCAGGATGCCAGGCAGGCGCGAGCAATCAGGTGGTCTGCTGTTTGGCTCTCCATCATCTAGGAGACTGGGCACCTGGTGAGGGAAGAAGACTGGTTTCCTCTGTTCCTAGGGGAGTGGCTTGCACCTAAGCATCATGGCATCACCGCCGATGTCGCCACTCCCCATCCCCTCGAGTTGGCTGCTATGCTTGCTGTGCCTCTGGCGTCCGCCAGAGGCCAGGTAAGTGCCAAGCAAGGACCCCCTCCATCTTGGGAGAGGAGACCTGTCCATCAGATGCTCAATCCTCTCCCACCCCTGCCGACCCCCGAAGGCCCGGGCTCGTTCCCAAAGCCGGGTCACCGGTGCAGCATGAGGTATGGCGTCCAGTGCCTCAACTCTCAGCACCACCAGGCCAGCATAGTCTGCCCATTTCCCTACCTACTGGATAAACTGCATATCCTAGTAAACCAAAAGCCTACTTTCTCCTACATCCCACTATAATTGCCTTATGTCTGTCCCATGCATTCTTGAATTCACCCACTGTTTTTGACCCCACGACCTCTTCAGGATGGCTGTTCCTTGCGTCCACCACCCTCTCCATGAAAAATACTTCCTCATGTTGCCCTATGCCATCCCCCCCCCCTTCAAACTGTGCCCCCTTGTTCTTGCACATCTCTTTTTCTGAAAGATGCTCCCCTCTTGGACTTTGTGGATTCCCTTGAGGTACTTGAAAGTTTCTGTCATGTCCTCTCTCCTCCTTTCCTCGAGGGTATACTTATTAAGCTCCTTTAGTCTCTCTCTCGATGATTTCTGGTGCAGACCCTACACCATTTTTGTTGCCCTCCTCTGGACTGTCTCCATCCTGTCTTGTCTTTGCGGAGATGAGGTCCTGAGAACTGCATGCAGTACTCCAGATGGGGTCTCACCAACTGTCTGTATAGAGGGATGACAACTTCCTGTTTTCTGCTGGTGATGCCTGTCCCTATATATCCCAATATCTCCACAGCCCTCTTTACTGCCTTTTCACATTGCCTGCCTACCTTTAGGTCATCTGATATGACTACCCCCAGGTCCCTTTCCATTTTTGTTGTCATTAGTATCCCCTCCCATTGTGTGCTCTTCTCCTGGGTTTTTCTTTCCCAGGTGCATTACTTTGCATTTATTTGCACTGAATCTAAGCTGCCATTCTTTTGACCATTCCTCCAACCTTGCCAAGTCCCATCTCATCCTCACCCCCCTTGTGCATCAACCCTGTTGCAGATCTTAGTGTCATCTGCAAAAAGCATACTTTTCCTTCCAGTTTCCCTGTAATGTCACATATAAAGACATTGAAGAGGACCAGCCCCAGTACTGAACCCTGAGGTACCCCACTAGTAACCCCCCTTTCTTCAGAGTGGACTCAGTTTACTATTACCCTCTGCATCCTGTTGTCCAGCCAATTTTTTACCCAGGCCACCACCCTGGGACCCACTTTCAGGCTGGCTAGCTTGCTTATTCATCTTTTGTGCGGGACTGTGTCAAATGCCTTACTAAAGTCTAGGTAGGCCATGTGCAAAGCCCCTCCCTAGTCTGCTACTTTGGTCACCCAGTCAAAGAAATCTATCAGATTCATCTGACATAACTTTCCCCCTGTGAATCCATGCTGCCTTGGGTCCTGTGTTCTGCTGGTCTCTAGGTACTCAACAATTCTTTCCTTCAGAAGTGATTCCATCATTTTCCCAATCACTGAGGTTAAACTAACAGGTCTGTAGTTTCCTGCTTCTGCCCGCTCCCACTTTTGTAAAGTGGAATGACATCTGCCCTCCTCCAGTCCTCAGGTACCACACCATCCTCCCGAGATTTGTTAAAAAAGGTAGTCAGTGGTGCCATTAGTTCGCCCCTTAGTTCTTTCAGAATTCTGGGGTGAATCTCATCAGGCCCCATTGCCTTGTCCACCTTGAGTTTTATGAGTTCTTTCAGGACCCTTTCTTCTGTGAATGGGCTGGTATCAACCCATCTATCCAGAGTGCTTCTATTGTTTGGTTTAGGTACTTCCCCCTCATCTTGTTTTGTGAATGCTGAACAAAAGTATTCTTTCAGTATCTCTGCCTTTTCATTGTCACCCTCTGCCCACCCACCCTCTCCTTTACTAAGCCTCAATACCCCTCCCTTGGTCTTTCTTCACTCACAAATGTACCTATAAAAGGTTTTATCCCTCTTCTTAACTGAGTTGGCTATCTTTTCCTCAGTTTGGGCCCTTGCTATTGTGACTGCCTTTCCTGTTTCCTTCTGCTTTAACTGACAGTTCTCTGTCCTGCTCCTTTTGTGATTCCTTATACTTCTTGAATGCTATCTTTTTCTCCCTAACCTTCCCCGCCACCTCTTTTGAGAACCATAGTGATTTTTTCCTTCATTTTATTTTGTTTATTTGTTTAACACAATGGCTTGTTGCTTCTTGGATGGCATTTTTTTTATTCTCTATTTAATCCCCTGCTGCCAGCCGACAGGTATCTCAGCCCAGTGACAGACCACAGGCTTCCACCCCCACAATGGCCGCGACCCCGATGCCCTGGTTTCCCCAGGGTGGGGTTGCAGTGCTAGACTCCCGCGCCGCGGACAATGGGATAGGTTGGATGGCGGCCTGAGGCCAATTAAAGCCATGCCAGGCTTCATCAGGGCGCCGGCAGCCGCTCTTTTCCTGTTTTTTTCCCTGGGGATGCAGTAATGTCCTGCATCTGCCCCACCCTGAACGTGCTAGGCACCAGTAGTTTTGGCCACCCGCCTCCGGCCAGGGTCCATCGATCACCAGACACACTCCCCCCTCCCTCCAGAGAAAAAGAGAAGTCCTCAGGATGCTCCATCTTTCTCCCCCCGACTGGCCCTCCAGCAACTCGGGTCTGTTACCGAACCTGGGTCACTGGCGTTACAAGCAGAAATCCAACCACTGCACCGACGGGGCGGTTTTAGATGGTATTTTTTATTCTTCCCCATTGTTCTTCCATCCCTCCTTCTTACCTATTTGCTAGTGCATTCCTTAGGTGCTCTCCCATTTTGCCAAAGTCAGCCCTCCTAAAGTCCAGTACCCTCACTTTTGTATGGCTTGACTCCATGGCTGTATTTATCGTGAACCACACTGTTTAGTGGTCGCTTGTTCCTGGATGGCTACCCAATTCTAAATCCGAGATCCTCTCACTGTCCCCATTTGAGAGTACTGGGAAAGGGATAACAGACCAGAGGTCAAGTAAGATCTGTGGTGATACTACAGGCAGGGAAAATTGGGCAGAACAGGTGGGCCATGCGTTTCTTATCTGCTGGCAAATTCTGTTTCTATGGTATTTACACTGTGAAGTAGTAAGGTTTCAGATTTGAAACCCCATCCGTCTTTATGTCGGGTAAGACAATCCCACTTAATTCTTAGTTTACTACTGTTCTAGCTAAATCTGCCAAGGGCATTATGCAATTCTCCCCATTCTTTGTAGGTTAGCCAAGTTGGAAGTGCCACAAATAGAAATCAAGCTAGGACATTACTTTTTCAGCTTCTACATGACTTGCAAAGGAAAAGGCGATCTCTTGCCATCAACCCCAAACAGCATGGCTTCACAACAGGGTGCTCGTGACAAACAAACATGATTGATTTATTTGTTTGGGTTACCAGAACAGTGGACCAGGGTAGGACAGTGGATGTGGTGAACCTAGATTTCAGCAAGGCCTTTGACGTCGTTTCCCACAGACTTGCTAACAAACTAGAACACACAGGAGTTGGGCAGAAAATAGTAAACTGGATTAGAAACTGGCTGCAGAATAGAACCCAGAGAGTTTTGATCAATGGGGCATTATCAAGGTAGAGGTGTGTGACCAGTGGCATTCCACAGGGATCAGGGCTGGGTCCAGTCCTCTTCAATATATTCATCAGTGACATCACCGATGAACTGGAGGAGAAGATTTGCCTGTTTGCAGATGATAGAAAACTCTGCACAGGGTGGATACATTATAGGGGGCATTAGGTATGGAAGCTGACCTAAGGAGACTGGAGGAATGGTCCAGAAATTAGCAGTTAAAATTTAACACCAAGAAGTGTAAGGTAATGCACCTGGGAAAGTGAAACCCAGGAAAAAAGTATGCACTAGAAGGGCATCAATTAGAGAAGACAAAGATGGAATGGGATCTGGGCGTGATCATTATTATCGACTTAAAGGTAGGAAAACAATGTGAAAAAGTACAGAAGGCAAGTGATATTCTTGGATACATAGGAAGGGTATTATGAGCAGAAAGCAGGAAGTTATCATACCCCTCCACAGATCTTTGGTGAGGCCATACTTCGAGTACTGTGTCCAGTTTTGGAGGCCTCACCTAAAAAAGGACATCTGCCATCTGGAGACAGAGCAGAGAAGGGCCACAAAGATGGTACAGGGGCTGCATCATGAGTCGTATGAGACAAGACTCAAAGAGTTGAATTTATTCTCTCTGGAACAGCGAAGAAACAGGGGGGACATGATAGAAACATGTAAGTACATCAAGGGAATTAACACAACTCAGAAAGAAAATCTCTTCTAGGAAAACGGCGTGTACAAGAGGGCACAACTTGCACCTGGTGGGAGGCAAGTTTAAAAGCAACTCTAGAAAGTATGTTTTCACCAAGAGAGTGATAGACACATGGAACAGCCTGCTACCAGAAGTGGTGGCATTGAAGACAGTAAGGGAATTCAAACTTACTTGGGACAAGCAATGTGGGCAACTTAAGAAAAAAGTATAATGGGGGGATTGCCATCTTGGGCAGACTAGATGGACCACACGGTCCCCATCTGCTTACACTTTTCTTATATTCCTATGTTCTTATTGATTCATGTCCGTGAATATAAAAGGTGTGTAATTTATCTGATTGAAGGTAGTTAGCCGTACCTGCATTTGGATTTCCAGGTAGTGCACCCTAGATGTGACCCATATGAATGGGTTGCTGTCTAACCAGAGGAGTGAGTGAATTGCTTATTGTAAGGGCTTCTGCTTTTAAGGCATTTACTTTAAACCCTGACATATGCCCATGTTGCTTAAGAAGTTCCATAAATGGTGGCCTTACGGGGTTCCTCATGTATATTAATGTGTCATCTGCACATAAGGATACGCAGTGGTCTTGACTTACCACCATAATGCCAGCTATATCGAGATGCTTTTGCAGAGCTACTGCTAGGGGTTCAAAGCTCAATGAGAACAGCAGGGGTGATAGGGGACACTCCTTTTGAGTACTGTGATAGGGTCTGAAGGAATTGTATTCAGGCAGGGCTGGATTTACCATAACGCAAACTACGTATGTGCGTTGGGCCCTGTGTGTTGGGGGGGTGGCTGCCGGCTGCACCTAGTTCCTTTAAATTTTTTTTTTTCCCCTGGATGGTGCGGTCAGAGACTGGAAGGAGCTTGGTGCAGTGGGTATGGGGGGGAGGGGTCACTTTCCTGAGTGCAGAGCAAGTAAAAAAAAAAGCATTTTTTCTGGTTTCGGAATTAGAACTGAGTCCCCCATGCCGGCGCCGCAAAGTGTGCTCCTGCAGTGAGTGTGTGTCATATCATCATTCCAGTGGCTGTTCTGTTTAACATTTGCATAGCATTGTGATGATGTCATGGCTATGGTCATGGGTAAGGTTTTATAGAAACTGTCCACTCACTCACTTTACACCCTTACAAGTGTAACCCCTAGATGGCGCTATCCCAGGGGCTACTACCCCTGCCTGATTTGCCACTAACAGGTTGAGGGGCCTGGATCCGATGGCGGGTGCCTCCACCCAGAGGTCAGGGTTTGCAATAGTTAAACTAACTTGGTCACAGCCCTCTGGGACACTGCAACCCCTTTCTTCCCACTAGTGGCCCACACAATATATCAGAATTACCTTCACAGTATACATTTACCCCAGGACTGGTTCAGGCACTGGGACTTCCTGTAAAATAAGATACAGTGCAACAATCACAGTACAATACTTTAACATAGACAAATACCTCAGGCAGTATAACTTTGCTGAAACAAGCAGCTCTGATTTATTTAGGGGGAATATAACAAGGACAGGGGGAAATCAGGTTAATTAGCTTATCACTTTACTCATCTACCTATGGCTCTGTGCACAGGCCTATCCCTACCAGTTACTGTCCCTGGGTAACCAAGCCCTAGTGGCTAGTCCAAACCGTGGCAGCTGGTAGGGGCCCTTTCACACAGAGAAAAGAAAAATTAGTTAAACAGTCAGCAGTACAGTAATTCCATTTGGATTCAATGTGGCAATTCAACAGGGAGCGACCCTGAATTAGTACTCACAACCTCCAAACAAGATAGGGTCCTTCAATGTCAGCAGGGCTACTCTTGAGCTCCATGAGACTCCTCACACATATAGCAAACTGCAACAGGCAAAAGTCCTTTAATGGCAGCAGGATTGACTCGAGCTACACAAGCCTCCTCACACATTTATATGGTAAACAGTCACAGGCAAAAGTCCTTTAATGGCAGCAGGATTCACTTGAGCTACACAAGCCTCCTCACACATTTATATGGTAAAAGAAAGTACTATACCAGGCAGGCTGCTTCTCTATCCCGATCGCAATTACTGCACAATACCCGAGAACACACAGCAGATTCAGTTCCTGACAGACCTAGTGCAATTCAGCAATTTCTCCAGTCTTCTACAGGGTGAGCCTGGTTTCTACTTCAGATATCCTTTGATTCTCTTCACAGGACGGATTCAGTCCTAACAAGCAGTTACATAAGCTGCAGACGGAACTCGGGGCCTTACACCACGTTCCGACTAAAACTGCACGAAAAAACACAGGACTCCTTCCTCTTCACTGCCAGAGCTCAACTGAAACTCCAGCAGACAAAACCGGCACTTCCTTTGAGTTCCTCCCAGTTCTTGGCTGGATTGGCTGTCACTCACAATAGACTGCCCTGTTGGTCCAAAAGGCGTCAAGTCTAAACTACATCTCCCAGAGTCACTGCCCATACAATCCTCTTGTGGCTGGCTCAGATTATGAGTCCAAGTTCTGATTCGGCCCAAGGCACCATTTTAGAGCTACCTTAACCCACACTGATTGGTCCAGTTCAGCAGTTCAAAACTAGAATGGGGAACTAGGCAAACACAGTTCTGACTGCAAAGAAAGCAGGTTAGACAAACTGTAATTTCATTATTACTCTAAATGATTTCTGGCAAACAGTTACATCTTTCAGATAGGTTCCCTTTGCACCCTAGTGACTGCAAAAATGGAGTGAATTGGCAGCAGCTCGAGTGGTACTCAAGCAGAGAAGCACACAGTCCTCCCACACAAATGAATTATGTCTGCAAGCAGACAGCTCTTAAAGAGACAGTACCAGAGGCTCTAAAAATACTCACTGATAAATGGCTTAAATGCCAAACACCATTCAGGCTTGGAGCATTCAAGCAAGCTCCTGGAAGTCTTTTGGGAACCCCCATTTGCAGGGGGGTTACACAAGCATGCATTCAGCAGTATCAAGGAGTTTGGGCAGCAGTCAGCATAACCGCCATTAATTTGCTGCTCACGCTGCATGCTTCAGTCTCAGACAGTCAGGATTCTGAGTTAGGAACACTTAACAGCTGGCCCACAGCACCACTAATTTTTCTGCCAGCCAGAGCCATAATTTCCACCAGGCGATGACTCTTGTGGACTGGGACTGCCAACTGGAGCTGGAGTTCGACCAGGATCTGGGACATTTGGAGCAGTCAGCACCAGAGGACCAGGTGACCGTCCCTCAACTGACTCTACTTTGTGTGAGTCTGTCACTCACATTATTGCCAATAAGAGTCAATTTACAATGTAGTGGTAGCCGCCGTAGCCCAGTTGAGCCTAGTGGGCCAGTAGCTGATATAGGTAGACTGGCAGCTTTAAAAATGACTTCTGTGGCTCCTCTTATCCTCGGCTCAGTGAGCTCAGTCTGAGGAAGAGAGGGAAGGCTAGGAGATGAGTGGGAGCAGTCGGGTGGGTTTGGTCAACCTGTCCTCACTAGATCAGTCTTGCTGATTTGTTTGTGGGTTTACTTAGTTTGGCATTTTGGCGAGTACTGTCAGTACTGTAGACACATTCTCTTCCTTATCCTTGTGGCTTGGTTGGGTGGGTACTAGGTCAGAGGGAGAGTGGGAGTGTGGGAGGCAGCTTGCTTTGTTTAGAAGTTTTGGTGAGAATGGGCTGCAGCCAATTGGAGGCTGAGGGGCAGAAAAAACAGCAGCCCAACCCAAGGCAGCAGCTTTTGTAAGGGGTAGAGAGCTATCATCTTCCTTCCACAATTTTTGAACTGGATGGATCAGAGCGTAGAGAGCGGCCAGAGCCTCAACATGAGGGGCAAAGTACAACAAGGGCTCTCTTTGGGGAAAACAGTGTAGTGGCTAGGTACTAGGTCTCAGAGGGGAGAGTAGCCTTGGGCAGGATTTTGCTGGCAATCAAAGCCTGAGGGATGTCAGGAACAGCAGCTCAACAGAGCAGATTTATGTGAGAGGCAGATGCAGTTAGCAGCTTTAGTCCCTCCACAGGTTTGTGGAACAGATCAGAGAATGCTAAGCCTCAGACTGGAGGTGGCATTTAGGGGGTCTGGTAAGTGCAACGAGGGCTTTGTTTGGGGATAATAGTATTCTGACTTGTCACTGTGACAAGAGTAGGAAAGTGGCTTTTGGCAGTATTCTGGTGGTGTGAACAGTGGCTGTGTGTGTGTGTGTGTGTGTGTGTGTGTGTGTGACAACTGTAGTGCATCAAAAAATGAAATGGGGGACATGCATTTATGTATAGTGTCTGCATGATGACACATTGTATGGTAGGGGGGGAGTAAAACAGTACAGCAGTTTCATACATGTAGGCAATGCATAGTTTTTGTATCTCCAGTACCTGACTTGTCAGAGGGTACAAAAA
The DNA here is from genome assembly GCA_016271365.2 of Neoceratodus forsteri. NCBI lineage: Eukaryota > Metazoa > Chordata > Ceratodontiformes > Ceratodontidae > Neoceratodus > Neoceratodus forsteri. The sequence continues at coordinate 413,169,919 of JADMNL010000023.1, forward strand.
AAACTGTTTCAGAACATGGGGATGGAGACATTGAGACATTTTGTAGTGCCATTTTGGATGTGTGATTGACCAAATGTAAACAGTTATTGACTGTTTTATGCAGTCTGTTGTGTATTGGGTTGCAATCCAGTAAAAAGTAATATGTTAGTTTACCTTGCTTTAGTCTTTATGCATACCTGAATTAGACACCACAAAACATAAGAAACTCTCTTGGGGAAACATACATGTATGACTGTTCAATTTGCTCTTTCCATTTGGTGTAGCTTATTTAAATTTAGGCCTGTAAAAATTCCAAAAACCTGTATCTAGGCTAGTACAGTGTATATTGAGGGTTTGTTCTACATGGGTTTCCATGCCAGCTGAAACTATGTTGTACCACAGTTCAAAGGTTATGGAATGCGGTTGTACCCTTCTGTGGTACAACAAGGTTCCAGCCAACTGGAAATCCTCAAAGCAGCTGCTGCTTTCACAGTGCTGCCATGTGCACAGCAATCAGTTCCAAGTTCTGGACCGAAACTGACAGCATGTCTGCTACTGCTGCGGGAGCACTGTGAAAACACTTTCATTTTTATAAAATAAAAAGAAACAATATATACGCTATAAAAACTGGTTAGAACAACCATATGCCCAACCAGCCTGTGCTGCCATCTTGGGTTCTGATTACATTGACTGCCTGTCGAGCCGCTTCTTGAGGTCTGATGTGGCAGAACCTCTGTGGCAGCACACAGGCTGGTGCAGCATGGCTCTCACACTCCTGACTCCAGAGGAAAAAAATCATTTTTTCCCTAGAGGCAAGGGTGGAGAAGACATAACAAAAGTGTGTTTCATCTTTCATAAAAGCCCCAAAACTCACTACGGAGCATCTAAACCCCCCAGAGCTTCTGGGGGCCTTCATTTGTCAGACGTTCAGGTTTTTTTGTACATGGAAGATGGCAACTGGGGGCTGACTGTTGTGCATATGGCCCATAGCCATGTAAATCCAGACCTTAATCCAGGGAACTGTATTCAAAACAAAAAAGGGACTTTGCTGTCCTTTAATTATCTCCAATCTGTTTTGTCAGGATGGCCACCTGCAGACCCCCCCCCCCATTTCTTCTTTCTTTTCTATCTTTCTCTGCTTTCTTAATTTCCTAGTAGTCCCCTATGGTCTACCATACCCTGCATGGTTGTGTTCTGTTTTGTACAAGGTACAGTATCTTAAATGTATATGGTACAATGCCGGTAGTTTTTTTTTAATATTCCCCATTACAAACACCAGTCTTTATCCTCACTGGTTTCTCCAGTGTAGCTAATGTTGCTCCCAGTCTGCAAAAACAGAGTCCCCTGTATGGGAGAGTTATCTGGTCATGGTCAGAAGGTTTCCGTCCTGACCGGAGAAAGTGAAGAAGAGCCAAGTGGCTTAAACTCTTTTTTTTTGTGCGCATTCAGAGAGTATCTGCTCCCGAACCAGAGCTGAGGAAGAAAACATGGTACGGTTTTCAGCCCGGTAGGAGGTACACAGATGCAAGCCATGAGAGAGCAAGGGAACTGAGGGAATGATTCTGTTCTGAACATCCCAGTCTCTCTCCCTCTTCCTCCCAGCATTCTGTGACACAGCTGTTTTCACATGGTACAGTTACTGTTACAGAAAGAGAAAACACGGAGGTGTGGCACACTGGGTAATAAGGGTGCTTGCTCCACATGTTGCTATATATAATAATGCTAAAATGATTAAAAGATTAAAAGAATAAATACCAAATGTAGTTATATATGAAAAGTAAAGCCTGCATTTGGCATGGCTACCACAGGTTTAAACCTCTGAAATCCCCAACGTAATGTCCTTATTATTTTGTTCTTTTTAAAAGGTATCGTGCAGTGGAGCTAGTACCTCTTTATGGTCTGTTTAGTGGATGCCAAGGCATCTTCATGTTCTCCTTGAAAGAGCTCCTGGTGCCTTACACCCCTCTGCGACAGCTCCGCTCGGCTGATGAGGGGTTGCTGGAGATTGCGAGGGTAAATTTGAAGTCATCTGGTGCTCGTGTCTTTGGATTTGCTGCACCTACCCTCTGGAATTCTCTGACCCATCATCTCCGGGAGTGCAGGATGGTGGGGAGTTTTAAGCAGGCACTAAAGACTTTTTTATGGGAAAAGGCGTTTCCTGTTTTATTCTGATTTTATATTGAATGTATTTGAATACGTGTTTGTATTTGCTGTACAGCGCCTTGAGATTTTGAAAGGTGCTTAATTAAATAAATGTTATTATTATTATTATTATTTTATTATTATTATTTATTCTTTAGGAGCCAGCAGCTCCCTTGTGACTGGATATTTATCCTTGGATGCTAAAGATGGGAGGGTTCCTGACATCAGAGTCATGGCAGGAGCCAGATCTTATTAAGGCCCATTAGCTAAACATCCCTCTTATCAACCATGAAGTGTGAAAACTAAGAATGGTTTTGATTACCTTCTCAGGTGCTTTCAGCCCTTTTTGATGTAAAAGAGAAGTTACTGCATTTTCATTACAAAGGAACGTATCACATAACACAGGGGTGGGTACATAACCCCTGGTGCTTGAGCTGGAATGCTGGTGGATGTTCACTTTATCCATAGCCTGAGCAATAGAAGGACATGCTGCTCTTCATGTCTAGGAGCAATCCATTCAGAGAGAAGGAAGTTATTATGGCAGTTGCCTAGAAAGGGCCTGGAAACAGATATGGATGCAGGATCTGTAGAGACATTATACCAAGTGATCCTGCCCTGAGTAAATACTGTTTCTGACTTTATTGATTTGTGTTTATTTTAGTTTGCTACTTTTGTTAGCTCTCTCTTTGTGGTGTGTAATAAAACCACACTATAAGTGTGTTGAACCATAGGTTATTGTATGCTGTCTGTTTCACCCACACCCTGAGGCTGATAGTGTACCGTTTACTCGCATTCCAGCAGTTGGGCTGGAATAGAACTGGATGAGTTGATTTATAAAAGGTGCCTCAAACCCAAAATTGATCAAGACTTCATAGAGAAAAGACCAATTTAGATGATTAAACGTATTCTCAGCATCAATGAAGAAGGCTACTTGGGTTTCTGGGCATTGCTTGGCCTCTGGACATTAAAATCCTTACTCGAGGCCTTGGGCTAGAGGAGCTGCGGCAGTGCTCCTGGGCTTCAGGGGAGGATTATGGCCAGTCTACTACAATGGAATGTGCACTGCTCATAGTTGGTGCCCAGTGGGTGGACAAACTACAAAAATAACAAAAACGAAAGACTGGCATGTAAGGAAACACAAAAAATATTCTTCCAAAAGGTTTATTGAAAGGAAAAGCTGTTGTCCAATAATTATGGCCATCCTGCAGCATGAGGGCCATCTTCTGAGGCTCAGTAAAGGCTCCAGACATAGAGGGTGACCATATGCCCCCCCCCCCAGCATGGTGGAGCAGACAACCCCTACAGCCAGTCATTTGGAAGGGAAAAACTGGGTAAAATATCTTCAGAGACATGGTAGCAAGGCCCCCCCCCCGTCAATGTCCAAATAGCCTGGTCAGCCTTCTCTGAGTCTCTGTGGGCCCCTGCCTCTGTGCTGGATCCTGAGTGGATATTATGGAGGCCAACTGCAGGGTGAAGCTGTAGAGTTCTTACACCAGGGGAGCTGCTTGCCAGTGTCGAGACTGCAGATTGCGTTAAAAGAGGAAGACAGCTAATGGGGTATGTATGCAACAAGTTGCTTCATTTTGCTGATAACGCTAGGCTAGACAAAGTGGTTGACTTTCTTGAGGATGGGGGCAAACTTCAATAGGACCTGAACAAGCTGGTTAATTGGCCAGACTCCTAGAGATTCAGATTCAGTGTAGCCAAATGCATAGTGCTACACTTGGTTTGGGGAGGAGGGGGGCACAAAAGTAGGACCTAAACACTGTGAGTGACACTCCCTTTTGGAGCAGAGGAGGAAAAGGACCAAGGGGTCATAATAAACAAGGTGCTGAGGCTACCCTGATGGCCCAGCAGTAGCACAACAATGACCCAGGTTCGGAAGTGAGCCCAGTAACTCATGGCGGGGGACTACAGGCTAAGGCTGAGAAAGCTGCTGCTTGGCTGTGCATCTCTGCTGGTGTGGGTTGGTGGTAGATTCAGCCACCACAGCGACCCCTGTGGCTGGGCCAGGGAGCTTGGTCCTGCCACGAGAGCAGCTGTGGCTGTGTGAGGCCAACAGAGGCATCAGCCCGGCCAGGAGAGGTGGGAGGGGAAGAAAACCATAGAGAAAAATCCAGTAGCAATCTGAATGACAGCCGGGTTCGACCCAGTCAGGGTATATCTCTGAGATGAGCTACCGGCCAGGGTCAAAAACCTCTATATCAAAAAACAGACAAGGTGCTAAATTATGACAAGCAGTAACCAGCTAATATTTATTTATTTTTGGTAACCGGTTAATGACCACTAGGCACAAGTGCCTGTTTTTGGGGGCTACCCGGGAGCACAGGGCGGTTAAGTAACTTGCTCAGAGTCACACAGTATGCAAGTGGAGGATGCAGGAATCAAACCTGAGCCTGCTGGATGTACCAAGCTCATTTCACAGCTCGTTACTCTAACCTCTAGGCTATACTGCCAGACATCACTGCTGGCTCACCTATTGGGTGGGCCAGCAGAATGCTTGGGTGCACTAAAGGGGCAGTGACCAGCAAAGCAGGAGATGTAAGTCTGCCACTTACAAGGCCCTGATCAGACCCCGCCTGGAATACTGGGTGCTGCTCTGGGCTACTGAATATAAAAAGGACATTGAGGCAGTTGAGAAGGTGCAATGTAGGACCATCAAAATGATTAGAGGTTTGGGTTGGGGACAAGAGCTATGCAGAGTGTCTGGTGACCTTAATATGTTCCCCATGGAGAAAATATACCTGAGAGGGGACATGGTCTATTTTCTGCATATTCAAGGGTATGGGCAAGATAGAACAGACAGAAGAGTTTGATTTGGTAAACAGAAGAAAGCAGAGGTGTGTGCACTCACAGGGAACCAGGTAGAGTAGTAATTCAGTGTACGATGTATATAGTTACCATCATCTTTTTTCCAAAGATGTTCTCAGGAATGTAACACAATTACAGGTGCAGCTAGTAGCAGACTCAATGTTGCACCATCCCATGACAGTTTTTTTCAAGATGGGATTGTGAACTGTGGAATAAAGATAATGACAACCATATACATCATTGCTCTACCTGGCTCCTTGTGAGGGCATGCTCTTCTGCTTTCTTCTGACTGATTTTTGGATGGAGCAGCACACTGTCTCCTGGTGCAGCTAGCTTACCTGCCATCTCTGATCTGGTGTCCAGCAGGACATGGAACACATCCTGAAGTGTTGGGGGGGGGGTATATTCAGGGGTTATGTTAGGAGGCATTTCTTCTTTCAGAGGGTGGTGTTCCCTGTGAAACAGCCTACTAGCAGAGACAGTGAACATGAACTCAGTACAGGCCTTCAACATAAGGCTGAACCAATGTATGCTTACCAAGGGAATCCCAGGCTACTCTGGGTAATAGAGTGGTTATGGAAATCACAATGAAAGTCACAGTCGCAATAAAATATGGAAAGTAGGAAGGCTGTATAGTGAAGTTGTTAAGGGCACTGTGCTGCAAATCTGGAGACCTGGGTTTGAATCCCATCAGCCTCTACTTGCATACTGTGTGACCCTGAGCAAGTCACTTAAGTTCCTTGTGCTCCCAGGTCACACCTGGAAACAAGGTCCAGCATAGTGTGCCTTTCCTGGTTAAACAATTTCCCCTTTTCCCTGTTGTGGAAATCTCTAACAATTAGTACATCTGTGCAACATACTGAACAAATGGATGCTTACCATGGGAATCCCAGGATATCCGCAGTAGTAGAGTGGTTATGGAAATTCTTAAAAATTAGTACATTTGCACAGCAAGTTATTTATCCCCATTTATGAATTTTTTTGGGGGGGGGGTGATGACATGATGTACCTAGAGTCCTTTCTGCCTATAAATTACAATGAAATAATAAATCAGAGAGAAGTGGGAAATTCCAACAACCAAAAAAAAAAAAGCAGGACAGGACAAGACACAGAAGAGCTTCATTTGAATGGAAAGATAGAGGATTTGTACTTGGGAACATAATAGGAAGTACACCTTTTAAGGAGGTAGGAAAAAACACGATGGGGGTGGGGTATGTAAGTGAAACATTTGCAGATGCAACTTAGTTGCTATTGCAAATCTTAAAACACTTTTTTTTAAGGCTGTCTGGTGGCCTAAGCATGCAACATTCAGTGACTCATGTTTCATGTCCCAGGCCAGGCCTGTCATGCCTCCAGCAGCACAGGATACCTCAAGCTCCCAGGAGACTGAATGGCTCCTACAGTTACACCACTACACCCTGGTGGTCCAGGGGGAGGAGTCATATGGGAAGGAATACATAGTTCCAGACAAGTTGGTGAAACCCGTTGCTGACATGACACAAAATGCTGACTGGACGGGGGCAGATTTTTAAAGTAGCTGTATTTAGGTGGCCTGCTATCTGCTTCTCTCCCCGACAAAGTTACAGAGTGCCATGAAACTCCAGATATGGTATCAGATCAACCTAATAAATGTGCACTTTTTATTTTACTTTGATTGTTGTCCTCATGACTGTGCTCTGAACAATATGCTGCTATGTAATGGATTTAGCGTGCCTGGCAGTTGCATCGATCCCTACAGCAACTGCGTGGCTCTTCTTTGTGTTTCCAGGGTCAGGTCCCTGCCTTCTTCCAAGTGGCCAGAACGGTATCCCATCATGGGCCACTCCACATTGAGATGGGGAGAGGGACAAATGAGGATCAAAATTAGGTGGAAACAGTAATTCTCAGGTGGATGACATTACTAGTGTGTACTCTGTCCAGTTTTTTATTTTAATTCGTTTACCATGGATAGCCCGGCAGGGATGCACATTTTCAGTGGGTTCCTTCTGTTTAACCACTTTTTTCATACAGCTGAGTGAACTTAAACACTGAGAGGTTAAATGACTTGCTCAGGGTCACACAAGGAGTGACTTGGGTCTCCTGGTTCCCAGGCCTGGGCTCTAGCCACTAGAGCAGACACACTGTGCTGTGGCCCCTGGATCTGAATGCCCTGCCCACCCACACATGATCAGAAATGCACCAATTAGCTTCAATTCAGTTTTTGTCACATTCCTGTGGGCTTTCATATTTTGCTAAAAAAAAAGTCACCCAAATAGTAAATATAACTTTCTGTTGAACATTTTTCTTTTTTTTTTCTAAGTTTAGTTTTGCCATTTGTCACATTAAAAAAAGCTCAGTGTCATCTCTCATGGAGAGAGTGGTTGGTATGCAAGTGTAGGTGTGGAATCTATGTTAAAGGGGAACTGTTGTCAACAGGGTTTCTTAATGTCTGAAATGCCATAAAAAATTAATTTGAGTGAGCCATTGTGTTCATTTGTGGATCTTTGCAGTCCAGAGTCATTCATATGTGAATCAGTCTGTAATTAAGGGTTGGGGCACCTATATGTTTTTTAGGCTTCTGACAGAAAATTATGTCACCGAGGATCTTGGCCCTCCATTGACTGTAGGTTAAATAGGAAATTGTCTGTTTTATTAAGTGTGTTTTAAGGTGTTATTACAATACTTTCTACATTTATAATTGTTTTATATGTGCATTGAAACTAGGGTTGCCACCTATCCGTTTTTGATTAAATGCAGTCCGGTTTTTAGGTCATTTTGAGTGCTCATATACTCTTAAAACTGATATACCAAATCATTCACCGTTTTGGCTGCATTACATGTCCAGGTTACAAAGTTCTGATGTCATTCAGACTTGCCTTTGTTTGTAAAACCAGTCTGTTTGGGAGGTGTAAAGTATGGCCATTAAGATCATTAGCAGTAAATTAACCTAATCTTTTCCACTCTGAATTTTAAGTATGGTCTTTTACTGCTATGACAGGAAACAGCTTTTACACCTTTATGTGCTCTCATGTGTTTCTTTTTGTTTGCCCTATATTCTGGTGTGTTTTAGATCCATTTTTGTTAAATTAATAATCTAACATTTATTGCCTTTATCACTACATTTGCTCTCACTTTGTGTATTACCTGAACATTCCAGGATATTAGCTGCACTTTTACAGGTCATTCAGAAAAACAGCATGGAATGGTGCATCTGAAACTGGCATGTCTAAGAAATATGAAAAGAAACAGCAGTAGTTGCTGAGGTAAAGGGGGACACAGTGCAGTATTAAGGGTACCACAAGCACCAATAATTAAGTAATCAGAAATTGGTCAAAACATCAGAATACATGACTGACATGGAAAGGAAAATGAGAGAGTGTTTAACAGAGGCTTGAACAATAAGCTGTAAATGAGCTTGGCACATCCAGCAGACCTAAGTTTGATTCCCACAGCCTCCACTTGCATACTGTGTGACCCTGAGCAAGTCACTTAACCTTCCTGTGCTCCTGGGTCTCTCCTGTAAAATGGGCTATGTGCCCTATGGGAGTTAACCTGGTTGCCAAAGAATAAAAATAAATACCTGAATAAATAAATCAAATAACAGTATAAAAATGATTTCCTATCACTAGTAATATCTATTCCAACATTACAAATGACTTTAGAGGAGAAGCGATATACTCACCAGTTATAAAAGGGGGTGGAGCCAGAGGCAGAGTTTGGGGTGTGGTTTAGCATCCGGCTTTTATCCAAAGGTGGTGACCCTAATTGAAACTAGTGAGTTATCACCCTTACATTTCAAACTGTTAGTAAAAATAATCCATCTTTAGGATTGCTTTAATCTCTACGCTATACTGCCAGCTGATCATTAAAAACTACACATCTCAAGGCTGGCTCTGTGGTGCCAACAGGAATTAGGGCCCCATACTGTATCAGGATTTCTAAACCCTGGCTGCTGTTCATGTCAGTGCAGATCTGTTTTATTCCATTCCCTCTCTTACAGCCGTTTCTTTTATAATTTTGGGTATGAACTCAGGCCTACAAGATGCAAATGTGGCTACGTACCTACTGGCCTGGCATCATGGGGCCAACCTTGAAATGTGTAGTTTTTGATTAACAGCTGACAGTACAACCTAAAGGTTAAAGCAAAGAGCTGTGAACAAGCTTCATTCATCCAGCAGAATGGAGTTTGATTCCAATATGCTATACTTGTATACTGTATGACCAGAGTAAGTAATTTAACCTCCCAGTGCTCCCAAAACACACCCAGGAACAAACTGTATCTGTGCGCCTTTCCTGGACAAAGACAGTAAAAACAATCTGAGCATGGGTTATTATTCTGAAAATAGTATGCTCTTTCTATCCAGATTTGACTTGAAAAAAAAAAACAGGACACCATTAATTGTTTATTAATTGCAAAAACACATGGATGGACAACATTGTTTAATAAAACCATAATCTGAACTGCATTATTAAAATATAGAATAATATATAGGTGTGTGTGCAATTAAAAGTTTACACACACGAGGTGTGGGACCCTACATTAACCCCAATGGCAAAGTCTGAGTGGTTTATAAAAGCATCCCACACCAAGGGTGTGTACAAAATTCTGTTTTTTATACCCACCCACCCATATATTATTTTATTTAATTAATGGTGATCATTTTTATCCCTTTCAGCACAGTTCAGTTAGTGCAGCACCTTCTGTCAGATACACAAACACACACACACACACACACACACACCCCCCGTCTCTCCCTTTGTTTGTTGTTTTTTTTCTTTCTTTTTTTACATTACAGTGGGAATGACATTCTGGAAAGTTGCAGTCCATTGGCATAGCTGTGGACTGTAAGACACGCTCAAAGGGTATGGGCAGCAGGATCAACCAGATTGATTTTTTTCTTTTACGGTAGAAAATCCCATTCCATCCAAAGTATTTCAGTGAGAAACTGTTATATTTTTAACTTCATTAAAAGAAGTAAAATAGCTTTAGTGGTCTGCTTGGATGATTTCAGGTCATCGGTGTTGATGACACCCAAGTCTTTCTTCCCTTGTGACTGCCAGCAACTCCCTTCCCAGCCTATAGGTTGCTTCAGAGTTTCTCTCCCCTATGTGCGGGGCCCCTGGTGTTCTGCGGCAGAATTTTCTGATTTTTGCGACGGGGCTCCTTGACTTCTGTGGCAACATTTTCTGATTTCTGCGGCATGATTTATTCATTTCTCTGGCAGAATGCAGTCCTGTCATTATTAAATATGATGTGATGTCATCGATGACATCATATGCTGAGCATAGAGGAGGAGCTTCAGGATAAACGAGGTGGGAAAGAAAGCCTGACACTATGGAAAAACAGTATATTTATATGAAAATTCACCAAAAACAATGAATTCTGCGGCACTATATATATTCTGCGGCATGATGCAAATTCTGTGGCAAATTCCACAACCGCAGAATTCCAGGGATCTTGCCTATGTGCATGTTCTTGCATTTCTTTGTGTTAAACCCCAGTTGCCACTCTTCTGACCATTTTGCTAATTTATCCAGATCTCTTCTCATTCTGCCTACACCATCCAGATCATCTACTCTGTTGCAGATCTTGGTGTCATCTGCAAACAGACAAATCTTACCCTCCAGTCCATCTGCAATGTCACTGATGAAGATATTGAAGAGGACTGGCCCCAGAACTGACCCCTGAGGCAACCCACTTGTGACTTGCATCTCTTCTGACTGTATACCATTTACCACTACTCTCTGTTTTCTGCCTGTCAACCAGTTTGCCACCCAGTTGACCAATGTCTGACCCACTCCGATCCTACCCAGCTCATTAATCAATCTTGTATGTGGAACAGTATCAAAAGCTTTTCTGAAGTCAAGGTAGGCGACACCACCTGCTCCCCCTTGGTCCACCAGTCTGGTTACCCAGTCAAAGAAATCTATGAGATTGGTTTGAGAGGACCTTCCTTTTGTAAACCCATGCTGTCTTGGATCCTGTGCTCCTATAGATTCCAGGTGTTGCACTATCCTTTCCATAAGGAGTGTCTCCATAATCCTGCCCACTACTGAGGTAAGACTGACAGCTGTAGTTCCCTGCCTCCTCCCTGCTACCACTCTTGTGGAGCGGGATCACATGAGCCCTTCTCCAGTCTTCTGGGACCTCTCCTGTGCTCAGAGACTCACTAAACAGTTCTGATAATGGCTCTGCTACTTCCATCCTTAGCTCCTTTCGTACCCTGGGATATATACCATCAGGTCCCATTGCCTTGTCCACCTTGAGCATATCGAGCTCTTGTAGGACCCTTTCTTTTGTGAAGGGACCAGTGCACACCTCCCTCCCACCTGTGTCCATGGTACTGAGCTGTGGGCCCTGTCCTACCGTCTCTTCAGTAAATACTGAGCAGAAGTATCTATTTAGGATAGATGCTTTTACATGGTCCTCCTCCTCCTCACATGCCCCCTTATCCCCTTTGATCTTAGCAATATCCCCTCTGGACTTTCTCCTTTCACTAATGTATCTATAGAAAGTCTTGTCACCTTCTTTTACTGTTCGTGCTAGTGTTGCCTCAGTTTGGGCCTTTGCCTGCCTTTCTGCCTTCCCTGCTTCCCGTAGGGAAGTTTGGTATGCCTCCCTATCTTCATCTTGCTGCGTTCTCTTATATTTCCTGAAGGCCAGCCTTTTGGCTTTGACCTTTTCTGCTACTGTGTTTGAGAACCAAAGTGGTTTCCTTCTTCTTTTGCACTTCCTTTTCTCACTAACACAATGGGATGTTGCTTCAAGTATTGCATCTTTAATGCTTGCCCACTTTGCCTGTACCCCCTCACTTGTATTTCTTTTTGCCAGGGCTAGCTTAACTCTGTTGGATATCTTATCAAAGTCAACTCCTCTGAAGTACCATATTTTTGCCTTGGAATGGGATGACTTTGTTCTAGTGGCCAAATTGAACCCTACCATGTGATGGTCCCTGGCACCCAGGTGACCTTCTACCTGGAGATCTGTGATCCTTTCCACAGGTGCCAACCACATTTTGGGCTGTTTTATAATTCTGCATATCAATAAGGGACCCATAGACTTTTGCCTTGTGCCACAGGTTATCTTTTTCCTTCATTTGTTCAATAAGCTGCAAAGTGACTCAGGACTTGCTTGTACCCTTTAGTTTCCACTTTTTGTAAGGGGTGAATATATTACAGGATGCACTGAATGTATTGACAAAGCACTCAACTGCTGTGTCAACTTTTTCTGCAGTGTATATAGTTGACCAGTCCTGCTGAGAGAGGTGTGCATTGAGCAAGTTGAGTTGACCTTTTTTTTAGAACTCTGGAGGTAATTATCTTGGGGGGATTCTGGGAGATTTGTTCGACCAAGTGCAGAGTATAGGGGAGTGGTCACTAATGACATCTCGGAGCACAACTGTGCTGACTATTCTTTTAGGAAGGTTATTAACCAGTCTATCAACGTACTGGTACCGGTTCGGTAGTTCAGCCGGGAGGGTGTTTCCACTAGCTGGGTCATTTCAACAGAGGAGATGGCATCTTTGTAGGGCGCAGCCTCGGAATAGCCAGTTTATGTTAAAATCCCCAAGCATCAGTACCTCTGTGTTGTGACTAAGTTCCGAGAGGAACTCAAGTGTTGCCTTAAATCCTGTGGCCTGCCCTTTTGGAGATATATACACAGTGACTATAGTGAGGCATTTTCCATGGGTACCAAGTTGCAACTTGACTGCAAGCATTTGAGTTTTGCATTCATTGGTAGGGAGCGTAATGGCATTCATAATGTAAATGAGACAACCTCTTCCTCGTTTACCAGATCTATTCTGCCTGAATATGGTGTAACCATCCAGCTGGATAGCCAGGTCTGGGATTCTTGGGGTAAGCCAGGTCTCTACTACCAACAGAACGTCTGGATTATGCTGAGCAACCCATACCTGTAGAGTCTTGTATTTGTCCAGGAGACTGCAGATACTGATGGAAGCAATTGTTAAGATCCCACGCTTCTTTAAAGGCAAGGAAGGTTTTGTAGCGGGACCAGGGTTGGGATGGACATTGCTGGGCAACAGTAGTAGCAGCCAGGTTAGCCTAACTGCTTGCCATTTTAGCTGTTGTGAGACCTGAGAGTGGGAGTGTGTAATCCTCTCTGTTTTTTTCAGTATTGCTTGTAAAAATGTACATGATTAGCTGAACTGGGTGAGAGGATAAGAACGCCGCTCTACGTGTGCCAACCACAGTAGTTCATTATCCTTGCTAGCGAGAACAGAGGTCTTTGCTTCAGGAATAGTCAGGTGGTCCTATTCAATATATGAGAAGACGGAGTTATTGCCATGTACACATTGTAACCTAAGTGTGTAAAGGGTGGAGGAGCCAGCACTATCAATAGGGAGACCTTGAATAAGAGTAGATGTTGTGCATAACATTAATAAGGGAAAATGTACTTTGTAATAGAAGAGTAGAGTAATGAGGTGTTGGAGGAGGTAATTGCCAGAAAGAAAGTTTAATTGTCCCGGCGGATTATCCAGCATGTTTCCAGGGAGGAACTAGAGGCGGAAGGGTGTTATAGGCCAGGGTTTCACTGTTTTTATGGGAACCCTTCAAACCACTCGGTAAGGGACCTGATGCAATGGCAGATCCATGAGGAGCCGACACTTACATACGGTCCATTACAAACTCTGGTAATGTTAGGTGCTGTGGCAGATAGCAGAAAGAGTTGGGAGCAGCCCAACATTGCTGTAAGTCCTTAGTGTTCACAGACGAACCAACATATGCTATTTTTCAAATATGCATGGAGACAGCGATGGTGCAGAAGTCTGTCATTCTACAAGCTTACTACTCATGCACTGTTTGGGAACAACTTCAAATACACTGCATAAACATTGAGGGGGGGAGATACCAATAACAGGTGCAGGATTATAAAGCAATACTTTATGGAAACCGGGCGCTGCAGCTGTAAGCTGTTTCTTTTTCTACCTGCTAATTTTTTAACGTGTTTGAAGACAGAGCAATACAGAAGTGTCTCTGACCTTACTACTTGTGCACTGATCGTGAGCTACTGTTGCCACACTGCCTAAATGCTAAGGAAGGGGGTAACTACCGAAGTGAAGTGCAGGATTAAAATGCCATAGTTTGTGAAGCCAGGGAGCTGCATTTGTAGGCAGTTCCTTTCCACACGTTATTTTTAGAAGGGCATGGAGACAAGAATGATACAAAAGTGCTTTTCCACGTCATGCTATTTTTCAGATGTGCAAAGAGATAGAGTGATGCAGAAGTGCTTCCTGTACCAATTTTACTATTCTTGCACTGTTTGGGAACTGCTGCAGCAACACTGCATAAATACTCCCTGTATCAAACGCATTGTTAGTAACATCATGAAATCAGCTCAGAGTTGTGCAATTGATTCAAAGGAGATCGCTGTACGACAATAGCAGATCTATAGCACAGTAGTTGCAGGGGTGTAGCCAGGCATTTCAGATTTGTACACCAACCTGCCACACTGCTACCCCTTCCCCCCACTGTTGGTGGCTGCCCCCCATGACTCGAGTCCAAGGTTCCTGGCTCCACTCAGATGACTCCCACACTAGACCTGCTGTCCCTCTGTGCTGCTAGTGTGGTGCTCGCTGCCTGCTGGTAAACACCACTGACTGCACCATGAGTCCAAGACGATGGCAGACATTTCTTCACTCTCCCCTACAGGTAGGCAGATTCACTCCACTTGCCACTCCGCATGAAGCCTTCATCCTTTTAGCTGGCTCTGAGTCGGTTCTTCCATCTGCTGCTCCTCAGTTCTTCTACTGCTTCTCTCGCTCCCAGTACAACTGAACTAATAGTATGGCTTCTGACTTTGCTGGGCCATTTAAGCTCACCACCTCAGACTTGCCACATCCCTTACTAGATGCCACAGCCAATCACTATGCAGGTGGACCATGCGGACCTAATTGAGACTTTCAGCTTCAATGTCCTCGGTCCACTCTGCCAGCCCCCCAAAAAACAAAGCTGAAAGAGAAAAGAAAAAAGCCTGCGAAGCCAAGCAAAGGAATTTAAACATGATAGAGAGGGCAGAGCAATGCTGGCCAGCTTGTTTGCTACCCCCGCTACTAAACTTGGTGTGCCATGGCTTACCTGGAGTATCACTAGCTACACCCTTGAGTAGTAGTAAAATGTAGATTTCAACACAGCAGCTTATTTTACTTTTTTATGTGACCTTTGAAGTACCAGTTTCAAGTGCTCCTCATGTAATAGCTGCTTTCTGCTTGCCACGAACACAAGCTGAAACAAGAATAACTGTGTAAAGTTACTAGACACCTATCGTAGTGTGGTGGAAAAAAACGATAAGAGCAGATTTATCGTAAACAATTTTACCGCTACGTAACAAGACCAACACCAGTTCACAAGAATGACAATAGACGTGAATGAAAGAAAAGGATATTTTATAAATTAAATGCACCCATCGCATGAAGACACTGCAGAGCTTGAGGATCAGCTGTTACAGTTTCCATGACAAGTCTGAGCTGTCCAGGATCGTTAACGCGCACATACATAATTGACAGCTGTGTACAGCTAATTGCGTTCATTGGTATGAAACTCGCTAAAATTGATCACGCCCCCTGCATTCATCAAATGGTAATGACAGACCAGGTGAGGGTGTGCGCTGAACAGCAAGATAAAAATAGGTAAAACAGAAACAAAGAAAGAAAAATTTTTCATGAAATTTGTTACAGAATTAACAATAAAATAGAACTCAATAGGACATGTAACAGGTGTACATTTTTAGTATCAAATACCGCTGCTTGAATGAATGACGCTGACAGTTTTTCTGTAAATGTCATCACACATTATCTTTAACAGCGTTCACCTCACAGCCTGATGTACATGCAGTGGTGCAAGTGGTAGACAAGAAGTACAGGAACTCAGAACTCTAGCAAATATGAAATGCAGAATGAGGATCCTCACTAAGGGATAACTCGTATCAAAGCACATTTATCTGTATAGATATTACTAGATTCAGTTAGACATATTAAAGTACTGCTAGTCATATTTTGTGATAGAAACCTTTGATTTCAGGTCACAGGCTTAGAAACAGTCATTATGTTGCTGGTTTAAGAATTTCGGTTCCAGTATCAGTGGGAAAAAGTACTGGAACTCAGTTCCTGCTACAAAAAAGGTACAGGAACTGAGTTCCTGTGAGTTCCTGCTCACTTTCATCACTGTGTACATGTCCATCAAAGCTGTTTCCTCCTCCTCTGTGACCATCCTGTCTCTGCTCTTCACTTGCCTCTCTCGAGGCTGGCTGCACAGGCAGTTCTTCCAGGAGGAGGCAGAGTCGTTGATGCTGCAGTTCAGATGAGTGGTCTTACTTCAGTTTATTGCTGCAGCTAGAACTATTCTCACTGTGTTTTTATTATGTGGATTACAGATTAAGGGGTCCCATTGAATCTTGTAGGGTATCCCTCCTCCCAACTTTCGGCTGACTGGATAGGGGCTTTGGAATAATGTGATCTGATAGTTGTGTACACTACAGATATGGCTTAAATGATTGTGCAGACTCTTCCCTGAGTAACGGAGATGTTTCCTGTACGCTGTATTTCTTGATTTTACCTCCCCCCTTTTGGACTTCGGCACAATTCCACATTGGTTAATGCAAGCAGGAGGGCAGCCCAGATCAACAGAGAGCAATGGATTTCTTCCACACAACGAGGTGCTTCTGGTCACGGCGCACACCTTGTTTTTCCACTCAGGACTCCAGGTTCGTTAAGCTACTGTGCTTGTTCTTGCCAGCCAGCTGCCTAACACTTTTCTTAAAGAGGGAGACATCCCCGTATCGTGTTAGGCTCACCCCCCCGCTTTCACTGTACAGCTCAATTTGAGCCATGGCATAGACTTACTGGACATGCTCTTTCCACACTTTTACCCCTTCCCTTCTGCAGCCATGTTTTGGGGCAGTAGGGACATCTGAATACACCCTGGACTCACCTCACACCCTTTCCACAGAGGGGGTGAGTAAACCTAAAGGCTGCTATACACCAGGAATCCTACAAAACAGACCATTCGGAAACTTTAAACATTACCCAAAAAGAACAGTTAGGTACTTACGGTAACAGCAGGTCTTCGAGAGAATCTCATCAGGCTACACCTATGGAACTATAGCCGCCAGGTGCAAGGATCACATGGAAGCTTTTTACAAGCAGTCCCCTAGGGGCCGCCCACAATGACATCCTATGTTGGCAATTCCCATATACACATGGGCAGCCCCTTCCCTCCTCAGTTCCCTGTCAGTGCTCATGCTTGGAGGACACCCCTATAGGGAACCGGGAGAGAACCTGCGCCTACTAGGCGAGGCATGGTGAGTGGGACGGCCTGTTGAAAGAGTTTCTCTCAAAGATCTACTGTTACGGTAAGTACATAATTATTCAATCTTCTTCAAGGTCTCTCTTTCATCAGGCCACACTTATGGAATGAGTACCAAGCAGTACTGACAATAAAGCAAGTCTGGGTGGCTGGAGCCTACAGGCCTAAGAGAGGAATCGTTGAAGCACAGCTAGGCCAAAACCTGCCCTCTTTCATGAGGCAATGTCCAGACTACTGTTTAGTAAAGGTGTGGACAGTACACCAAGTGGTAGCTGCACAAATCTCAGCAGCAGACACATTCTTCAAACAGGCAATAAAAGTGGCCATGCCGCTAGCTGAATGGCCACAAACAACCCCAGCACATTCCTTACTGTACTTCCTATAACAGAAAGTAATACAGTCAGCCAACCATTTGGACATTCACTGTTTAGAGACAGGTGCACCCTCTTTCCCAGGGACGAATGAAACAAAAAGCTGGGGGACTTCCTGCAGACCTTTGTACGGTGTTTACAGTAACTGAGTATTCTATGTACATCTGAAGCATGGAGCTATGCTTCCCCTGGATTTGCATGCTCATGAAAATAAACTGGTAGGTGGGTGGTTTGATTCAAAGTAAATTCAGACACCAAGTTCAGTAGAGACTTAGGACTGGTACACAATAACACCCTGTCTTTGTGAAAAATCAAATAAGGCAACTCACACATCAGAGCCTGAAACTCTGAAATTCTTCGAGCAGAAGTAACAGCAACTAAAAATAACACTTTCTAAGAAAGGAAGCCTAGGGCACAAGTTGTGGCTGTCTCAAAAGGAGCCAAAAACAGGTTCCTCACCTGTAACGGTAGTTCTAGGAGTGGTATATGATGTTTAGCCACACTTTTTAGCAGTGCCTTTCCCCTTTAAGAGTTCACCGGAACGTCTTCAAGCTGGCTCCTCCCACTCACCCAGGTGGTAACTCCCTCAGCTCTGCCCCATGCTGCCAGATCCTGCCTGCTGGAAACAGAAGGGTGCGCCACAACCAGGGGAAGTTGGGTGGGTTCATGTGGATGAACATCATGTACCGTTCCTAGAACTACTGTTACAGGTGATTAACCTGTTTTTCTAGGGATGTGAATATGATGTTCTATCCACACTTGTTAGCAGACTCCTAGCAGTTCTACAGAAGGAGTGAGCAAGGTGCACACCCGCTATTTAGGGAACAGAGATTGGAGAACTGAGACCCCCAAAAAAGCATTCCGGTGTGACTCAAGGTCAATGTGGTAATAGGAAATGAAGGTGTGTGTTGGCCTCCAGTTAGCAGCCTTGCAGATTTCCTGGATAGGGACGCCCCTAGAGGCAGCCACTGAGGCAGCAGTATGGCGGGTGGAATGAGCCCTAAGCCCAACTGGAGGCTCCCTACCCACCAACCTATAGCAGAGGTCGATGCAGGATACAATCCACCTGCCAATTGTCCACTTAGCTGCCAGTCTGCCAGGAGCAGTTTCAGCATACATAGATACATAGATACATAGACAGTGTCGGCAGATAAGGGCCTATGGCCCACCTAGTCTGCCCATTTGAGCTTGTAAGTTCAGTTTGTTTTCCTAGAAGTCTATTTCCCCTTACCCCTGACCTCTAGAATTCCTTTATGTCTATCCCATGCATTCTTAAATCCCGTGATTGTTTCAGCCCCCACCACTTCCTCTGGCAGGGTGTTCCACTTGTCCACCACCCGTTCTGTGAAGAAATTCTTTCTCATGTTTCCTCTGAATCGCCCTCCCTCCAATTTCATCCCATGCCCTCTAGTCCTGAAACATCTTTTTCGCTTAAAAATAGTGTTTTCCTGCACCCTGTTCCTCCCTGTAAGATACTTGTATGTCTCTATCATATCCCCTCTCTCCCTCCTGTCCTCTAGGGAGTACATGTTCAGTTCCTTCAACCTGTTTTCATAGGACTTGTGATGCAACCCATGCACCATCTTTGTTGCCCTCCTCTGAACCTTCTCTACCCTGTCTATGTCCTTACGTAGGTATGGTCTCCAGAATAGGTCTCCAGCATAGGTGACAAACAGCTGGCGAAACTCTCCCCGAACTCCAGTCGTGTGCTCCTTGTAATAGGTGAGCGCTGACTGTGGGTCCAAAGTATGGAGCCTGTACGCAGCCTCCGAGGTGTGTTTGGTGAAATACACTGGGAGATGAATCACCTGGTTAAGGTGAAAATCAGACAACTTTTGGGAGGAACTTCATGTTGGGGCAGACAACCTTGTCCCTGTGGAACACAAGGTATGGAGAATCCACCGAGAGCACCTAGAGCTCACTGATCCTTGATGATATGATACCCACCAAGAAGGCGAACTTTCACGACAGGTGAGACATATCACATCTGTACATCAGTTCAAATGGCTTGCCCATGAGCTCTGCCAACACCAGCAACAAGTCCCAAGGTGGTGGTGGTTCATGCACTGGAGGGGAAATGTGGTCGAGGCCTTTAAAAAAGCATTAGACCACCTTCTCCTGCGCCGACTGCTGATTGGCCCACGCCCTTTAAGCAGAGATGGTTGCCAGGTGCACCTTGAGGGTCGTCAACCGAAGGCCTGAGTGAGGGACCACAGATAGTCAAGGATGCTTGCCACAGGACAGAGGGTCCAGCCCCTTGCCCTGACACCAACTGAAGAACCTCTTCCATTTGAAGGCATAGCATGTCCTTGTTGACTCCTTCCGAGATGCCTCAACAACAGTGAAAACATCTTTGGACAGACCCAAAGCCTGGCACTCTAGCCTCTCAAGAACAAGGCTGTCAGGTGCAGGGATTATTTTTTATAATTCATATTTTTTGGGAAAAAGAAGTTTTTTCTGGAGCCAAGCTTACATAGCATATGTACAATATATATTAATACAGACATTATTGTATAGTCATATCTAGTAATGTCCTTATTTTCTACCCCTTCATTAACAAGTCTTCAGGTGGTTCTTCCCCCATGTTCAACAGGCTCTTTGAATAAGTATTATTTTCCTTTTTTAAACTTTATGTTTATTGGATTTCCAGCAAACATATAGTTAGTTCCCAACATTCAGTTTTACAAATATAGTCATTATCAACCAATGAGGGCACCACTCCTCTTAATACTTGCATAGGGTCCACTGAGTGTTAAAAGATATGTCTACGAGGGGAGTAACTAGAGGTGTGTACAAATGTCACAAAACTTGCAGTTGCTGTTGAGGAACCCATGAGCTACATGGTGACTAATCCAATCTGAACAAAGTCATTTGAAGTCCAATATCTTTTCCCCCCAAAGGGAGGAGAGAAAATTCCACCATGTCTCATCCAAGTTTCTGCACTTTTTAGTGCTAATCATGTGTTGATCGACTCCCTGGTAAAGGACAATTATTGCTAAAAGCAAAAGTTTACAGTATTTAATTATGCTTCCCTACATAGTTATGGACCAAATTGTCTACTAATCATTACTTAAGGTGCTCACAATCACATGCTTTTAAACTTGTAAATGTTAAAATAAAATTGCCCTTATTTCAACGCATCATTTAGTTGGTATAATATAAAAAGACAAAACCAAAATTAATATGTGAAAGGGAATGGAAGTCCAAGGTCTCTAGTCCAACAGTATATGTACATAGAAACGTACTTCAAGCGAAGGAAAAGAAAAGAAAAAGGGACAATTTCCCTGGACTGTAACAAGCCCCCTCTACCCCTGTTCTCTTCAGTATAAGGGGTAATTTATGGAAAGAATAGGTACCACATTAAATTCAGGAATTATCCTCCTCCGATGAGGTATTCTCCTCCGATGGGATGTGAGGTCGCAGGACAGCGTGTCGCTGACACCACTTCTGGGCCTCGCCAGGATCAGAAAAGACTTAAATTTTACTGCGGTGTACTATACAGAGACGGGCCAGGAACACTAGGCCATGAGGAATACTCGCCTCTCTCAGCATTGCTCGAGCTCCGTCGAAATGCTTCCTTTTTTGTCTCGTAGCATATGACAGGTCTGGGAAGGTTCTTATCGATTGACCATTGTGTAAGAGGGTCCGTTGTCTCCTAGCTAGAGTGAGCAGGGTATCTCTTGATCCGATGCCATCTGTTACTATCACTACCGTTCTTGGGGACTCTGGATTATCTTGACGGCCCCGAGGTGTCACCCTGTAAGCTTTCTGGAAATTCTTAACGATTGGGGCAGCTTCTTCCCCAAGCTGCTGATTCATCCATTCTTGCACAAACAGCATAAGGTGATCCCCTTCAGAGCCTTCCTCAAATCCAAGAAGTCTCAGGTTATTTGCTCTTGCTTGATTCTCTAAAGTTTCGAGACGGGAATGGAGGTGCGTATTTTCTTTTATTACTGTGTTGACCGCTCCTAGTGCTGCTTCTGAATTTTTATTTGCTTCTACCATTACCATCGATATAGTTTCAACCCGAGTTTCTACCTGGACAACTCTGCTGGAAAGAGTGTCAAATTTATCCGCCAGTCCGGACACTGATGCTATCATGCAGTTCATTTTAGCTCCCGTTTGAAGCGTTTCTTCCTGGACGCCTTCTACTGGTATGGATTCATGGCCCTGTGTGACCCGCGTGGTGGTAGAGGTTATGGAGACAGTTTTACTTTTAGTACTATCCCCAGATGTTTTGTCTCTACGAGGGTTCCCCATCTTGATCTAGAGGTTTTCCACTGCAGCTTTTTCTTAGTTATATATACCTTCTCTTAGGGAATTTGCAGTTTACCAGCTATTTATGGATTCCTAGCAATGGAGCTCGATCAACTTGCAGCCATCTTGCTCAGGCTCCACAGCGCCCCCCTCCCCAAGTATTATTCTTCAGTCTTACCTTATGGAATAATATCTGGTCTGTGATTCATTACCCAGATTAACCACTTGTTCCATAATTCCCTACATAGGTTCAGTTTAAGATTTAGTCCTGCTGTGAGCTTTTCCATTAAGTAGATGTGTTGAACTACATCCTCCCATTCTTTTTGTGTTGGAGGGTTTGGTTGTAGCCACCCACAGGACACAACTTCTTTTGCTGCCAGTAGTAAAATTACCAGCATTTTCTTTGTATGTGTAATCCCTCACCCCTGCCTTTTTGCAAATGACAGGTGGTATGCTGTTGAAGCTGACAGCAGTACCACGTGGGGAACTGGGTTCGGGAAGGACTAGGTTACTCGGCACAAGGGCTTAGGTTTGGCTACTCTGCATAGGGGCACCCAAGTAAATCCAAACACAGGAAGCAATAACTGTAATGTTCAATACCAGGAATGGGATTCTAAAGTGTGGCTTTTATTCACATCCAAACAGAACAAACAAAGCATAGACGGACCCCCACGGGACTACATTCCTGGTAATGCAGATAAGAGAAACAGAACACTTCCTCAACACTTCAGCTCTCAGGCTCTGGACCCACCAAGCACACAGCCCGGACATGTACGCTGCTTTGGGTACACAGCCCGACTTGAACACTAATTGGGTTTTCCCTGGCCCAGCTCCCCTGCCGGCCACTCGAACCCCGTCCATATGACAGGGACACATTTTCCTGGTGGCTCCCTAAACCACCTTAGAGCCTTCAACTCCTTAAGGGAAATTTCCTTTCAATCCCACGTCTGGGTACTTCCCTTAGCACTGGCCAAGTGCCTGAGGCAAAGTAAAAGGGCCACAGAGCAAATCCGTAGAGGTGAGCCTGGTTACTAAAGATGGGGGGGTCTCCCACCTCTAGCTTCCACAATCCATACCCGGCCATTTCTCTGGGCATTAAACACCTTTTTTTTGAAAAGCTTGGCAATGTAGATTAAAGGGTAAATGCATAGCACATTTTCTCTACATGTCTTGGCTTTCCCCTTGTGCTGGACTTGAATATACTTTTACTTTGGCTTAGCCTATTCCTCTAGGCCTCCCACTGATTAAACAGTCCAATCCCCACTTTACAATAGTTCAGGTGAAACACAGGCCCCATGTAAGAGCAGAACTCACCCTTTGGTTGCAGGTGCCCCACAGGCGATTCTTGACAGCTTCTGGTGCCGTAGCACAACTTAGAAAAAATAAAGCAGCTTCTTCCCTAGCCAGAACCAGAAGGTTGCCCCTGGAATAACAGGCAAAACTTTTACCTCCCATCCCCTCAGGGATGGGGCACAGAGACCCGTAACAGCGGTCTCCACCACTTCACGAACAGCTTACTGTGTTCTTCTTTTGGCAGAAACACACACCTGCGTGCGCAAGTGTCGGCGGTCGTTAAGGTATCCTTTTACCATCTTAGGAACATCGCCAGGATCAAGCACCTTGTTCCATCCGGCGACCTACCTACGCTGATCCACCCTTTTATGACCTTGCGTCTGGACTACTGCAACTCCCTTTACTTTGGGCTGCCTGGGGTTGATATCCGCCGCTTGCAGCTAGTGCAGAACTCGGCAGCCCGGTTGTTAACGAGGACCTCTCGTTCCTCTCATATTACACCGGTGCTCCGAGGCCTGCACTGGCTGCCGATTCAGTGGTGGATCACCTTTAAAGTTGGTCTCCTGACTTATAAAACCCTACACGGGTTGGGCCTGGATTACCTGAAAGAGCTTCTGGTGCCTTACCTACCGACGCGACCACTCCGCTCAGCCAATGAGGGGTTGCTAGAGATCCCGAGGGTAACTTTAAAATCGTCCGGCGCCCGAGCTTTTATGTTCGTGGCGCCGACCCTCTGGAATTCTCTACCACGTTGGATTCGAGAGTGCATGACGGTGGAGGGTTTTAAAAAAGGCCTAAAGTCTTTCTTATGGAATAAGGCATCTGTAGATCATTTGGATGCCTATTAATTGCTCAGCTGTTAATTCAGTTTTATTATGTTTTAGCATGTTTTTATTCTGTATTTTATTGTAATGCGCCTTGGTTTTAAGAAAGGCGTAGATAAATAAAGTTTATTATTATTATTATTAAAGTAGCTCTATATCAGAGCTTTAGGCTCCAAGAGCCTGTGCAGACTGCTGTGCTCCTCTCTTCAAGACTGCTCACACACAACTGCTGCAGCTCACTGTTCAAAAACTCCCAACATTCTAACCTAACTCCCAACTGCAGATTCCAATGTGGCTCATGCAGCTGCGATAATTCTATTATGATGCCATCCCTCAGTCTCAGCTGAGACTGAGAACAGAGTGAGACAGTGTGAAATCCATTTAACTGGAGTTTCACAAGCTGCCTTCCCTGCCTACCACTAGGTCTTACTGGGATTCTAGTAACCCCGGGTAACGGGGGGGGGGGTTACATATGTGTATCCCAGATGTGGCTAGGGAGAAGATGCAATAGAGCTATCTGTGGGGTCAAATCCCCTGTTCCTGGGAGGAGCTCACCCACAGCCAGCTCTACTGTCTACCAGAATGGTTTTATTATGGAGCATTCCCAGAATATATGCATGTGCCCTGCATTCTGTTCTACACAGTTATGCCAGCACCCCATACCCCATATTAAACCATACTTTCCTGTAATATGCGGAGTTCTGAAGTATCTAACTATACATTTCTACCCGTACTCTCCATATATACGAGGCTGTCACCTTATGATGTATTAAATAGATCCTTTCCCACTCCTTATCTGATATATTTTGTGTTAAGTCTTCTTTCCATCTCTGTTGGACTCTTTCTATAGCTGGATCTGATCTTATTCTGATGACTTTATAAATTAAAGAAATAATATGGCTGGGGATCTGGCTCTATAAGGCGGTTATAATTATTTGGACTAGCTGGTGCACTTCTATATGCGACCATTGCAACCCTAGTCGTTGGCCCAAGTAACGTCTGATTTGTAGGTATCTGTAATGGTCTTGTCAAAACTGATACCTTTGTTTTAGCATGTGAAAAGACTGAAAGACACCTCCATCATAAAATTGATAGTTGTGTTTCAATCCCCTCCTCTGCCAGATTTTACATGTGTCATCCATTCTAGCAGCTATAAAATTCGGGTCTGCTGCTAACATTTCTAAGTATCGAGCCGTGAGTTTTACTTCTGAGGAGGTCAGCTGCCCTCTCCAGGCTGTAATGATCTGTTTAGTGTATGTCTTATAAATTTTCTATTTTTCTGGTTAGGTTTCAGAATAATGCTGCAAAGATTTGATTCTGATTCTCCCCCAGCTCCAGATCTCTCCACTGCTGTTCCGAGTGTTTGTCTAGCCATTGTAATACATGTGCTATGTGGGCTGAGTGGCAATAACCTTCTAAGCAGGGGTATTGCAAGTCGTAAAAGGGAGGTAATAATCCCTCTTTACAAGACACTGGTTAGGCCCCATCTGGAGTACTGCGTGCAGTACTGGAGGCCGAACCTGCACAAGGACATTAACAAAATAGAAGCAGTCCAGCAAAGGGCAACTAAAATGGTGCAGGGACTGCATCAGAAAACATATGAGGACAGATTAACGGAGCTCAATATGTATATCCTAGAGCAAAGGAGAGAGAGAGGTGATACGATCGAAACATTCAAATATCTTAAGGGCATTAACAAGACGAGAGTCTAACATGTTTCAATGTAAGAAAAATAGCAGGACAAGAGGACACAGCATGAGATTAGAGGAGGCCGATTAAGGGGTAATGTGAGGAAGTTCTTTTTCACAGAAAGGGTGGTGGATGCATGGAACAGCCTACCTCAGGAAGTGGTGGATATGAATACAGTGCAGGGCTTCAAACAGGCATGGGATGGGCATAAGGGAGCAGTACAGATGAGTATGAATAGATAGGCGATTGACAGAGTAAAGGCCGATGGCACATTCATAAGGTAAAAAAATGGGCAGACTGGATGGGCCTTGCAGTCCTTATCTGCCGTTTCTATGTAAGTCTGGTAATCCCAGTCCTCCTGCCTCTTTGGGCAGCTGCAGCATTGTATATGCCTTTCGGGGTCTTTCTCTGGCCCATATAAATTTAGGTATTAGCTTATCCCATTTTTTAAACTCCGATCTGTTGGGGAGCAGTGGCATCTTTTGAAATAAGAATAAGAATCTCGGAAGAATATTCATCCGAACAGATTCAATTCTATGGATTAATGTTAAGGGGTCGTGGAACCATTTCTCCAAATCCCTACATGCCGCTGTCGTTAAGGGGTCATAGTTTGCAGTATATAATGTTTGTAAATCATTTGGTATTATGATTCCAAGGTATCCAAGTTTTTTACATTGCTATCCAAATGGATATGCTGATTGAGTTGCTGGTTGCAGTTCAAATCTGAAGCAAAGTACCTCCATCTTGGAAGTATTTAGTTTATACCCTGATTCCTCTATTGTATTTAGTAGGGTGAATAACTGAGGTAGGGAAGAGTCTGGGTTTGACAAGCAGAGCAGTAGGTCGTCTGTATAGACTGCTACCTTGTGTTCTATGACCTGATATGTCACCCCACAAATATTTTGATCCTCTCTTATGGCTTGTGCCAATGATTCAGCATATAAAGCGAACAGCAGCGGGGAGAGGGGGCATCCCTGTCTTGTTCCCCTTGATAAGGGAAATCTCTCGGAGAAGGTGCCATTTATTTTTACCACTGCTTGTGGTGAGGTATATAACTTTTGTATCGCTTGTCTGAATTCTATAGGGAAATCAAATTTCTCCAATGTACATTGGAGAAAAGTCCATAATACTCTGTTGAATACCTTTTGCACATCCATGCCGAGTAGCATTATTGGGGTCCTGTCTGTTTGTGCCTTTTCTAAGTTGTAGAGTGTACGTTTTACACTATCCAAGGTTTTTCTCCAGGAGATGAAGCTGGTCTGGTTTTTATGGATAATGCTAGGTAGAATCTGTTCAAATCTCTTGGCTATTATAGAAGTATAGTATTTATAGACTTGGTTTAAAACTAGTATCGGTCTACATGAATCACAACGTAATGGGTCCTTCGGTTTCAATATAGCAGAAATATTGGCATCTTGACAGCTAGGGGAAAGTGGGGCATCCCCTGAATGAATGTCTCTAAATACGTCACCCAGTAAGGGAAGCAACTTTTCTTGGAATGTTTTATAAAATCCTGCTGAGAATCCATCTGGTCCCGGACTCTTCCCTAATTTGGATAGTTTAACTCTTAGGGCTACTTCAACTTGTGAAATTGGTCTAAGTAGCATCTCTTTATGAGTCTTTGTAATCTGTGGTAGATGTAATGTTTGAAAAAACTGCTTGTTTATCTTCATCGGGTTCTGTGCCCAGGGTATATAGGGCTGCATATAAATCTCTAAATCCCTGCAGGATCTCGTTTTATTAACAGTGGCGTGTGTGACTGGGTGCATAAGTTTTGCAATTGTCAAAGCTTTTTGTTGCTGCCAGAGTCTGAATGCTAAAATTTTGGACGCTCTAGGTCCCCTTCATAATATCTCTGCTTAAGATATAAAAGAGCCTGTTACCGTTTTATAATTTAGTATTTTCTGGAGCTGTTCCTTCCTTCACCTTAGCTATGCAATGTATGACAGAGGAATCTCCCTACATATGTGCTAGTTGTAAAAAATCCAGCTCATGTTCCAGTTTAGTCTGTTCTTTTAGGTTGCTGTTTCTTTTTATTAGAGGCGTAGCTAATTATTTCTCCTCTAAGAAGGGTTTTAACTGTGTCCCAGAGGATTCCTTTTGTAGTCCTGGGAGATGTATTTTCCTGAATTATCTGTGGGATTTGTTCTTTAAGTTTTCTGATTGTGGGTCTCTTAAGAGAGTGTTAATAAAGTGCCATTGTTTTTTTTATTGGTGTTTCCGAGGTTGTCAGTTCTATAATTATTGGGGGATAATCCGATAATGGGATTGGATGTATGCATATGTTTTTAACTAGATCTGCATGTTCTTTTGTAATAAAGAAATAGTCTAAACAGAAGTAAGAATAGTATGTGTAGTCTAGAAGTTGGGTTTAAATGTCTCCAGGTATCTAGAAGTCCCAGTTCCCTTAAGAGACTCCTACCACGTCGTTGTCCGGCTGTAGTTCATGATGGGCAAGGATTTGAGCTATCTCTTCCTATGTCCATTAATAGGTTAAGGTCCTCTCCCAGTAACAATACACCCTGTAGAAATTCTACTACTTTATTAAATAGAAGCTGATGTGATGAAGCACCTGTCCCCGGAGGGATATACATGCTGACTCTCGTGTACTGCTGGCCGTACCATGTACCCCTCACCATGGCCAAACGACCCTCTCTGTCTTGAAATGAGGCTGTAGCCCTAAAGGTTGAATATTTCAGAATTAAAATCGCTACCCCTCTTTTTCTTCCTGATATGTGCCAACTAGGAACTGACATTCTGAATTTTATCAGCTTCTGGTGCTCTTCTGTCGTCATGCGGGTTTCCTGAAGTAGTATTAACTGTGGGTGGGATTTTTTTCAAGTTAGTTATAATTTTGCTTCTTCTCACTGGGCTAGACAAGCTGTTGACATTCTGGGAGTCCACCCGGATAAGATCTGTATTATTCATAGCCAGTGCATTGGGGTTGCATACTTTGAAGATCCTGTCTGCAACAGTGATTAACAGTTAGGCTCCTAATAACAAAAAACTTAACTGCTGGTGGATTGCAGCTGGGCCAACTGGGCCCTTTAAATCTAACCTTGGGGTCCTCTGGTGTCACTAGATGTTCTACTCCATTCACCAGCGGGTTAATAATAATACAATTTATTACTGTGACTTCCATTAGGCGATCCAAGATGTCACCTAAAGTGGCTTTTCCTTCAGTCGCTGGTTGTGGAATCCACTCTCTCCGTGGGAGTTGAATTCCATGGGGTCATCCCCCAAAACTATTAGGGTAGGATGGGAACAAGGATAATTAATTCCTTGAATTAAAAATAAAAAGGGTTAAAATAATTCAGGTAGGATAAAATGTGCCTACTCTCTGGCATGTCGGCATCCTCCTCTCTCCCAAGTTTCCCCTTAGTCAATCTGGAGAGAAAGATACTTATATTTTAATACAACTTGTACCATTTGCATACTTTATTGCTATCACAGATTAATCTGATATATAATAAATAAAAGAATCAGTATTGCTTTTAAATTTATCCAAGTCTCAGTCTCTTAACTTGAATACTCGCAATTCTTTATCCCATATACCACACAGTTCCCAGTTATGCTGATAGGAGCACGAGTCCAACAGATTATATCTGTATTTTAACTTACAGTTCCAAGATAGTTCTCCTGCCATAGAATGGACTCTTTTGAAAAAGGTTGCATGTTTTAACTTCATTTATTATCTCTTCACATAGAGGAGCTGTTTAATTATCTGGGCTAGAAAGCTCTTTAGTTTGAAAAATCCCTGCTGAGGAAGAACGGGTAAGAGAACCCACCTTATCTCCAGGTCCCGGAGGGAAGCCCAGGCAGCCAACAGACAACGATCCTCAAGTTCACCCCAGCCCCCCGCCCCGGGGCATGGACGGCCTCCACAGCTTCCTACGATGCCCCATCACCACCCCCCGCTCTTGTCACCACGGCCATGGCATGAAGCTGCACCTAGCTCAGTACTCCTTTATTTGTGGGCTCCACCTCCCATCTCCAAAATCCCATTCCTTGTTTAGCATAAATGAACTTTATCTAGTCAGGGGTTCGCGGCTCTCCTCTAGGTTCATATTTTTAAGGAGAGATGCTTAAATCAAACCCAGGATATTAACATCAGCTCCTTTTGCTCTCTTCCCTGTACCTATGAAGTAAACATCATCTGTGATGGGAAGGAGGGTGGGAAATTAGTGTTGGCCCATTGAGTTAGAGGTTCCACTGGGCACAGCTCCAACAGCCCATCCATGATTAGAACAACGGCAGGGAATAAAGTTCCAGCAGATAGTATTCCAACAGCCCTGTGCCATTAATATTGCTAATTTAGAGCCAGGCAATTTGTGTGACTGTTTTAACCATTTAAGAGGAGCAACATCAGACTATAGGGCACAGGGCCCCCCCCCTAGCCAAGGTAAAGGCCGCCAGTGCCAGAGCCTCATCAGAGAGCCGTGTCCACCAGTTCCACTCAACCCCCCCAGACCAGACACTAACCCACAGCAAGCAGATCTATTCACTGTGAATTTGGTTATATCTGTAATCATTCCTTCAGTTCTCCCCCTCTGTGAATTGTGTGATCAGCTTTTTCAGTTTATTCAGTGCCTCTAGTTGAGATCCCGACTCTGGTGCTGCAGTACGAGTGCTCCGTCTTGCTGTTGTGGGTCGCTGGGATGAAGGAGCCTGTGGTGGTAGAGGGATTCCTCGTGTACGCAGATCTTCCCAGGCCTTGGCTGCCGTGTCATAATTTTGCTGCCCATCTGGAAATTGAACTACCAGGCATGCAGGGTATGGGGTCCTGAACTTTAGCTTTTGTTGTCTCGAGGTCTGAAATAATGGAATGTATTCTCGGTGTTTCTGCATGGTCACTGGGGAATAATTGTTATCTATGAAGATTCTGGTTTTCACATAAAAGATCTTGCCCAGCGACCATGCTTTCTGAAGTACCCGCTCCTTCATTGTACATTGGAGGAATAGAATTATTATTGATCTGGGGCGGGCTTCGGTTCGAGAAGGTTTGGGGCCTAAGGCCCTATGTACTCTTTCCAGCTCGAGATTCAGATCAAGCTCCAGGGACAATGAGACTCAGAGAACTTTTTCAACAAAAACTTGAATGTCTGGCCCTTCATTGTCCTCCGGGATTGCACAGAGCCGAATATTTCTTCTACGCTGTCTGTTCTCTGAGTCCTCCTGCCAATCAACTATCATCTGGCAGATCTGACTGACTTGTCCCAGTGTTTTTTGTATCTGTTGGATCTGCGTTGCCCGAGTCCCCGATGTCTCTTCCACTGTTTCCATTCTGTGCTCTAACATGGTAAGGTCTGATCTGAGCGTTTCCTGTGCCTCTTTGGAAAGTTTGTATTTCAGTTTTTACTCACTGAATTTCTGATAATATTTTGTCCAGCTTGTTGTCCACGACTTTATCTGTTTGCTTGCAAGACTGAGATATTTTGGATCCTGTGCAACATCGGGAGCAGCCCGTGGTTGATTTCTCTGAGGCCCCCTGAATCTGTTATGTCTCCATCTAATTTTGATCTTTAGGTGTAAGAATTGCAAATCTGTTATGCCATCCAGGTAGTTTCGAGTTAGCCATAACCTGCCTGCCATAATTATAAATTCAATTTTATCTATATCTGTCGATTGCAGGGTATTTCGGGGAGTTGTCTACAGGAGCTCATTTTCATGCTGCCATACTGAACGAGAGCTGCACCGGAAGTCGTCAGGTACAGGGATTGAAAGTCTGGATGGAGTATCTTCCTCTGATGGATGGAAAGCAGGTTTGGGCGGAGAGGAAGACACCTCCAGAGCCTGCTGCTGAAGCGAAGGAGATCAGGGTACCAGAACTGGTGTGGCCAGTCCAGAGCCACAAGGATGACCTGTGCTTTGTCCCTCCATGCCTTGACAACACTTTCTGGATCAAGAGAAGCAGAGGGAAGGCATAGAAGAGGCCTGGGGTCCAGTGCCTCAAGAAGGCATCCCCTGCAGTGTTCCCTGCTGAGGGGGATGGGCACAATGCAGCCTCAGATTGGCATTCTTCCTGGAGGCAAACAGGTCCACTAGAGGGATGCCCCACTGGGAGAACAGACTGTGGACTACCTCTGGGTGAAGAAACCACTCGTGAGACACCTTGCCCACACGGCTGAGAGCATCCGCCAGCTGGTTGGTGACACTGGCCTCATGGATGGCCAGGAGATTGGCCTTCAAGCTGTGCACGAGGGTCCACACGTGCAGAGCTTCCTTGCACAGAGGCAGGGAGTGCATTCTGCCCAGTTTGTTGAGGCAGTACATGGTCGTGGTGTTGTCTGTCTGGACTTGGACCATCTGACCCCAAATGTGAAGAGCAAAGGCAGTCAGCGCCAGCTGAACTGTTCAGAGCTCCAGCAGGCTGATGTGGCATCTGGACTCCTTGGGGCCGGGGTCCAAAGCCCGTGGACCGTTCCCCCAGGTGGGCACCCCAGCCTATGAAAGAGGCATAGGTTGTCAGGATGACCATTGGTTCTGGGCAGACAAATGGGATCCGTTCCTGCAGATGTTCCGGGAATAACCACCACTGGAGAGCGTCCTACATCCACTGGGTCACAATGACCAGCTACTAAAACTGACCCTTGCGCCAAGATCACTGGCTGGCCAGTTCCCACTGCAGAGAGAGCATTCTCCAGTGGGACCATCAGACCACACTGGTGCAGGCCATGTAAACTAGCAGGCGCAGGAAGTTCTGGGCAGGGCACAGTTGCCTAACCAGAAATCATCAGGTAAAGGAGGAAAGAGCCTCAGCTCTGTCCGCCGGGAGCCAAGCCCTGGCTCTGCAAGAGTCGAGCTCTGCCCCGATGAAGCTGATCACCAGTGAGGGCATGAGTTCTGACTTGGCTTTGTTGACCAGGAGGCCAAGAGAGATACAGGTCTGGAGGGCCAGGTCCCTGGACCGCTCCACCTCCTGCCTGAAGGGACCCACGATCAGCCAGTCATCCAGGTAGGGGTAAATCTGGACCCCTTGGTGCCTCAGGTAAGCTGCCACCACTGCAATGTACTTGGTGAAGACCCTGGGGGCCAAGGACAGGTCTAATGGCATGGCCTGTAACTCAGAGAGGGTTCCCTTTGCTTGGAAGCAGAAGAACTGTCTGTGAGACAGACAGATCGGGACATGAAAGAACGCGTCCTGTAGATCCAGGAAGCAGAACCAAATGTTTTGTTCTAGTGATGGTATGATCTGAGAGTGTGGCCATCCTGATGGTACATGACTTGAGGAACTTGTTCAGATCTAAGATGGGGTGCCAGTTCCCTGTCCGTTTCAGCACCAGGAAGTACCCGGAGACAAACCTGGGTTTTCTGGAGGGTCCACGACAGGAACCACAACCTCCTTGCGGAGGAGCTGGGCAATGTCATCCCAAAGGGCCAACCGAATGTCTACGGATACAATGTCCTCCCATGGGGCATGGGCTCAGCAAGGCAGGTACTGCTTGAATTCCAGAGGCTGACCCTGACAGACCATTCTGAGAACCCACCTGTCCATGATGACAGCGGATCAGGCAGAAAGGAAGCGGTGGAGCCAGCCCCCAAGGGAGGACCCAGGGATGATGTGACAGGCATGAGGGAGGCACCCCTCATCCCATCACTAGGCAGGCTTGAAGGCGGAGAAGGGCTGGGCTGGGGAACTACCGGGGACTGAGGCCACTAACTTTGGCCGAGATCGCCAGGCCTGAGCCTGCTGCCCAGCTTGGGAGTGGGTGGGGTTGGCCACAGGAGTAGAAGTGGATCGAAATGGCTTCTTTTTCTGCTGCTTGGAGCCCTTGGGGTCCCTTGGGGTGGATGTGGCATTTGACTTCTCAATGTGGGTGAGGTGCCCCTCGACCCCAGGCCTGAACAGGTAGGTGCCCAGGAAAGCGGCATCCACCAGCTTGTGCTGGGTGTCTGCCATGAAGGTCAAGATCCACAGCCAAGCCCTGCAGCGCATGGCCACTTTGGGCACCACAGAACAGGCACTGGAGTACCCAATGCCCATCGCTGTCTGAAGCTGCTGCTTAGGCATAGCACGACCCTCATCTCGGACCTGTCTGACCGTGGTCTGGAGGTCCGCTGGAAGATGAGGGGAGCACCTCATCCAAAGTGCCCAACAGAGCGTGAGAGAAGTGGGCCATCAGGAGGGCTGAGCTCACCTGACGAAGGCCAAGCGAAGAGGCAGTGTAGAGCTTTTTTGCCGAATGGTCCAATTTCTTGGGACTCCTCGTCAGACAGTTTGTCAACGTCCCCCACATTGCTGGAGTGCCTAAACACAAAATCTGCCACCAAGCCCTTGGCCGAGGGATGTTCTGTGAACCCCGAACGGTAACCAATGGGAACCGCATACTTGCGGGCCATCCGTGCTGACTGTTCTGGGCAAGAGAGGCGGGTTGCTGCCAGAGCTCCAAAGCATGGCCAAGGATGGCTGCTGCAACTGGGAAGGCTTCTCCAGGGGAGTCACCTTGGTCCAAGATCTTGGTGTGAGGGTACCAAGCCCTTTTCTGAATGGGCTCCAACTTAAGACCCATGGATTCAGAAATTAGGTGGAGAAGACCCATGAAGGAGGTAGGGCCTTCATCCATCAAGAGAACCCCAGTCGACTCCGTGTCCACTGCACAGGAGTGTAAGGAGGAACCCTCTGACTCCAAGGAGTCATCGAAGAGAGGTCGACAGCCTGAATCCCAGCTGACCCTCTGTGGGTGGTCAGGGGTGACCATAACTGACAGCCAATGGGGGAGACCTAAAGCTGGCCAAGACTTCTTACAGCACCAGATTTGGGCTGTTTAGGCACTGGCTCCACCGGAATCGGCAAAGATGCTGGGAGAGGCTGAGATGGGACAGTTTTGGTCGGTTCCTGAGGCGGAGAAGGTAATGGCTGGGGTAGAAGCTGGAATAGCTTCATACTGGCAAATACCAGCTGTTGCCATGAGATCCTCGTAGCGTCACCTCAACTTGCTCCAAAACCTCTCCTCACCAGAGGACGAGGAGGATGAAGAATAGCGGTGGCGCCACTTTCCCATGCATCAACAGTGGGAGTGCCAACATCGGTGTGCTTGACCCACGAGAATAAGACTGGTACTTCGACCTCGACCGCCGGGGGGGGACGACGACTGGCGGCAGGCCTTGGAGGGTGCCAGCGAAAGCCAGGGCACCTCTGGTTCCTGGTCAATGAGAGGAGCGGGTCAGTGGACTGATTCGTCCCTCCCTGGGTCTGAGTCAGGACCAGAGTCCTGGACACAGAAGTATTGGTCTCTTCTGGCAACAACTGGTCAACTGGTTCAAGAAAGATCTCGGCCAACTGGCCAACAGGGATACCGCGGGGCTGGCGGACTGCGCTGAAGACCTGACCAAAGTCAGATCTGGTGAAACGTGGGAATCAGAAGGCCAAGAGCATTCCCGATCCCACGATCATCGGCGAGACTGCTTTTTGGCCTCTTTTTTAGACTTGAACTTGGCAGAGCCTGGCACAAGTCCTTAAATGCCCCCTTTAAGGAGAAGTCCAAAAGACCAGCATAAAAGCCAAAGCTGAGGAGGTCTCAGCCCCACGTCTGGGCTGCCGCCTCCTCGAAAGCCGCTAGTTGTTCTGTGGACCTCGCCGCCGCTGAGACTACCCGAAGGATGTCCTTCGACTTGACTGACAGGTACAGTTAGCTCAGACGGCCCAAATGTAAGTGGGCACAGCGGTCCTCAAGAATGGATGGATGGTAGGTATGAACTACAGACCAGTCAGTCTTACCTCAGTAGTGGGCAAGATTATGGAGGCACTCCTTAAGGAAAGGATAGTGCAACACCTGGAATCCATAGGGGCGCAGGATCCAAGACAGCATGGGTTTACAAAAGGAAGGTCCTGTCAAACTAATCTCATAGATTTCTTTGACTGGGTAACCAGAGTGGTGGACCAAGGGGGAGCAGTTGATGTCGCCTACCTTGACTTCAGCAAAGCTTTTGACACTGTTCCACATATAAGACTGATAAATAAGCTGGGTAGGCTCGGGTGGGTCAGAAGTTGGTCAACTGGGTGGCAAACTGGTTGACGGGCAGAAAACAGAGAGTGGTGGTAAATGGTATACAGTCAGAAGAGATGCAAGTCACAAGTGGGTACCTCAGGGATCAGTCCTGGGGCCAGTCCTCTTCAACATCTTAATTAGTGACCTTGCAGATGGACTAGAGGGTAAGGCTTGTCTGTTTGCAGATGACACCAAGATCTGCAGCACAGTAGATGATCCAGATGGGGTGGGCAGAATGAGAAGAGATCTGGATAAACTAGCAGAATGGTCAAAAGTGGCAACTGGGATTTAATGCAAAGAGTGCAAAATCATGCACATAGGAACAGAAACCCTGAAGCCACCTGTAGGCTGGGAGGAGTTGCTAGCAGTCACAAAGGAGAAAGAGACTTGGGCATCATCATCACTAATGACCTAAAATCATCCAAGCAGACCTCTAAAGCAGTAGAGTAAGGCTAGGGGGTGTTAGGGTGTATTAGTAGGGAGTATCACAAGTCGTAAGAGAGTAATAATCCTCTGTACAAGACACTGGTTAGCCCCATCTGGAGTACTGCGTGCAGTATTGGAGCCACACCTTCACAAGGACATTAACCAAATTGAGGTAGTCCAGAGAAGGGCAACCAAAATGATGCAGGGACTGCATCAGAAGACATATGAGGACAGATTAACAGAGCTCAATATGTATACCCTTGAGCAAAGGAGGGAGAGAGGTGATATGATCGAGGCATTCAAACACCTTAAGGGCATAAACAAGGTGAAAGAGTCTAATGTTTAAATATAAGAAAAATAGCAGGACAAGAGGACACAGCATGAGATTAGAAGGAGGCCGATTAAGGGGGAATGTGAGGAAATTCTTTTTCACAGAAAGGATGGTGGATGCATGGAATGGCTTACCACAAGAAGTGGTGGCTATGAATACAGTGCAGGGCTTCAAACAGGCATGGGATAGGCATAAGGGAGCAATACAAATGACTATGAATAGATAGGCCACTGACAGAGCAAAGGCCGATGGCACATTTATAAGGTAGAAAAAGAAATGGGCAGACTGGATGGGCCTTGCGGTCCTTATCTGCCGTCAACTTCTATGTTTCTATGTGACAGACATCACAGGCCTGAGGATCAAGCTCGTGGCCCAGGCAGTACACGCACATGGTGTGCGAATCCGTTCAGGACATCTTCTATCTGCAGATACATGTCCGGAACCCCGGAGTGGTCTTGTCATCATCCATGATGGTCGTGAAGAACGAGCCTGAAGACAAAAAGTTTTTAATAACTTGGAAATTCAAAGATTTTACAGCAAAGGGCCTACTCAGTGAGAGAGTGGTAAGGAGGGAACCTGCTTCTTGCAGCGGAAAGGAAGATCTGGTGTCATTGGCGGAG
Source organism: Neoceratodus forsteri (assembly GCA_016271365.2). NCBI lineage: Eukaryota > Metazoa > Chordata > Ceratodontiformes > Ceratodontidae > Neoceratodus > Neoceratodus forsteri. The sequence goes on from JADMNL010000023.1 coordinate 413,206,954, forward strand.
ATGAGGTAATTACCACCTGGGTGAGTGGGTGGGAGAAGCCAGCTTGATGATGTTCCAGTGAACTCTTACAAGGGGAAAGGCACTGTCAACAAGTATGGAGAGAATATCATATCCACGTCCCTAGAAAGTAAGCTTTTCTAACACAAATTTTGGGTCCCAAGTTGTGACTGGATTGTGGATAGGAGGCTTTATATGCAAAATGCCTCTCAGAAATGTATGGGCCACCTCTAGTTGAGCAAAAGTGCAACCATCAATAGGCACATGGAAAGCTGAAATGGCAGCCAAGTGCACTTTGGTAGAACAGTATTGTAGGCTTGCATCTGACAAAGAGCTAATTCTCCAGAATCCGATTTACTGGACAGGTAAAGGGACCCATTTGGTGAGAAGCAGCTGACAAAGCGAACTGCTTCCACTTCGTATAATAAGTGGCTCTGGTGGAAGGTTTTCTTGCAGCCACCGTCTATGACACCCCAAAACTGAGCAATGACTATGACTTCAGGAACCATGCATGAAGGTGGAGTGACTTGAGGTCCGGATGGGCCAAGGTTCCCTGTTCCTGTGACAGTAGGTCCTGGCATAATGGCAGAGACACTGGTGGTTCCACTGCCAATTGCTGCAGTAAAGGGAACCAAATCTGATGAGGCCACAGGGGGGCAATGAGTATCAGAGTTGTACCCTCCATCTGAAGCTTGATTAACGCACTCTGAATTAGAGGGAAGGGAGGAAAGGCATAAGAACATTCCCTTCCAGCAGAGGAACAACGGGTCTCCCCAGAAAACCACAGGATCTGAAATGAGTGAGCAGAAAAGTGGCAGTTTTGCACTGTGTGGGGATGCAAAAAGGTCCAACTCTGGATGACCCCACTTGTTGAACAGGTCTTCTGCGATAGAAGTCAACAGCTCCCACTCATGCATCCTGGACTGTGATGTGCTTAGCATTTTGGGTACCTGGAAAATGTACTGCTGACAGTTCTAGACAGTGTTCCAGAACCCAATACCAGACTCTCACTGCCTCCCTGCACAGGGGGTAGGAATGATTCCCCCCCCCCCCGCTTGCTGATGCAATGCATCACACATATTGTCCATCTGTATTAGAGAACCTGGGGACAGATGAGTCTGGAAGGCCAGTAGGCCATACAGAACAGCTCTAATTTCTAGAACGTTTATGTGGAGGGCATTCTCCTCTTTGGTCCATGTATCCAGAGTCTGATGGGGCCCCAGATGTGCCCTCAACCCATACCTGAGGCATCTGTAGTGAGAATCTGGTGAGGGGAGGAAGTCAGAAAAGGAATCCCTGTCAGTAAATTACTGGGTTCCATCCACCATTGAAGGACTTTTTGGACAGGGGAGGTTACTACGTATCTTTCTGTTCTAGTTCGTCTGTATGTTGGTCCCACCGGATTCTTAGTGTCCACTGCAGGATTCTCATATGCAGTCTGGCCAGCAGCACTGAGACAATGGCTGCTGCCATCAGGCCTAGGAGTCTCAGAATGTCCTGGCTGTGTCATACCTGTTGTGGTTGACAATCTGGGCCTGTGCAATCAGACACTCGGCCCTGTCCTGGGGCAGGAAGGATAAACCTTGGGCTGTATCCAAGACTGCTCCTACATATTGTAGACGCTGGCAAGGGGCCAAGACTGACACTAGCACACTGACAGTAATCCCTAGCACACTGAACAGGTGTCTGATGTGTGTGCTAAGGTGTGAAAAAACTACTCCTTGGATTGAGCTTTGAGAAGCCAATCGTCCAGGTATGGGAAAACATATAGGCCTTCCCTGCAGAGGGCTGCTGCCACCACTGTTAAACATCTGGTAAAGAGCCATAGCACAGATAAGCCAAAGGGCAATATCCTGAACTGGTGGTGTTCCCCCTGAAACAGGAAAGTACAGTTATGTAAGAACTTACTGTAACACTAGATCTTTGAGAGAAGCTCTTGCAGCAGGTAACACATGTAGGACTAAAGCTGGCAGGCGGTAGGACCCCACAGAAAACTTCTAGCTAGCGGTCTAAATCGGGGACCGACCCCGACGTTACGCATGATATAAAGGAAGGGCGCTCCACGGTGTCCCTCAGTTCTTCTGCTGGAGACTCCGGTATCAAGGATGGATGGTAATGAGGAACAGAGAAACAAGGACAATTCCGCAGAGAGCAATCAAAACTTTGCCAATGCAAACCAGGTGCAGGAGAGACTTCCCTAGGGGAAGGTGGGCAGGAAGCCATACCTGCTGCAAGAGCTTCTCTTGAAGATCTACTGGTTCTTGCGTACCTGTACTACCTTACTTTCGAGAGTTAGCTCTTGCAGCAGGTAACACATGTAAGACTGAGTCCCAAGCAGTAAAGAAGACCCAGACTAATCTCAGGTGGAGGAAGAGAAAAGCCAAGAGAGGAATGCCCTCAGGAGAGGAGTCCCTTCAGAACCGCAAGGCCGAAGCCTGCTCTGCATCTGGAGGCAATGTCGAGACTGTAATGTCTGATGAAGGTATGGATGGAATTCCATGTGGTTACCGCACAAATGTCAGCTGCAGACACGTTCCTAAGAGCGGCAAAAGATGCTGCTACTCCCCTCGTGGAGTGACCCTTCACAAAGCCCAGCAAAGGTTTGTCGTATTTCTGGTAACAAAAGGAAATGCAGTTAACCAGCCATTAAAAGAGGGTCTGCTTGGCTACAGAAGCCCCCTAGATCCTGGGGGTAAAGGAAACAAAAAGCTGATCAGAGCATCTAAACTCTCGTGTTCTGGAGAGATAGAAACACAAAATGCGATGGCCATCCAGAGTGTGGGGAAGAGCTTCACCCCAGTTTGAGTGTTTGTGATAATACAATGGGAGGTGCATGTCCTGATTCAGGTTCAACTCGGACACCACCTTCGGTAAAAACTTAGGATTGGTCCTCAAGGCCACCCAGTCCTTGTGGAACACCAAATAAGGCTCCTTACACATCAGCGCCTGTAGCTCGGAAATTCTTCGAGCAGAAGTAACGGCAACTGGAGGTGTGGCCAGCAGCCGACAGAACAAGACATCTTTTTTGAGAGCTCCGTACTGCAGACTATAATTACTATATTAAAACTTAGACGTATACTAATTTTTGGCTGAACCCGTTTACCACAAAATATCTCTTAACTTCCCTGCTGCTGGAAAGAGCAGCCTTTTGGTATCCGGCTCATTGAAGGACAGCATGGGGAGACCGAAAGCCACGCAGCAGCAAGGCCAAGCACATGGAGCAGAGAATGAGCCCTCCAACGCGGCGGTTCTCAAAGCCGTCAAAGACCTGGAATCCTTTGTAAAGAAGCTTGCTAAGAAAATGGACAGTTTTACAGCACGGGTGAGCTTAAACTCGACACTGTGGCTACAGAGTTTAAACAGTCCAAATCGATGGCCGAGAAAGCTGTCACTGCAACTGCAGGACTAGTTAATGAAAATCATCTTCTTAGGCAACACCTGGAAAATTTAGAAAACGGCACATTCAGCGAGTGTCAGCATCTTACGTGTTCTGGAGGACCGAGAAGGTCAAAATCTACTGGATATTGTCTTGACTCTGTTGCAAACAACACTTGGATTTCATAATGAAAGCCTACTTCTTCAGGCCTACAGGACTACACCTCTATGTAGGCTTACTCAAGCCGAGACTCCTTAGACCATCATCCTTGTCACTGCGTGACCCATGGTAAAGGAACAGATCCTGCAAGCAGCTAAAGAAAAGGGACTCGTTCAATACCCTGATGGCTCCAGAATATATTACTTTCCTGATATAGCATATGCAACTCGCAAACGCTGTAAATCATTTGATGCAGTTCAGGCAGAACTACGCCAGCTGGGGATTTCAAGCATGCTGTTTTATTTGGCTAAGCTTTGCTTGTGTCATGCAGGTAAAACTTATATTTTTAATGATCCAGCTGAAGTGGGGAAGAGACTAATGAAAATTAAAGTAGACTTTGAGAGTCGCAAAGAAAGTGATACATCTGAGACTGAGGTGGACTGAACTGAACTCAAAGTAATGTTTCAATAAATGGGACAGTTAAAGTCCTGGTGCATGAAAGTTGGTTTATTGGAGCTATCCCCATATTGTTGAGTTTTATCTTGAATATAAAATATTGCCGTGGCAATAAATTGTTCCAATTTTTTGTTTTTTTCTTTTTTTTGCAGGAAAGAAGAAATCAGTTAAAGGACGTCTATATATTAAATTGTTCTGGGACATTTTCGTATTTACATGGACTTGTGAATGGTCTTTTGACCAAAATCAAGAGTGTTTCACTCAGGGACTTATTGAGTCTACTTATTGTTAGCTAAAGGTCCATGGTCTTGGCGCAATTTGCCATTTAAGTATAATTTTAGGAATAAAATGTAATTGTCTTTATATTCTTCAAAAAAATATGATAACCCCCATTATGTTGTAACAGGGAGAGATATGAAAATAATCCTTGGTAAAAACTATGTGGAATGTGATTTCTATGTCATGGAACCTAGTGAAAGTATACAGATTGTGCATTTGGCATACTCAAACAAAAAGTAAAAAAAAAAAATGGTGTCCCTGATGGGGGGCTTCATATGAAGAATACCCCACAGAAAGGTACGGGCTACGTCCAACTGTGCCACAGTCCTGCCTTGAACAGGGACATGGTAGGCAGAGATGGCAGAGAAATGAACTTTGTTTGTCGCGTAGTCCAACCGTGTCCGAGAGCGACAGCAGGTACTTGAGGATCAAGCTCACCAGACAAGCTAAGGGATCAAGATAGCGGGAAGTAGCTAGTCCGGTGGCACTGAGGGTTGAGGTGCTGGACGCCACACCTCATGCCATGCTGGTGACCCGGGTTCTGGAATGAGCCAGGGTTGTCGGAGGCCGGCGGGGGGGGGAGGATATGAGAAGCTGCCAGCAGGCAGCGCTCCGCCTCAGGAGGAGGAATCCAGCTCTCTCGGAGCCTGGCCGCCCTCTGGTGGAGGCCAGAGGGATGGTGCCACGAGGAGCTCTGACATAGGTCGATGGGGAGGGTTGACAGGACCCGGTCCAGAGCTGCGGTGCGCATGTACGCCTCCACGCGCAAGCGCCACCGCATCCGGGGTCGAGGTAGCACAAGGGAGAAAACAGAGGAAAACTGTGGGGCTGGCGGTGGATGATGCCCTGGACCGACTCTGAGGGATCTGCCGTGCGCTAGAAGCCCGAAAGACCCCAAGTTCGGTAGGCTCGGTGGACGCAGAGGACGACCCGCCGTAAGGAGGATAAAAATAGTCTACAAAAAAAAAAAAGATAGTGGCAGTAGCCCAGAGGCAAAACGCTTCCATTTCGTGGCTCAAGTGGCTCTGGTGGAGTGTTTTCTAGCAGCCACCAGAATGCTGGCAACCCTATCCGAGACCCCAAAGCATGACTTGGCTAGGTCCTCAGGAGCCATGCATGGAGATGCAATGACCAAAGTTTCGGGTGAACTAAGGTCCCGTCATCCTGGGAGAGCAAGTGAGAGCTCAGTGGCAGGGGAATCAGGGGTTCGGCTGCCAAGTGTTGCAGCAGGGGAAACCAAATCTGTCGTGGCCACAAGGATCATTACTGCCCCTTCCGCTTGCAACTTGAGAAGTACCTTCTGTAGGAGCAGGAAGGGAGGGAAGGCGTAAAGGAACCTCCCTCTCCAGGAGAGGGACGTGTCTCACCAGAAAACTCCAGGCCCTGAATCTAGTGAGCAAAAACTGGGCAACTTAGCATTTATAGGGGATGCAAAGAGGTCTAGCTCCGGCCTGCCCCATCTGTCGAAGAGACTGTCAATGACAGACTGCAGAAGGACCCACTCGTGTGCTCTGGACTGAGTCCTGCTGAAAGTGTCAGCCAGTGTATTTCGAATCCCTGGGACGTGAACCGCTGAGATCTCTAGGTGGTGTGTTATGATCCAGTTCCACACCCGCATTGCTTCTCAACAAAGGGAGTACGATTGCCGCCCTGCTTGCTGAGGTAAACCACCACCACCATGTTGTCTGTCTGAATGAAGACGTGTCCTAGGCGAAACGCCATGCTTAAAGCTTGTAGGGCGTAGAGAACTGCTCTCACCTCTGGAATGTTGATGTGGAGAGGCTCCTTGGCCACAGACCAGGAACCCTGTGTCCTGTGGATGCACAGATGTGCGCACCCTAGCCAATGCCAGAGGCATCTGATGTCAGAACTTGATCCAGAGCTGTTCTCTGAAAGGGCATCCCCTCTGTAAGAGAGGGAAGATGTCATCCACCAAATGAGTTCTCGATGAACTGGTTCTGGGATAGAGACTGGTTGATCCAGATCATCCCATCAGACTCTCAGAGTCCACTGAATTGTCCTCATATGCAGTCTGGCAAGAGAATTCGCCGAAGAAAGAACAGGTATCCTGGTTTGTGCACTGCAGCTGCTTGCTGGATGGGGCTGTTAAGAGCCAGTCATCCAGGTAGGGGAAAACATAGTCCCCTTTCCTTCGGAAGGCTGCCGCAACCACAGCCAGGCACTTGGTAAAAACCCTTGGTGCTGAAGATAGGTCGAAGGGTAACGCTCTGAACTGGTAGTGCCTTCCTTGGAACTCGAACCTGAGAAACCTTCTGTGAGGTTTGGCCACTAGAATATGGAGATAGGCGTCCTGCATATCCAGCGACGCTAACCAATTCCCTTGATGGATCATGGGCAGTAATCCCTGCAGAGTGATCATCCAAAACCGTTTGTACTCCACAAACTGGTTGAGGTTGCTGAGGTCCAAGATGGGGTGCAGGTCTCTGGTCTTTTTGGGCTCAAGGAAAAAATGTAAATAGAAAGCTGTGCCCCTCTGGGGGGGGGGGGGAGAGATTCGGCTCTATGGCCCTTTTGAGCAAGAGAGCCTGAATTTTGGCTCGGATGAGCTCGACATGAGCCGGGGAACAGTGGGAGGGAAGGGGAGGCCTGCCGGTGGCATCTGGACAAATTCTACTAAGTGTCTGTTGTCGACCATTTGTAGGACCCACTGGTCAGAGGTGATCTCTCGCCAACCCATGGTGTAGAGAGAAAAGCGACTTCTGACCACCTCCCCTGTCAGTGGTACGGGAGGGAGTGGGTCCAACAAGGAGTCAGGCTGTGGTGCGCAGGGGGAGAGCGGCTTGGGCTGGTTTAGCTGTTCAAGAGGCAGATCCTGTGGAGCCTCTGGAGGGGCCCTTATGGCCATAACCACCTCGCTGTTGCTGCTGTGGCTGAAAGTGAGATTGCTGACCCCCTTTTCCGTGAAAGCAAAGCTTTTGAAAAGGCCTTTGTTTCAGCTTGTACATGGCCTTGCCGGAGTCATGCAGTTTGGTGATGATTTTCTCAGAGTCCTCACCAAAAAGAACGGAACCATGAAATGGTGCATCCAAGATGTTTGTTTGCATATCCTGGGCAAAGCCGGATACCCAGAGCCAAGAATGTCGTCAGATGCACACTCCAGTGGCTGCGGCCCATGTGACCATGTCCACCGAGTTGTAGGCTGACCGGAGGACATGCATGCCCACGTCCAAACTAGTTTGCAGCAGCTTTTCTGGCTCTGCCTTCTGTGGATGAATAAACCTTACGCTCCATGGAATCTAGCTGTTTGGATTCCCTGTCTGGAGGCAGAGTACTGAGATGTCGCATGGGCAGCTGAGATGACTACCAAGTATGTCAGGGTCTGCCCGATCAAAAAGGGTTCCTCCATCAGAGCCCTGCAGAGGCGGTCCGTCTTTCTGGGTATTGCGGAGGAGGTGTGGAGGCGTTTCTGGGTATGGCAGGTATTATGTTAGGCCTATATGAAGCAGTCAGGGTGGCATCCTCCAATGCAGACAAGAGGGCAGGAATGATGGGTGCAGACGCAGGCAGTTCTAAGAAGTCCACCAGGTTCTCCTTAGTAATGTCCTGCTCCTCTAAATCAAATCCCATGGCAGTTTGTAATGCCTGCATCATGGTGATAAAGGAGGGATTCTCAGGGCGAGACCTGGGTGTATGTACCACAGAGTCCTCACTACAAGTGGATACAGTGGAGCTAGTCATTTCATAGTAATGCACATAAATCATCTTCTTCCTCCTGCATGATAAGGTCAGGGTTGTACTCCTAATCCTCACTGACGTGTTCGACAGGACGAAGGGAAAGAGCAGAGGAAGCCATCAACAGCTGAGAAGGGATCTGGTGCATTGATTTCACCGGTGTCGATGCTTGGGTTTGTCATGCTGGCCCTATTGATGTATCCCCCTGTGCAGGAGGAGGTGGTAGCAGGTGCTTAAGGATGTCTGTAAAGGACAAAAGAACTGCCTGCACATCAGTACACGTGTGGTTGACGGGAATGTTGGGTGATATTGACAGGGGAGGCATAGTCTCCAACATTGACTCACCAGCCACAATAGGCTTGGTGGCGCTCTTAGCCTGCCTGGACCTGGTTTGAGTGGCAATGGTCAGGGCAGCTGGCATTGTCATCATTGAGGCGGTCGATGGCACTGAAGTGGATGGACAACAGTGAGCGAGCCCAGGAGGCCTTGTCTTTACTACGCTCCCGCTCCCAGTGCTTATGCTTGTGCTGCCTTGAACTTTTCTCCCAGGACTTGAAGGACTGACAGCCTGAGGAGCGGGCCGGCAATGCAGTGGAGCTTTCTCTCCATCCTGGTCACCTGCTGCTTCAAAAGGAGAGTTTCTAAAGCCTTCTGTCAGCATCGCCGGGTAGCAGTGTTAAATTTTCTCCAGATCTGGCAGGCCTTCACGTTATGGACCGAGCCAGTATACATAGACATCATGCGAGTTGCCCAAATATATCTTTTCGCCACACTCACAGTAATTAAAACATTTTGATGGCTCTTTAGTAGACATACACAATGTCAAAAATCATGTATAAAAGGTGATTAACTAAGGAGAAATGGAAAACAGTCAACACCATATTTGTGGAAGGTCTGTCGAGAACGGTTGATGATGGGAAAATAACTATGGACGGAAGGGGTCATCCACATTTATATGGGAAATGCCGACATAGGACACTGTCATGGGCAACCCCTAGTAAACTGCTTTCAAAAAGTTTCCGTGTGGTTCTAACGTCTGGCGGCTACAGTTCCATAGGTGTGAAAAGAGATTTCCTTGAAGACCAATACTTTTGTGGAGTGTTTTTGCCTCTGGTCCCCCAATCTGACCCCCCCTCTTCTGATGGCACCCCAGTCCAATTATGACCTTCTCAAGGACTGACTGGCTGCTAGCTGTGGCAAGATAGACCTATATCTTTATTAACCCATTGGATCCAGTAGCCACCATATGGTGTTGTAATGATCCATTGCTGAACCTGACCCAAAATGGCCACCCAGAGCCAATGAGTGTTCCTATGTAGGTGCTGTAAGGCACTCCTGTATTAAGACACTGTCTCTTTAAGAAGGCCTTTAAAAAGCAAAGTAAAATAACAAAAAATTCTGTTAAAGCCAGCTTAGGCCTGGCACTCATCTAGATAAGGAACAGACAGGTTTATGACCATAAAGGTCATGATTCTTAGATAAAACTGAGCCCCTAGTTTCCAATAACAAGAAGAGGTCAGGAGGATGGCCTAGGGTCAGGGGCTCAAGCCAAATGTACAGACCAGATGTTACAGGGGTTTGACATGGAACCACAGTGACACCTGCAGGATAAGGGTAAACTGCTGCACCCCCAATCTCTGTATAGCTAGAGTATTCACTCCATCACAAAAGTGATGGGTGTGGCTTGAAAATGACCAGACTTTATCTAACAGACCCATCTTGAAATCAGGGCATTCTCCTGAAGGTTTTCAGGGGAGAAGGTGCATTAGCTTAAGGTTAAAACCCTGTGAAGGACTTTTTTCTCTGGGATCTCGCAGAGTTGAGAGAACTTAAGCTGTTTATATACTTGGGTTGAATTATATGATAGGTCCTGGACTAACATACTATTTGCCAGCAGATTAGGCCTTACGGTCTATCGAGTCTGCTCGAACCTAGATCCTTAGTTGGGTGCCGAGACCCTCCCATCCCTTGTTCTCTAGAAACCCCTATCATCCATCCCCCGGGACAGGCCATCATCTGATACATCCACTTTCGTGTCTGTCCCACCTCTCTTGAAGCCCTCTACAGTGGATCTCTGAACCAGCTCACCAGGCAGTGCATTCCAGGGTCCACCACCCTCTCGGTGAAAAACCTCCTCCTCTTTTCCCCTCACTCCTTCCAACTTCAAACCATGCCCTCTGGTGATACCTCCCTGCTTTAGTCTAAAGATCCCTCCATGTTTACCCTATTTATTCCTTGAGGTGCCAGAGACCTCAATCATGTCCCCCTGTCTCTACTCTCCTCCAATGAAAACAGGCAGAGCTCCTCAAGTCTGTCCTCATAAGTCAAATCCTAGCCCTCGTATCATCTTTGTTCCCCTCTGTACCCTCTCCAGGAGCTGTATGTCCCTCTTCAAATGTGGTCTCCAGTACTGTACACAGTACTCAAGGTGTGGTCTAACCAGTCTATTGTATAGTAGGCAGATCACTTCCTTGCTCTAGAGGTGATCCCCTTACGATGCATCCCAACATCCTGTTTGCCTTGCTAGCTGCTCTCCTGCACTGCTCAGAGTTATTCATACATGTATCCACCATGACCCCTAGGTCTTTTTCCCCTATTGAGGCCTCCAGCGCCTCCCCTCCCAGTGTGTACCTGTGTTTAGGGTTTCCCCGACCAAGATGCAACACCTTGCACTTGGTGATATTGAAATTAATTTCCATGTGAGCCCAGCTTTCCAGGGTGTCCAGGTCCCTTGCAGGGCCACCTCCCCTCTTCTCCCTCAACTTCTGCTCCCATCTTGAGTCATCATGAAGAGACTCATTTCACACCCTATACCCTCCCTGATGTCCGATATGTATGCATTAAGCAGGATGGGACCCAGGACCGAGCCCTGTGGTACCCCACTACCAACCTCTCTAGGGTTAGAAGCTCCCCACAGACCACTACTCTCTGAGTCGTCCAGCTAGCCAGTTTTCAATCCATCTGACCATCAAAGGGCCTACTCCTAACCCCATCAGTTTCTCCACCAGACCATTGTGGGGACAGAGTCAAACGCCTTGCTGAAGTCCAAGAATAATACATCCACAGGCTTACCCCTGTCCAGTTCTGATGTTACCCATTCATAGAACTCCACAAGATTGGTTTGACATGATCTACCTGGCACAAACCCATGTTGCCGACTATCCAGACCTCCCACCTCCTCCAAGTACACCCCCAATCGTTCCAATCGACTACCCTTGGAGCAAGACCTGTGTTTTTGTGGAAAAATGATTTTTCACATGCTAAATGGAAATTCTGATTTTAAGTCAGAATTTGGGAACAAGGATGTTACTCTGCAAGATAAACCCCCGAGTTTTGAAAAAGGACACTCGGAGACTGATTTTTTTAATTCAAACAAATATTGTGTTTCCAAAGAACTTTTCTTCATCTACACAGAGAGGTTATCATCAAAAAGGACACTTTTCTGGACTCTGAAACCTCAGAATAAGGTATAGTTTAGAACAATAATATATAATGTTTTCTGTAAACCATCCAGTGTTATTTTTGGTATTGTTTGAAGTTCAACAATCCTCCAAATTGCAGAATTTGATTTTTTTTTTATTTTATTTTAAATAAACTTATTATAATTCTTATCAATTCTGCCTGGGTCTGATTGTGTGATTTAACATTTTAAACAGAAGGGTTTTGTAAAGACTGTACGTGTCGATAACAAAGATAGTGACCGCTCAGCTATCCTACAAACTACTTAGGCAAGAGGCTGCCAGTGGCAGTGGTGGGATTCAAATCCGAATGCAGTATAGGGTCAGGGGGACTTGAGACTAGTTTCCACCCTCCCACAGGGAAAAAGGAAGGTTGGTAATGCTTCCTGAGCCCTACAACTTCTCACGAGTTCCGTAAAAAGGGGAACTCTCCTTGCAAACAGGAGGTCCTGCCACCCACGAAGTTAGGCTCGTGACACTGACCACTTACCCAGGAACACAGATGTGGGGGTGGCCTGCTCTGTTGGTCATTTGTAGGCCTGCAGGGAACGGTGGCATGGTCATCTTGGCAAACCAGAGATTTTGTCCTCTGTTTTTCACCTGAGGGTGCTGGTGTGCAATGCCATGCATGCATGTACACTAAAGTCCAGCTGCTGCCCCTCTCCACTTTCTTTTTTTCTCTCCTACATATATTTTATGTTTTTTTGTCTGTCCCATACCTCTGCCGCGTGTGCGCATGTGGAGGCATGTGCACACCATGGCTGAAGGTGCCCTCCCGCGACTTGTTGCCCCCTCCCACCTATGCTAGCCACTGGACCTCACCTGGAGGCAGCGGAACTAAAGGAGGATGACAGCCACTCGAGAGAGCAGAGCTGCCTTTCGGCTGCTCAGTTCTGCTCTCACCCCCCCCACCCGGCTCCCCAACGACTAGAGTCTGTTCCCGATCCCAGGTCGCCTGCATGACCACGAGCCCCTAAAAGTCCAGCTCAGCCACTGTGCCACTGGGTGGCTCCTCTCTACCTTTATGTGTCTGCTTCACCTGGCCTTCACAGGTGGCAGCCAAGTTGTGGGACACAGTGTCCCCACTCCCAAAGGGAGGAGAGCTGTCTTTGTGACGCTCAATCCTCCCTCTACCAGCTAGTTTGGGTCTCTTCCCAAATTAGGTCAGAGACAGAGAAGCAGCGCTACTGGTGTGCTACCTGGCTAGCTTAAGAAACTTTAATTTTGGCTAGGTGGAGTGTCCTCCTGCTTAACCTTCTTCAGAGGGTGGGGGCTGTTATGATAGTGACTCTGTCATGGGCTCTTTACCTCTTTCAAAATGTACCAATATACACCCCAGCCAAGACATTTCAAGCTTGGAATAAGGCAATAATGGGGTTCATGTGGGCCAGAAAGCACCCAAGAATAAGGTCCTCAGTCCTTTTTCTCCCCAGATGGGAGCTGGCTCTTCCTAATCTTAAACTGTACAATTGGGCCTCTCACCTTTCCTTTATCACTATTCATTTTATGAGGATGAATCCTGTCCTCTGGAGGGAAATCGAAGGAGGTCTTTTACCATTTATCGACCTAATCAGGGCAACCTTGTACCCCCCCCCCCCCAACCAGTTGGACTCTGGCCCGTGGATTACACACCAGATTAGAACCTGGAAACCTGGAACATGATCCGCAGGCACTTTGTCCTGTCCTCATATTTGCTTTTTCTATGCCTGACTGCCCTTCTGGAGAATTTCCCTCCGGCCCAGATGGACCACACATTCAGTACTTGGGACCGTCTCCATCTCTCCTCCCTTCTGCAATTTTTAAATGGGAATAATTTTAAATCCTTCCAGGAGCTAAGGTAGACCCATGGTTTGAGGCAGTTAAGATTTTTATAGGTTCCTGCAACTGAGACACTTTTTCTACTCCCTCTCACCCGAGCTATGAAACCTTGAGGATTCCCTCCCCAATAACCTTACTGAAGACAATCTTCGTCTCCATTGAGATGCCCCACGCTATTTCTGTCCTTTATCAGGCCCTTAATGAAACCACAGGGGCAAACACGCTGGGGGTGCTTGAGAAGTGGAACACAGAACTAGGTTTGGTATCACCACACAACAATGGGACAAAGGCTGTCTCCTGTCCTCCAGACGTACCTACTCTCACTGCTGGAGATTATTCTCTTGGCAACTAGTGATCAGATACTTTCGAACCCCAGTTATAACAGCTCACTTTTCAACTTCCAGAACAGCTGAATGCTGGTGTCAGTGTGGCGAACCATTAGCACACGACGCCCATGTATTTTGGTCCTGCCCTACCATACAACCCTTTCTGACCTCCCTGCAGTCAGAGCTGGCCAACCTATTTGGGCAACCAATCGCCCTTGCAGCTGACCTCTTTATACTGCAAGTTATCCCCCGAAGATTTAAGCACTCCCATACATGTCATTTTTTGGGGATAACCCTCATGGCGGCAAAGAAAGCCCTAACCAGACACTGGCTCTCATGCCAGGTTCCCACAATACTTGAATGGAGAGAAACAGTGACTTGTATTTATAGGTCAGAAAGAATTTCATATCATTTGAATGACCGTTCTGAGCTATGTTCACTGAAGTGGACCAAATGGATTTTATATATTATGGCTAGGGACTCCAGTTTTGTGCCCTAAGGCTACTGACTCCACTAGGAACATAGGGGGTGTTACACCACGACATAAGGAGCTAGGAAATGATTTGCTCTGGGTGGGGTTCGGAGAGGGGGGTCTCAATGTATGTATGAATTTTGTACTGTCTTGCTAATGTTTGATTTTTCCCGGCCCATGATGAAGCACTGATTTTCATGGACTTTGTATGGACCAGACCTGCTGATTTCCTGCCCTGTATGTGTCAATTTATGTGTATCAAGATGAATTTGTGACTACCAATACCCTGTACCCTGTTAATGTGAAAAATGTAATAAAAATTATATTAATAAAAAAAAAGAAAGTTTCATTTTGCCAGCCAGGTGGTGTGGTGGGCTGAGGCACCCCACACCATGCCGTGACCTGGATCTGGAAACTGACCACAGTCTCTCGTGGGCCAGCTGAGGGGAAGGAGGACTGAGCATCCACTGACAGCTCTGCTCCTTCAGGGAAGGGAGGGAGCATGTGCCACTGCTTGGCTGCCACCTAGCTTAGTTAGGTGGCACAGCAGGAACTGTCTCTCAATCAACCGGGAACAGGGAGGGAAGGAGCCCTGGCTGGCAGAATGAAGAGGGCGACCCCACAGGCTCCGCACCACCTCCTGAAGGCACTCATTCACCCAGGGTGGCCCAAGTAGGTGGGATAATTCCGGGACGGTGAGTAATGGGCTGGGCACGCCATCAGAAGGTGCAGGTGGCAAAGATAGGAAATAATAATTAAAAATCCTGTTCTAACATTTTTTCTTTCTTTTTTTTTTTTTTTTTGGGGTAAGTTTACTTTAATCATCTGTCTCATCAAAACTGAATGCGTGAAGCTCTCATCTGTGGAAAGGGTGGCTGGTATGCAACTGCAGTTCTGGCATCTGTATTTTCACTTAAGTGTCAGACAAAGCTGCTATAATCAATAGCACCCGGACGTCTGCCCCCCTCTGTTTGTGAAAGTTGTGGTTGGCTCTACCCAATGGGTAAGTGGGGCAATATATGAAAGCACAGGCAGTGCATACCTGGGGGCCAGTGAACATCGTTCCAACAGGTGTGAGATCTTGGGCCTGTTGACAGGCTGAAAGAAGGGGACCCAGGCCCAGCAGGTAAAGGGGGAGAGAAAGAGAGAAAACAAATGTCAATAAGAAAAAGAACAATCCACAGGAATACATGAACACAATTTATTGCAAGTAGCTCTATGGAAAGCAAAGTCAGATAAATATAAACATTATACAGAGTTTTAAGCCAGTCTCCCAAAAAAACCGCCAATGCGGCATGTTTACCAAGAAAAACAAAGCAACAGTATTTACAGTGGAAGACACAGCCAGATATATTAGCTCACTTTTTAAACAGATTTGTGGAGCAGAAATAGCAAATATAACGAACAGTATCAACCATATATGCTTTAGTCTGTACAGCCAAAATAACAATATGTCCATTATCAAACCAAATTTACAGGACACAAAAACACTGTTCCATCATTGGTATTTTTGCACTATACAGCAGCATTAACTGGTGGCTGGAAGATTAATATATATTTAGTGATATGCTTTACATACTCCGAAAATAACTCTTCCAGCTCAATACTGAATAAATTAGTTTTGCTTTGTAAACTAAGAAATAGATTTTTATTTTTAAAAAATTGCATATTCGGTATGCCGTACCTGTTAGTCGTTTCATAGCATTTGAGGTTACTCAGATTTATTCAGAATTATTTTTTTATTAAATCAGTGCTGTATACTGTACAATGGCAGCCTGAAGGGCTGTAAAACTGTGAAATCAGTGTACCATGGACATGCTCACAAAAACATTGAAACTAATCTTCGCCAGTTCATTTGACCAATGACTAATATGAAAACTTCAGAAACTTGTAGGAGTAGTGTGTTCTGAACTAATGGCAGCAAAGCTTACAAAAAAACTGTAAAACGCACAATGATGAATGCATATTTAAACACAGTTATTGTAAAAGGAGAGAAAAAAAACAAACACGTTGGTGCTGTCACTTTCACTTCTCCCCTCCCTCTACCCAAAATCAAGGGTTACATAAGGGTCAAAATATGATTTAATCTACTTAGAAGTTGTGCAAACTAAAGGCAAGATTTAATTTCCTCAAGTTACATTTGTAATTAACTCAGTGAGTGATTCAGTCAACGAAAGATACAGCAGCAGTTAAAAAGCAACTGTACTCTCTTTAGAAATGGTACAGATTACAGAACTGGTATGTGCTTTTAAACCCTGTATTTTAGGGTTCTATCTTTAAAGTTTTTACCTGAAATTGAGCAAACTATGCATTTAAAACTCTGCTAGGACAGCTTATAATACATACACATGGGTCTCTAGAAAGCTCACTGTCTCTAGAAGCATTGAAATGTTTGCGATTGTGAATTACTTGAGCAGGTGTGCAACAGCTGACATTTACTTACAGCAAAAAAATCTGTAATTTTTACTTTTGGCATTTTTAAAACTAATGGCCTAATCAGACCACCATGGCTACTTTGTTCTAATGGTTTTATTTTGTCTAAGGTTACACGGGTCTTTCTTATGACATAAATGTACAAAATACCACAGACAGATATACAGGTATCATCTGTGGTTCACTGTGGCATACAAAGACTCTTGAGGTTGAATATGTGCAGTAATCTCCAAACCTTTATCTCAAGTACCCTTTTATACTCTGTATGTTGCAAGTACCATTGCTTAGCATCCTCCCAATATCGAGAGTATTAGAACAGTATCAAAACTGTGTCATACCACTGAATTGTGTTTTAAAGGAATGAAGCATGACATTTTAATATTTCTGTGTTTTCTGTAGGTTTTATGCTATTTACACTGCAGGAAAATTTCAACTGTGCTACAAAATGTTTTTTATGCCTGTTTAACAATGAAGAGTTATGATGCAGTGTTCAAATTCATAGCTGTGAAATGTAGTGTAAATGTCTTCCAATCCGAGTCACAAAGGAAAGCTCCAGAGCGGTTGTGGCAACTTAAAAAAATATTCCTCACGTTTGGTAGCTGTGTGCCCAATAAATGAAAATTTTTAGTGGTCAAAGCTTTTATACTGATGGCCATTTCATGCAATTGTACAGCCTAGGGTTGGCACCCATAATTGAGTGGCCATATGGCCAAATGAACTTCCATCACCGCACACCTCTGTCTTTCTGAGGAGCCCTCTAACAGCTCAGCTCCCTGACAGCCGGTCCTTCGTCTTTAGTCTTCCATATGTGGATTGTTACTATGCCATAGGAATAATCAATTCTGGAGTCTGGCAAGAAGACGAGGGGACCAGGAAGGGTATCCAATTGGCTCTTATGGATATGGGGCAGACAGGGAATTCTCCTTCCAGCCAATTGGCTTCAATTTTCTCCCAGGGATCTAAACCACCTCCCACAAGTGGCATGTCCTGTACGTCCATCTGGCTGTCACAGGGCTGGCAGGGAAATGGCCCATCTATCATCACCCTCTAACAACACTGTACCAACACCTGAGCTGCATGTCACTGCACATCAGATGGTCATGAGATGACAATGACAAGGGGGCCGATAGAGCACATATTCCTACCTACATGACTGTCCTCTCATCTGGCTGCCAGGCAGGGAGTCTGAGTTAGATGCCACGAAAGGTCTCTACCATCCAGTGTACAACAGCCTGGGCTGCCACTAATTATTTTTAAGTCGCCATTGGCTACCTGACCATTAGATACTTAACAACCGATTTTGTGGTTCACACATTATGAGGCCATCATGTATTTCATCTAAAAAGGGACTACTGTTTTCACCTTTCTTTCGCGAGAATCTTAGTAACGCTAGATTAGTTTTCTTCTATATTCATGCATAAACAAAATTTTGGGTAAAACGTTACACCAAACAAGCAAAACTGAAAGTAAAATCAAACCAGTTTTAAGTACCTCAGACCTTAATTTTACCCTGCATATCCCATGAATTCTATTTAGGAAATGTACCCAGCCATCTGTGCCATGGGCTTACATGACATGTATGTGCTGTTTTCCAAAGAAATAACATAGTACCATTTAGCAGGAAACACAACTGTATGAAATAGCAAGTTTGTCTCATAAACGGTCTCCTTGATTTATACTCTTTAACACCTCCTGGAAGCTTAGCAACTTTCTTCACACTCAAGACATGTAAAATTCATATTTGCTACGCTTCTGTACAATTTCACAGAGATTGTAGTTATTTTAGACTGTAAAAGATAAAATAAAAAATATTAAAATCTTAGAATATCTCTTTGTAGCAACAGGATGGTTTTCTCCTGGGCAAAACGTGAACATGGTTTCTGGACAGCAGTAAGTAATAGTGCTGAGCTTTTCTGTTACATATATAATTTTGTTTGACGATCTACCAAAGTCATCGCATATCCTCTTCGCCCCTGATAAAACCACATGTACCAATAGCCATTTTTATAACCCCATCAAAATGTACCGAAAATCATATATTTTCTGAGAGTTAACTGGATGAGGCTAAATGCAGTCTGTGTTGATTAAAACAAACACAAATATTCTGTGTCTTTTTGAAATGCATCTTCTTCTCCAGGTTATAAGCAAGTGAAGATTCTTGTAATAAATGACTTTTCTGTAGCGTCTCCGAATATCTGTGGAGCTGGGCAGATGAGGATTTGAAGATGCTTTCTTCTCTACTTGATGGTGGTTTCCATGGCAATATAATCAGTCTAATAAAGAGAAAAAAACGTATATATATATATAGAATCAGTGATATATTTTGGAACAAACTGCTGTTTTACTGTACAAAGACTTCAGTTAAACATTTTCTTAAAAAGTGCATGTTGGATATAGAAATGCCGATTTTCTGAAGATTCATCAATCACAGACAGCAAGGATGTCTAGCTGGAGAAAATGTTAGGTAGCTGAATAGATAACAACTGACCAAATGCAGTGCTGAATTAAATATCAAGACCAGGTGTAAAATTATTCTTCAATATCCAGCAGCACTTTAAAAATATAATATTCAGACACAATTCAGCCAACATTTCATAAATCTTCTGTATTGATCCCACAGCATTATATACTGAGGACGTCAGCAAGAAAACAGGTCTTCTGCATATGTCCTTCTCGCTGTATCCTACTAACTTGTTTTTACCATGCGACACATTGCTCATTATTTATTGTATTTATTCTTGTCTGGATTGTATACTTATTATAAAATGGATAGGGGGAATACTGTAAGCTGACTGGCTGAAGGAGTCCCTGACCGGTGGTTATCTTGTTATAATATCCTGGTTTGAAACTCAACCAAGACTAGCCATTTCCTACACTTTTGGGTCATTTTATAATCACAATAACACACTCTAGGATGTGGTATATATGATTTATGGGAGAACTTCTGTTTGTTGCTCAAGTTTTAATACATTTTGGAAACATTATCCACAACCTATGTGGGTCCTATTTTGTGCCTTTCCCTGTCAGCCAAGTTTTTTGGGTGAGTGTGGTACATAACAGTATTATCACAGGTCCTTAGTGACCCATGAAGACCTGACTCAATCGTTAACATCTCTGCCTTATTTGGGTTGTGGCTAATCTAATTGGAGGCCATCCAATCACTGAATTCACCCAGACAGTGTCAATCCCATTCGGTGCACACGTACAACCAGCTATGATCAGCACAGCAATGAAACCACAGACTGAACTATCTAATGAACTCATCCAAGGACAGGATGTACACAGCAAATAACAGGGGGGTGAGAACCCAGCCTTGTGGCACCCAACAGCTCAGCACAGCTACAAGTTACCCAAGGCTACCTACTGTGTTCTGGACTGTGGAATGATCAGGTCTGAAGCAAGACTGGAAAGGGCTAAAGAAGTCAGACATGTTTTTAGTTTAGGAGTCCACTTCTTCAGGGCCACAACCCATAATGACTTAAGGGCTGCTAGTACCCCAGCACACAATATCTCAGAGAAACTAAAAAAGGATGACACATCTGCGGGAGGGGGGGTTATAGGCAACTAATGAAGAGATGGTGTTGGGAACGAGGTATTTTGCACAGTTGGTGAAAATGCTGTTGAACAGGGATATTATCTTGAGAGTCAGACAGATAAGTGAGGCATTTTCTTTGATGGTGGATGAGCTGGCAGGTGGGCGAAACAGGTTGTGCACAACCTTCCAGGACTTTATATATGTTAAACAGTATTACCCCTAAGACAGATCCCTGTGGCACTCCACTTGTGACACCTCTAACATCAGAGAATTTGCTAATGCGGACCACTCTCGAGTCTTAAGTCAAGCAGTTCCCAAAACACAAGACAGCCCCACATCCCTAGTCCTATATTAAGCCTCCTATGTGAAACCAAATCAAAGGCTTTGCTGAAGTCCAGGTACAGAATGCTGACTGCCTGTCTCGATCTACTATCTGAACATCTTTATCTTAACAGAGTTTTTAATATCATCTGCCGCTTTATTTTAAATGTGCCCTATAAAACCCACCATTGTACAATGTATGCTCAAGTTGGGCTAACTGTCCCCTAAATCAAGCATACTTTGCTTCTTTGTTGTCTAGAGGACAAGACAGGCTAAAACTGGATTCTCCATTATACTCTCTTAACACCTAAAAAAAAAAAAAAAAATCACCCGAAACCTCAGATCAACTCACAAGTCTGCTCTCTGTGTGGCCCTTTTGACAGTCACGGGTCAGAGTCCTATTCTCAGTGTATGCTTCCAAATGTTGGAATGATCTACCATATTCAAGTCATACTGCTAAGACCCATGGCTAACAAAAAAAAAAAATCAAATGAAGACATTTTGCTTGCTTTTTCAGACATTAAATGTTCTGAAGTTGTCTGCATCCTATTGTGCTTTTCTCTAATATGTTTTTATACCTGTATACTGCAAGCAGCATTTACTTCTGTATCTTGTTTTATGTATATGAACCATCCTTAGCTGTACTTGTTTAATAAGTCAGCTCCAGGTCACACCTGAGAAAGGGCATCTGGCCCAGTCTGCTTACCCGTTTAACAAACAAAGAAAATAAAAATAAAACAAATCTGTGTCACTGAGCTGAAAAAACAAAAACAAAACCAAAAAAAAAATTCAAGTCTAACACAACTCACTCCTCGTGAACCCATGCCAACTCCTTTCCTTAAACCTGGCTTCCTCTAGGAAATCCCCTATCTGTTCCTTTGAAACAGACCCCACCAGCTTGATGTCAGACTCACTGACCTGTAATGACCCAGCTTTTTCCTATCCCAACCTTTGTGGAGGGGGGCAACATTCACTACCTTTGAGTCCACTGACAAGTCACCTGTTGACAACGACTCATTAAATAGGACGACCAAGGGGATACAGGGACTGTCCTGTCTCCTGTAGTACTCTCAGGTGTAGCCCATTTTGCACTGGGGACTTCATTCATTCATTTAAACATATTTTCCAGGTAAGCAGAGAGAGCCCAGGGCATGTTTCCAGTTATGACATGGGGGTTGGGGGGGATAAGGCAGGAATACTGAAAGCATGTACTTCAGATACATTAGGTCAATATCACAGAACATGTATTAGAACTTGCCTTGGGATGCCAGTCGTCGGGGGACTTCAAGAGGCAGGTGAGAACTGGGGCAAGATGGTAGCCTGTTTGGGAGGTGAGCAGACTCTGAAGAGCCCTGCCAGTACCCTGGTGCATTACAAAAAAAAAAACAAAAAAAAAAACTCACTCCTTAGTTATATACCCTTGTGTATCAGGAGATAAATGGACCATAGATTTTCCCAGCTACCAGGCCTACTGGCTGTAAAACTGACCCCCCACCCCACAAAGTGAAGCAAATACCTGCTCTTTAAATGATCCTTTGGAGTACATGAGAAAAACAAACAAAAAAACAAAACAAAAACCGACGGCCAGCCCAGTGAAGTGGCACTTGGGTTTCTCACTCACTTGGCTGGCAGTGGTCAAGCACACTGTGCAAGAGGCTTGTGCCATCTCTTAGGGAGGACAGAGTGCGTCAATCAGGGGTGTGCAAATCCTACTGCCCCCTGTCCGGGGCATGTAAATTTCCTTGAAGGACAAGCAAAACAACAACAAAAAAAACCAAAAAAAGCTGAAATATGAGGGGCAAGTGCAAATTCAGCTAGAGACATGGTTAGCTAGTTTCTAGGCCCTCCGAACAGTGTACTTAAGTAACCCCCTTAACCGCTTGTATCTTCTACTTTGGACTATTTGTAGGCCTGCTTTAGGAATGTGCTGTATAGCTTCCTGTTAGCTTTCCTGCCTGCTAACGCCTCTGTAGGCTGACCCTAGATAGGAAGCAGCAGAGACTCCCAAATATCGCTGTTATCCCTCCTGCTAATCCCCCTGTATGCTAACCCTAGATGGTGAGTATCTGAGATCTTGTAATACCACTGCTACTACTTGCTGCCTAGTCCGGAGAGTGTCCCTAGATCAGAAAACCTGCTACCTTTACTGAATCCCTATTTACTCTTCCCTTACCCTTTCTTACCTTAATCTGCCCTCTACTGACCAAACGTGGCCTGTGGTCCTCCCCGTGGATGTCCCACCAACGCCCCAGATGCCACTTAGAGGCTATACTCCTGCTTCGTGGCACTCATGCTTTGAGGTCATTTGGAACCCTGGGACTTATATAGGAACTACAGCCACCCCACTGGCGGTCTGTAGTCACGTAGTCCGCTAGGACAGCTAATGGTGCCAGAATCTGGCTACCTCCCTCCCTCCTTCAGCCCACCCTTTGGTGCCTTCCCCCTTCTCCTGAATCCCACACACAGTCCCCAAAAATCACAATTCAGTACATAATTACAGCCCAAACACTGTTAACAGTACAGGACTCTGCCACACACAGTGAAAACGCTCCACTCAGCTTAGTGTAGGCCTCCACCCTCTCTTCCCCACCTGATGGCGTCTTTCTGTACTGAGAGAGGGGACTACAGAAAATAGCCTGATTTACACAACTGAACTACAGCTGCCCTAGTAGCTGGCTGTAGTCACGTGGTCCACTGGCACCTCCAATGACATCAGAATTCGGCCACCGACCTCCTTCCTCAGCCCGCCCTCTGTTGCCTCCCCCCCTCCTCCTGAATCCCACACACAGTCCCCAAACATCACAACTCAGCACATAATTACAGCCCCAAACACTATTAACAATACAGGACTCTGCCGAGTGCCCTCTTTCACAGGGGCAAACAAAAAAAAAAAAAGATGAGAAGACTTTCTGCAGTCCTTGGTGTGATTAAACATGCTATCTAAGTATCCTATGTATGTCTGAAGTATGGATCAGTACCTCACCTTGACTGGCGTGCTCAGGGTAGTAAACAGGAAGGTGCATCCCTTGATTCCGTGTACATTCAGATACCACCTCTGGTAGAAACTCAGGATTTGTATGCAAAGAAACTGTCTTTGTGGAAAATCAAATACGGAGACTCACACATTAGAGCCTGAATCTCTGAAAATCCTTTGAGCAGATGTAATTGCAACTAAAAATAACATTTTCCACAATAAGAAAAGTAAGCAACAACTTGTGACCAGCTCAAAAGGAGCCAACGTCAGTTTATTAAGCACAAAATTCAAGTCCTATGATAGGACTGGAGTGCGGATAGGAGAATTCATATGAAGAATACCTGTCAGAAAAGTGCAGGACAACTGTCAACAGGGGCATGGAAGGCCGGCCTGGTGGCGCTGAGGGTTGAGGCGCTGGACGCCACACCTTGCGCTATGCTGGTGACCCAGGTTCGGGAGTGAACTCAGGCGCCAGGGGTCGGCAGGGGAAGGGTTGAGGATGAGTGCCCTTGTGGTGCTCTCCTCCCTGGGGAAGGAGGGGCGGGATGCTCCGGCGTGCCAGCGGCCCAGGTGAGGCAGGGGCACTGCAGAATGCCAAGCAAACATGCAATTAAGCGTGGTCGCGCCAGCAGGGTTGCCGATGCGCCAGTCGTCGGCGTGCACCACGCAGGGGGCTGGGGCAGCGCATGAAAAGAAGTAAAACACCTGTGCTGTGATGTATGGCGGCACCTGTCCCCTGCCCTTCGCCGGCCAACCCCAACTGGCCTTTTGGTTCTTCCAGCGAGCCCTACCCTGCAGCCAGAGTCTGACTTACAAGAGTGCCCAGGAGGAGAGGACCACCCGGGCAGGTTAAGCGGGTGCTGGCTGTGGGGAGGCACAGATCTGGGGCGTCTGGCGGGCAGGACACGGACTAGGATGCCCGAAAGAGGTTCCGCAGGGGCAACCTGGAGAAATGATTCTTAAAAAAAAAACAAAAAAAAAAACAGGGGCATGGGAAGCTGATACAGCAGCCAAATGCACCTTAAGTGAGGAATACTGTAGGCCAGATTCTGACAGGGACGGCAAGTATTCCAGCACTGCGTTTACAGGACATGCAAATGTATCTAAATTTCTGTAAGCAGCCCAAAAGGTGAACTGTTTCCATTTCATGGAATATGTCTGGTAAAAGGCCTCCTAGCCACAATCATAACATGAGCTACTTTAGGGGATACCCCAAAATATGCAAGGGCTAGGTCGTCGTCTTCCTTTTTTTACTACTCAGTTTATCAAGAATTTTGCAGTTTATTATGAATTTCACATATAAAGACAAAACAAAGGTGAGCAATATCAAATTACAGTCAAACGATCGTTTAGCTTAGGCAATTCTGATTGAAAATGTAAGCTACAGGCATACAGACATTTCGTATGAAATATCCCAGTTCTCCTTCCCCCACCTAATTTATTACTACAGTAATTTTTAAGGTACAAAAATTGGATCTCTATTCACAATGTACAGAAGCCATCTGTCATCTATTATGACCCTTATCACTCTGCTGTTGTAATGCACAGGTTAAAATTTCCATTTTGTATGTGGAATTCACCAGTGAGGTCCACTCGTCTATTGTTGGAATCTCTGCAGTGAGACATTTTTTTGTAATACATTTCTTGGCCATGATAATTAGGATCCCCAAGAGGTATTCGTTAGTTGGATCCCTAAAACCCCTTGGGTATAATGTGAAGAAGAATATGTGTTCAGTGATAGAAAAATGTGGAGAGAAGATTTCCTTCAAGCCATTCTCAAGTCCTAAGAAGGAAAGAGTCAGATGGGGGCACCTCCAGAAGATGAGGTAGTGCTCTGCCCACCCCTCCCCACACTACCTCCAACAGTGGCTGGTGTGTGCAGTCTTCCTACAGACCTGATGACCTGGGGTAAAAAAAAAAAAAATCATCGGATAAGACACTTCCAGCTGAATTCCCTCCAGGCCATAGAGGAAGATATTCTATGTGTATTTATGCATGCAGTCTCAGACTGCTCCTAAATCAGCAGTTGCCCAAGTCAAACAGCCGAATGAGGGGTGGATGTTGCAAGATATAGTGTTACACATAACTGCGAGATGAGATGGAGAATATCATGTACCGCCAATTCCGAGATTATTAATTTGATTGGTGGACTCCCAGCGTCATGGACTTGACCTCTGTGGATCCAACACAGGACATAAACCCTGGCTTGAAACTACCAGAACATATCAGTCTGGAGGAGACCAAGGCATGTCCTTCAGAATCTGAAAACTTTTTGGCTCTAATCCCTGCAGAAGCTGGAAGGGGTAGAGGAGAGGCTCCTGTGTCACCAAATCCTAAAGCCTGAGCCTGGTCTGGCTGGGATGAAGTCTCTAGGAAAATGAAGTGGTAGTAGCCATAAAAACTGCTCTTTCAGGTTTGCCCTGGAGATCCACATTTTCAAAATCTTTAGGGGATGATGGTAACAAAAGGGGAGCCAAAGTCCACAGGGGTGGAGTACAAGTGCACATCCAGTATCCCCCTCTCAGGGAGAACACAGGAAGTGCAGCCCTCTCCAGCTGTGCCCAGTGCTGCAGTGGAGCATTTCTAAGTTACGGTAGAATATGCTGGACTGCCTCACAAGTGAAGACAAAGGTCAGGTAGGGCCAAGCCTCCCTGACCTTTTGGTCTGCAGAGAGTGGCATAGCTTACCTTTGGGGTTCAACCCTGCCATAAAAACCTGGAGAACATTTTCCACCAGACAGTTCAATGTCTGGTATCAATCAGTATAGCCAGGGCCTGGAAGAGGTGTAAGAATTTGGGGAGGACCAGCATTTTAATAATCGCTACTCTCCTCTCCAGAGAGAGTGGCAGCATGGACAACCCGTCCAGGTCTACCTGCACCTGCAGTGGAGTGAAATTTGCCTCGAAAAGCTGGGAAGCAGTACTTGTCAGATTGAGGCCCAAGTATTTCTTGCACTGTAGTCCCCAAACAAAAGGAGAACTGGGCCCTCAGGGTAGATGAATGGGGAGCTAGAGGATTGCGGGAAAACACCGACTGGTAAAGTGCAGACCAGGGGAAAACAGAATCCCCATGGGAACACGAGCAGGGGAAATGGAAGTATAGGGAAAGGGTGGAAGGTAGTCCTGCTAAATGCCAGGAGCTTGGGCAATAAAATGCCTGAGCTCCAGGCGATGCTAACTGAGAGAGCGGTGGATGTGGCAGCAGTCACTGAGACTTGGGCCACCGCAGCACACGACTGGGACCTGAACCTGGAGGGTTACATTATGTTCAGGAAGGACAGGGGGGAGGGAAGGGGAGGAGGGGTAGCAATGATAGTTAAAAACTGCATTGGCATAGGGGGAGTAGAGGAGGCGGAGGGAACCGTGGAGGCGATTTGGGTCACCTTGATAACAAGGGGGCAAGAGAGTAAAAATAGGAGTGGTGTATAGACCCCCTGCACTAGCGGAGGAGCTGGAGGAGAGTCTGGTGGCAGATGTTAGGAGACACTGCAGACTGGGCAGGGAAAGGGTGGTGGTGTTGGGGGACTTAAACATGCAAGGAACAGACTGGGAGACTATGACATCCTCGGTGACCAGGGAACAGAGGTTGTTGGATGTCTTTACATACTGACATACTAAAATGCCAGCAGAATAGGCCTAACGGTCTTTCGTGTCTGCTCGTTTGGTCAGCCCCAACCCTGGGTGCTGACCTTGCATCCCCTACGCCTTCTCTGGCTTCTCCTTCCCAGTTCGGATATTCTTGCTGCATTGGATTTTGCTTCCAGAACCCTTCCCCTGTACCTGTCCAACCCCCTCTTGAACCCCTCCACTGTCTCTGCCTCCACCAGCCCCCTAGGTAGTGCATTCCATGGCTCCACCACCCTCTCAGTGAAGTAGCACCTCCTCCTTTCTCCCCTGAATCTTCCCCCCTCCAGCTTCCACCCATGCCCTCTAGTGGCCCCTTCCTCCTTCCTTCGAAGCACCCTGACTGTTCCTCCCCTATTTACCACCTTCATGTATCTGAAGACCTCTATCATGTCCCCCCGGTCCCTTCTCTCTTCCAATGTGTACATATTTAGCTCTTCGAGCCTCTCTTCATAGGTCCTGTCCCACAAGCCCCAAATCATTTTGGTTGCCCTCCTCTGGACCCTCTCCAGGAGGTTAATGTCCCTCTTTAAGTGTGGCCTCCAAAACTGCACGCAGTACTCCAGGTGCGGCCTCACCAAGCAGTTATACAGAGGGAGTATCACTTCCCTCCTTCTGGAGGTGAGCCCCCTAGCGATGCATCCCAGCATCCTGTTGGCCTTGGCTGCTGCCCTCCTACAAGTCTCAGAGTTGTTCATCTTGACATCCACCACCACCCCAGGTCCCTCTCAGCCATTGAGACTTGTAGTATTCCCCAGAGTGTACACTTGGCCTGGGTTTCTGGCCCCAGGTGGAGTACCTTGCATTTCCTGCATTGAACCTCAGCTTCCACTTTCTAGACCATCTTTCCAGAGCCTCCAGGTCCCCTGCAGGGCCACCCTCCCCTCCTCCCCATCCACCACCGCCCCAGTTTTGAGTCATCTGCAAAGAGACTCATCTCCTCCTGATTCCTGTCCTTATGTCAGATCGTAGGTGTTGAACAGAAGGGGCCCAGGGACTGATCCTGTGGGACCCACTAATGACCCTCCTTGGGGATGAGACTATCCCACCAACTCGACCCTCTGGGTCGGTCCTGGAGCCAATTACCTATCCATCTGATCATCTGGTTTCCCACCCCATTTCTCCTAGCTTATCCAACAGGCCCACGTGAGGAACAGAGTCAAATGCCTTGCTGAAGTCTAGAAAGAGGACATCCACTGGTCTACCCAGGTCCAAGGCACTTGTCACCCAGTCATAGAACTCCACCAGGTTTGTCTGACACGATTTCCCCGGGATGAATCCATGTTGTCTATCGTCCAAGCATCCTGACTTATCCAGGTCCCCCCCTAGCCTCTCCTTGACAATGCCCTCCATCACCTTGCCCACCACCGATGTCAGGCTGACAGGCCTGTAGTTCCCTGCCACCTCCCTTGATCCCCCCTTGTGGATAGGCACTACATGCGCCACCTTCCAGTCTTGGGGCACCCACCCTGTCCTCAGAGAGATGGTGAAAAGCTCTGCCAGGGGTTTCGCCAGGACATCTGCAAGTTCCTTCAGCACTCTAGGATGACCTTTATCCGGCCCCGGTGCTTTCTCTGTCTTAAGGGAGCTGAGGGCTTCCCTCACTCTCTCTGCTGTGATTTCCACTTCTGGTACCTCTTCTCCCTGCTTAGCCCTCCCCCCACCTGCCAGTGATGCCTCCCCCTCTCCCCAGACCTGCCGATCGGTAGGGTCCCCCCCTCCTCATTATCTCTGTCTCCTCCCATGTATGATGCAGCACCCCATTTTCCCTAGTGAAAACTGAGGTGAAGTACTCATTTAGTACCTCAGCCTGCTCCCCGGGTCTTGTGCCCATCTCTCCCTGATTTAATCCTGCTAATCTGCCCTTCACCCTTCGTCTTTCCCCAATGTATCTAAAGAACCCCTTTCTCCCTCTCCTAATTTCCCTGGCCAGGTTCTGCTCCTTCCTTGCCTTAGCCACCCTCACCACTCTAGTGGCCCTTCTAGTCATCAGCTTGTACTCCCCTCGATCCCTTTCACTCCTTGAGCACTTGAATTTCTTATAGGCTGCTTTCTTTCCCCGCACCACCACCTCCTGGACCTCCCTGGTCCACCAACAGGGTTTTTGGGCCCTACCGCATTTTCGTCTTACTCTTGCACAGGTGCTGGTAGCATCTTGCACCCCTCTCCTGATGATTTCCCACCTACTATCAGCGTCCATGTCTGACCCAATCCATCCAAATGCTCCTTAAGGATCCTTCCCATTTCCTTAAATTAGCCCCCTGAAGTCGGGTTACTTCCGTCTTTGTGCAGCCTTCTACCCTCCTAGGTCCAGGCAGAACCAGACCGTGGCATGGTCACTCCCGCCAATGGGTCCCTTACCTCCAGGCCCCAATCTGGTCACTGTCTGCCAGGACCACATCCAGTACCCGTGCCTCCTGGTGGTTCCCTCACCTGCTGAGTTAGGGCAGCGTCTTGAAAGACATCCAACAACCTCTGTTCCTGGTCACAGAGGATGTCATAGTCTCCCAGTCTGTTCCTGGCATGTTTAAGTCCCTAACACCACCACCGTTCCTCTGCCCAGTCTGCAGTGTCTCCTAACATCTGCCACCAGACTGTCCTCCAGCTCCTCCGCCAGGGCAGGGGGTCTATACACCACTCCTATTTTTACTCTCTTGCCCCCCTGTTATCAAGGTGACCCAAATCACCTCCACGGTTCCCTCCACCTCCTCTACTCCCCCATGCCGATGCAGTTTTTGACTATCATTGCTACTCCTCCTCCCCTTCCCTCCCCCCTGTCCTTCCTGAACATAGTGTAACCCTCCAGGTTCAGGTCCCAGTCATGTCTTGCCGTGGCCCAAGTCTCAGTGACCGCTGCCACATCCACTGCTCCCTCAGTTAACATCGCCTGGAGCTCAGGCATTTTGTGCCCAAGCTCCTGGCATTTAGGAGACTACCTTCCACCCTTTCCTATAGTTCCATTTCCCTGCTCGTGTTCCCATGGGGATTCTGTTTTCTCTGGTCTGCACTTGCCAGTTGGCCTTTTCCTGCAATCCTCCTGGTCCCCAGGGGTGGAGACAAGTCCCTCCTTTATCGGCACCCCTTGACAGCCTTTTCTCCCATCCCACCCCCCTTCACAAGTTTTAAACCCCACTTTTCACCAATGAACTCTCTATTTTCAACAAGGATTCCCTCCTCAAATTGAGATGTAGTCTATCTCTAGCATACAGCTCCTTATCCTCCCAGGTCTCCCCCCAATCCCCCATCAACCCATACCCTCTGGCCTCACACCACTCCCTGAGCCACTGGTTTATCTCCCTAATTTTCCTTTTGTGTTCCCCATTAGCCCTTGGCACTGGCAGGATTTCTGAGAAGGAAACTGTGCATCCTATGTCATGACTTTCAAGACGCATTCTAACTCAGCAGGTGGGGGAACCGACTAGGGAGGCGCGGGTACTGGATGTGGTCCTGGCAGACAGTGACCAGATTGGGGGCCTGGAGGTAAGGGACCCGTTGGCGGGGAGTGACCATGCCACGGTCTGGTTCTGCCTGGACCTAGGAGGGATAGAAGGCTGCACAAAGACGGAAGTAACTGACTTCAGGGGGGCGGATTTTAAGGAAATGGGAAGGACCATTTGGATGGGATTGGGTCAGACATGGACGCTGATAGTAGGTGGGAAATCATCAGGAGAGGGGTGCAGGATGCTACCAGCACCTGTGCAAGAGTAAGACGAAAATGCGGTAGGGTCTGAAAACCCTGCTGGTGGACCAGGGAGGTCAGGAGGTTGTCCTTGGGAAAGAAGGCAACCATAGGCAATTCAAGTGCTCAAGGGTGAAAGGGATCAAGGGAGTCAGGGCTGGCTAGAAGGGCCACTAGGGTGGTGAGGGCAGCTAAGGCAAGGAAGGAGCAGAACCTGGCCAGGAAAAATTAAGAGAGGAACAAGGGTTCTTTACATACACTGGGGAAAAGCGAAGGGTGAAGGGCAGATTAGCAGGATTAAAACAAGGAGAGATGGGCACAAGACGCTGGGGAGCAGGCTGAGGTACTAAATGAGTATTTCACCTCAGTTTTCACCAAGGAAAATGGGGTGCTGCATCATACATGGGAGGAGACAGTGATACTGAGAAGGGGACCCTTACCGATCAGGCGGGTCTGGGAGGGGAGGCATCACTGGCAGGGGGGCTAAGCAAGGAGAAGAGGTAGCGGAGTGGAAATCACAGCAGAGAGGGTGAGGGAAGCCCTCAGGTCCCTTAAAACGGAGAAGGCACCGGGGCCGGATAAATTACATCCCAGAGTGCTGAAGGAACTTGTGGATGTCCTGCCGAAACCCCTGGCGGAGCTTTTCACCATCTCACTGCGGACAGGGTGGGTGCCCCAGGACTGGAAGATGGCGCATATAGTGCCTATCCACAAGGGGGGATCAAGGGAGGTGGCAGAGAACTACAGGCCTGTCAGCCGGACATCGGTGATGGGCAAGGTGATGGAGGGCATTGTCAAGGAGAGGCTAGGGGGACCTGTGGAAAGTCAGAGTGCCTGGACGATAGACAGCATGGATTCGTCCCGGGGAAATCGTGTCAGACAAACCTTGTGGAGTTCTATGACTGGGTGACGAGTGCTTGGACCTGGGTAGACCAGTGGACGTCATCTTTCTAGACTTCAGCAAGGCATCTGACTCTGTTCCTCACGTGGGCCTGTTGGATAAGCTGGGAGAAATGGGGGTGGGGAACCAGATGATCAGATGGATAGGCACTTGGCTCCAGGACCGGACCCAGAGGGTCGTAGTTGGCGGGATAGTCTCATCCCCAAGGAGGGTCATTAGTGGGGTCCCACAGGGATCAGTCCTTGGGCCCCTCCTGTTCAACGCCTATGTCTCTGACATAAGGACAGGTATCAGGAGTGAGATGAGTATCTTTGCGGATGACTCAAAACTAGGAGTGGTGGTGGATGGAGAGGAGGAGAGAATGGTCCTACAGGGGGACCTGGAGGCTCTGGAAAGATGGTCTAGAAAGTGGAAACTGAGGTTCAATGCAGGGAAATGCAAGGTACTGCACCTGGGGGCCAGAAAGCCGGGCCAAGTGTACACCCTTGGGGGGGGGTGGGAAATGCTACAAGTCTCGATGGCTGAGAGGGACCTGGGGGTGGTGGTGGATGTCAAGATGAACAACTCGGAGACTTGTAGGAGGGCAGCAGCCAAGGCCAACAGGATGCTGGGATGCATCGCTAGGGGGATCACCTCCAGAAGGAGGGAAGTGATACTCCCTCTGTATTACTGCTTGGTGAGGCCGCACCTCGAGTACTAAGTGCAGTTTGGAGCCACACTTAACAGGGACATTAAACTCTTGGAGGGTCAGGGGAGGCAACCAAAATGATTTGGGGCTTGGAGGACAGGACCCGATGAGGAGAGGCTCGAAGAGCTAAATATGTACACACTGGAAGGAGAGGGACCGGGGGACATGATAGAGGTCTTCAGGTACATGAAGGTGGTAAATAGGGGAGGAACAGTCAGAGTGCTTGAAGGAAGGAGGAGGGCCACTAGGAGGACATGGGTGGAAGCTGGAGGGGAATTAGGGGAGAAAGGAGGAGGTGCTACTTCACTGAGAGGGTGGTGGAGCCGTGGAATCGCCTGCCTAAGTGGGCTGGTGGAGGCAGAGATGGTGGAGGGGTTCAAGAGGGGTGGGACAAGTACAGGGAAGGGTTCTAGAGTAAAATCCAATGCAGCGAGAATATCTGGAACTGGGAAGGAGAAGCCAGAGAAGGCGAGGGTATGTATGTCATTCCCTAGGGTGGGGCTGACCAAATGAACAGATGCGAAAGACCGTTAGGCCTATTCTGTTAGCATTTTAGTATGTTAGTATGAAGGGCAGTAGTTTAGTGCAAGGGCCTCTGTCTTTCATTCATTAAACTTATATCCTGAAACAGACCCAAAGGTCTGTAAAAGGGACCAAACCACAGCGCGGTCCGATTCTGAGGCAGTGTGGTACATAAGGAAATTTTTTCTGCATACAACACTATGCGGTGTTCCATTCCGTCTTGTACATAATACCCCTCAATTTTATCAGACTGCCGTATGGCTTGCACCAGAGGTTTAATATACAGTATATGGTGAAAAAGAGAGGTGAGAGGGGACAAACCTATCGGATGCCCTCTCCAACCTGAAGCATGAGGACAGGTGCCCGCTGGCGCAGACCTGTGCCTCCAGTGCACCATAAACATAGAACACTAGGTCTCTAAATGAGGGGAGCTGAACCAAACCGCAACATCATG
The DNA here is from genome assembly GCA_016271365.2 of Neoceratodus forsteri. Lineage (NCBI taxonomy): Eukaryota > Metazoa > Chordata > Ceratodontiformes > Ceratodontidae > Neoceratodus > Neoceratodus forsteri. The sequence goes on from JADMNL010000023.1 coordinate 413,240,119, forward strand.
GCATGGAGAAATGTCCAAGAAGTGTGGTCAAACGCTTTCTCCACGTTAAGACTGGGGGAGGGTGGAGAACAACCTCTTAACACTGCATTTTATGATGGGCTCTAACGAAACCCGTCTGATCAGGGTGGATCAGCTGAGGTAGAAAGGCGTCCTGTCTTTCAACCAGTGTGGACATAAAGAGTTTATAATGTATGGGGGGCCCTTATTACTAACTGAAATCAAGCAGATTACAACCTTGTTATGCTATCGTTATAACATCACTCTGTTGTTGACCCTTCTTGGGTATGTCATATCAATGGTATAACAGAACGGAATGCTCACAACATTCAATGTTCCGCTTTGAGAAAAATGTTTAAAATGTTGGTATTAAATTAACTGATTTACGCCAGGCTGTACTGATGAATAGTGCTGCAAAGAACACACAATAAACATTGTTGAGGAATCTTCCTGCATGATTTACAACTGCTTAAGGTAAGAATTACTCAGAAAAGTAATTCAATCAGCGACTACACAATCTTGGTAGCCCATACACTATAAAATATAATGTATGATCTTTGGTTAATAACTGCACTGAAAGCACTTCTCAAGGTTGCCATGACATCTGAAAATCTCTCGAGCTACACTCTTGAGGTTTACAATGATGTTATGGCAGCCTCTCGAAGTGTTTATAGTATGGTTATTAACCAAAGACCATACATTATCCTCTATGTAATACAATGGCTAGGTCTTCAGGAACATGCATGCAGATGTATGGATTTCAGGTCCAGATGGACCAGCGATCCTCTGTCCTGCGACAACGGGCCCCAACACAGAAGCAGGGGGACAGGAGGCTCCACTGCCATCTGCTGCAGAAGTGGAAACCATATCTGGCATGGCCATAATGCAGCAATGAGGATGAGAGCGGAACCCTCCATCCGTAGCTTGAGCAGCGCCCTCTGTATTGGTGCAATTGGAGGAAATGCATATAGGAATTTCCCTTTCCAAGAGAAGGACAACGTGCCTTGCTAGAAAACTCCAGGCCCTGGAGCAAGTGAGCAGAAACGCTGCTGTTTTGCCTTGTGTGGAGATGCAAAAAGGTCCAACTCTGGACAACCCTATCTTGTGAAGAGGTCATCTACCATGGAGATCAGCAGCTCCCATTTATGAATCTTCAACTGTGACCTGCTTAGTTTGTCTCCTAAGACATTTTGGAGACCTGGGAGATACATGGCTTATAACTGTAGGCCGTGGGACAGACCCCTGTACCATACTCTCACTGCTTCCCTGCATAGAGGATAGGAATGAGTGCCCTCTTGTTTGTTGATGTAATGCATCACACTTCAATCAATCAATCAAAATCTTTATTTATCCAGGCGGGCACCACTGAGCAAGGCTCATTTGCAAGGTGGACCTGGTCATGAATACATCAAAGTACAGTACAGAAGCAGGTATACAAAAAGCAATAATATACAAGGAAGAAAAAATATATACACTGTATACAGTACAGTACAAGGTTGAAAATTGTCCATCTGTACTAAAGAGGTAGTGTACTCCCTAAAACTAATATTAGTTCTTTAGAACAGACAACCATTACCTTTTATATCAGAGGTACTTTTTCTTTGCCATTCGTTTAATTAGATTGTTTACCAGATGTTAGTAGGTGTGATGTGTGGGACAGCACTATGCCTGGCAGCTGACATATTTAGCTCTACCCCCCCCCCAACTACATCATCACCGCTGTGACCCCAGAGACTGTGACATCACTTCTAATTAAGAACAACCATTCAGTAGCTGCCAGGTCAGTCACCTGTAATGTCACAGTTAGTGGAATCACAATGCTGATAATGTAGTTTGGGGCGATATAGAGAGACATGTCAGCTGCCAGGCTATTCCACACATCCAGCGAAATATTACAACATACAATGCTTTCTAATGAGCCAAAGGAAAAAGAAAAATTCTTCAGAAAGAAAAAATTACAATGGACTACTACTTAAAATTTGTATTAATTTCCAGTCTGCCTGTTTTGGCTACACTAGCTCTGTAACAGAGGACTGGGATACAGATGCTCATGAAATGCCTGAAGGCTGTACATGACAGTGCTCATCACCAGGACATTTATGTGTAACATGGTCTTCATCTTGGTCCATGATCCCTGCATCTGGTAAGGGCTAAGGTGAGCACCCCAGGTGGAGCCTAATGCATCCTTGGTGAGGATCTGTACAGGAGCTGGAACATGGAATGAGACGCCCTTTAGTACGTTTTCATGATTCATCCACCATAGCAATGATCTGTGAAGCAGGGATGTGACAAGGACCATTTGGTCCAGCTCGCCTGTCAGTTGATCCCACTGGCCCAAGTGTCACCGAGGGATTTTTATAAGCAGGCAGGCCAATGGCCGCAGCCATGAGACACAGGAGATGTAATACTGTTCTTGCAGAGACGTAGTTACCCTTGTATACCAACTGTACGTGGGCAATCAGATTTTCTGCTCTGTTCTGTGGCAGGAAAGCACATCCCCTCTCTGTGTCCAAGACTGCCCATATGTACTTCTGTATTTGGCAGGAAAGTAGCACAGATTTTGGCACATTTACTGTGACTCCCAAGTTCTTGAACAACTATCTTAGAGCTGACCTTCAGTAGCCAGTCATCCAGACAGGGGAATACATACCGGACGTCCCTGCAAAGGGCTGCTGCCACTATTGTCAAGCATTTGGAAAAGACCTGTGGTGCAGAAAAGAAGCCAAAGGACAATACTCTGAACTGGTAATATCCTCTTTCTAGCACAAAGCAGAGGTACTGCCTGTGGGATTTTCTGATCTTGACATGAAGGTATGCATCCTCAGGGGGAACTGGTGGTGGCAGTGCCTCCAGTACTGATTGCTTTGGATATTTTTGAATGGGCACTTAGGGGAAGGGGGCCACTCTTCTGCCACGGCCTTGCTGACAGTAGGCACAGCCATATCTGGCAGCAGGCTGACAAAAGGATCCCCTCCCACCACCCCTGGCAGGAGTGGGATACAGGGATTTGACAGACTTTAAGAGCCATTTTTGAGGTCTGAAGGCCCCTTAAGCCCTCTTCAACATCATAACCAGTTTTGTCCCTCTGAAAGGGGCATTCAAAAGTGCTTGCTGCACATCATTGGCAAATCCAGTAACTCTGAGGCAAGAATATCTTCTCACACAAATGCCAGAAGCAACAGATACATCACAGGCTAAGCACAGCAAATGTTTGCCAACCTCAGCACCAGAAGTAAAGGCGTTAAGGTGGGCTGCTGTACTAATTCATCTCTCCTGCTTCCATGTTCTGTTTCAGCCAGGGGCCCTACGTGGGCACGCCAGCTCGGGAATCTCCAAGAGGGACGAGGCGGCAGCCCACGTCCCCACTTCACCCAACAGACGCTCTCCGAACACAAGTACGTGGTAAGCTTTTCCATCAAGTCTGGGCTGAACTCCCAGCTACCACTCCTCTCCTGACTGGCTGCTCCTTGCTCTAAGTGCTCCTGACTGACTGAACGCTGAACAGAGCAGCTCCCCATTGGTGGACTGACTCCCCCAGGCTTCTGAAGCAGCCCTCCGTGGAACTGCAGCCGGGCTCGGAGCTCTCCCAGTGAGCCGCTGACCTGAACCCAGCCTCGGACTGCCTGTGGCAGTGCTGCAACTGCGTAGGTGCAATTTTTCGGCCCCCCCCCCCCCAACCTTAATTAAATACACGTTAGCTACTCCCCTCTAAGCCATCTCCTGGCCACTCGTAACATCGCTCCTCCCCCAGTGGAATCTCTCCTTTTCCTCTCTCTCACCCTCCTTAAAAACTAACTGTTCCTGCCATCTACCCATACCCCTAACCACTTGCTTCTAGCTACAATTTCCCTAAAGGGGTTAAATTCAGACAGTCTCTCACCAATCTGTAAACTCCCCTAGGGAACTCATTCCCTGCCGTAGCCCACAATATGTTCCTCCTTAGAACCCTCTGTCTATTACTATCAATTCTGATACTGGCCCCCTCTACAGGAAAGGTCCACACAAAATACATGCCCCAATACGAATATGACCACCTCAAGGGCGCTCCACATAATGTCAGCAGACCATTAATTCTCCACCTCCAGACTATAATGCTACAATATCACTACCTGAAAAACACCAAAATCACTAATGCACAAATGTCTATAACCCACAACAGCATACCTCCTACTACATGGGTCTATAAGCGCAGTGGCCATAATGGCTATCCCCTCTCTCCACCTGGTAGTGATGTAGCCCTAACCTACCCACGTACCATGCCCAAAAAATCACATCGTATTACTCAAATCGCAGGCCCTTACATATCTAAAATGGCAAGCAATAAGGCTTACATGGCTGCTCCTACTAATCTCAGGAAATATTCATCCCAACCCAGGCCCTATGACATGCACTGCAACAGTATATAATAAACACAATGGTCTAACTATAGCATCAATAAATATCTGCAGTCTGCTAGCAAAAATGGACACCCTTCAAGTCTGCGTGCTGCAGCACCAGCCTGACATTCTTGCAGTAGTAGAGACCTGGCTATCGCCTAGGGTGCCAGACTCTGCTACACAACTCACTGGATATGCTGCTTTCAGACTAGATAGACTTGGTAAAAGAGGAGGTGGCTGTGTTATATATGTTAAAGACCACATCCAGGGCCAAATGCTAAACCAATGCGACACCAAATGTGGCGCTCAACTGATGGCCGTAAAAGTAATACTTGGCAAGAACGGGAAAACCCTAACAATAGTCTTGGCCTATATCCTTCCCAAGCAACAAGCGGTCGGCTTCAATTCTGTTATCAACTACGTCTCGGATTGGGTCCAAACACAGAGCTGATAATGGTCAGTGTCAGTGGCTCAGTAGGTAGCACACTCGCCTCTGAGGCCAGGAGATCAGAGCACTGTGGGTTCAGTTCCCACATCTGGCACTTGGGTTAATATCCCAATACTGACACTGTAGTGCAGCATGAGAGGGGTGCTGCACTTCTGAGGTGCCGTCTTTCGGATGAGACGTTAAACCGAGGTCCCATCTGCCTGGATTGGTGGTAGTTCAGGTGGATGTTAAAGATCCCATGGCACTTATCGAAAAGAGTAGGGGAATTTCCCCGGTGTCCTGGCCAAATTTCCCTCATTCACTAAAATACCACCAACAGCTTAATCTGGTTCAAATTCAATTGCTTACCATCTATATCCCTCTCGTCGCCTCCTGAAAAAGAGACTTCTAGGCCCAGTGGGCTTACTGGGTCAACAAAATTCAACAAACAAACTTTAATATCAACTGGTCCTCCCCTGATGCTGGACACTACAAGAAATGGAAATTACGTACTTACTGTAATTGTTGATCTTCTTGGACACAGTCTCCGTCACTCATTCACACTAGTGGGATAGCGCCAGAGGCACTAAGACCAAATGGGAGCCAAAAATTTTCTGAAGGGTCAGCGCCGAGACAGGACCATGCGCGGCACCGTGAGACTGGCTCGCGCCTGTGTAGCCTATCTTGGTGTCGACCCTCCAACCACCTCAGTACCTTTTCGACCGAGGAGGTGCAGCGTAACTAATAAAAATAACTTATTCTGACTTTCTGGGCCTGAGAGGGCCCAGATGGCCCTTGCAAGAAGGGTCAAAGAACAATGTCTTCACAGCCTGAACCATAGGACTGTGAAGATCAGGAAAGAAAACGAGTGAGTCCAGGGGATGGAGGGCGGGCGTGTGAATGAGTGATGGAGACTGTGTCCAAGAAGATCAACAATTATGTAAGTATGCAATTTCCATATCTTCCTGGACTCAGGTCTCCATCACTCATTCACACTAGCGGGAGAGTGCTAAGCTAAAACCAACAACCCTGAGTAGGGTGGTAGGAGATACGGCTCACTCAGAAAGGACGGCCAAGGACTGTCCTGCTAATAAAAAGAGCTGTCTTGGAAAAATAATCTAGAACATAGTGCTTACAAGATAAGCGCTTGAGTTCTAACTCACCACTGTGCAGAAAACTGCAATGGACACAAAATGAAACTCTGCCAGGAGGCCTCAATCACTCTAGGAGAGCGATGAGAACCCGGCCCCACAATTTGGTCTAGGACAAAAATTAATGGCATCAAAGACATGTACTAATCTAACGTAAAAGGACCTCAGGAACTGAAAGAGCCGGAGGTAAAGTGTACTGGTTCAGGGTAGACCAGAAAGCGCAGATGAAAACCCCCAGTACCAAGTATGGCTGACCTGTGAACAACCGGTCCAGGAGCACTTGAACCTCTTACTTGGTGAGCAAAAGGGGGTCCAGGTGGAGTTAGCCCATTAAGGAGAATGGTTTCCACTTAGTCACTGAAACCTTCCTGATGGAAGGCCAAGCACGACTTAGTAGCCTCTTGTGGTGGTCTGGTAGAACTAGAACCTACCCACTTCATATTCCAAAAGGAATCATTCTGCCCCTGTCTGCCTACAACTGTAGTAGCAGACTCTGAACTAAGGGAGAGAGGGAAAGTGTACAGGAGGACGTGTCCACTGCGGAAAAACATTCCGACAGAAAAAAACAGGATATGGATTTCTAAGGCAAATAGAGGCAGATGTGCGTTGAGGGGAGATGCAGCAGGACCAAGTTCGGGCTAACCCATTCGTTGAAAGTGACTGAATAACGGCAGAGGTGACTCATTGCAGTGAGGCACCAATCACTCCGGCCTTCCTGAAGGGGAGTAGGAAAGGACTCTAGTTTGCTTGCTGATGAAAAACAAACATCACAGTTTCGTCACCCACTCGAAGTGGGTAACCTCGTGAGCGACTGGCACAGAACCAGTGCGCAGGAACTGAAGGTGTGAATATCAAGAAGCCAACTCTGAAAAAAGACCTACTTGACCTACGGTCAAGAAAGGAGCATGCTGTCTGTTAACTTGAAGCAAGCAAGGAATTAAGAACCTGAGTTCCGACTCGCTGGAGAGTCACTTCTGTTGCTCTGAGGCTCTGATCAAGAGAAGAAAGCCTGATTAAAAAGAGAGGGAAACCAACAGACTGGGCAGCCGCCTAGGCCTAGGGAATATCTCTGAATAAAAGAAATCTCTCTTGGAGAAATGAGATGACCCATACCTCCGCTGGATCAGACTCCCCAAGGGGTAGAAAATTAAGAGGTACTCTTCACGTAGTTTAGAGATGACTGCCTCAGCGGCTGAGGCGGAACCTGGCCGGATCCAAAAGGATGGTATTGGGTAATTTCGGGCTAGGCCCTATGCTGTGATGATTTTTCTTTTTTTTTTTTCACCATTAGTCCGAGCCTGACAAAGCTTTCAGGCTGCTATCTCGCAAGGATTGCCTGATACAAAAATGAGGAAGATGTCATCAATCTGAGGGGCAGGAGAAGCCTGAGCATCCATAACTGAAATCGTGACCAGACCAAAAATCACAGCTGAAGAGATGTTAACCACCTGTTGCCGATGAAGCCACTGAAGGGGCAGTATCACAAGGGGCCTATATACCCCAATCAAAGGCGCGGGAGAGCCTGTACGGCTCCCGACCATTGAATTAGAATGTTCCACAGAGTGTAGTTGTCCTCAGAACTGAAAAGAGTCTAGACACAGACACGTTTGGTCCACAGATGCAGTCTGAAATACTATAGTGGACCCCATCACTGAGAAACGATTGAAAAGATCTTCCATCACGGACTCTGGTGATAGATAAGGCTTGCCCTCCAGGCTATAAAATGAGTCATCCGCTGTATCACCAACAAGTAGGACAGGCAGAGACTCATCCAGATGCACTTCTACCCCAGAAGGACCCCTAAAGGGAGGTCTAGGTCAGACCCACTAGAGATTCCGCCACCAGGAAGGGTGTCAAGGAGATCGGCACCACGTAAGGAGCCGAGAAAGTGCTGAGCAGAATGAGGGATTCTGCTGGCAGAACAGCACAGAAGAGTTCCATCAGCGGAAAACTGCTGGATGTCACAAGATCCAACGCAGACCGTCACTCACTAAGATCTGTGGAAAAATAATCTGCAGAACAGGACTTCATTCTGCAGAAAACACCTCACTACAATTTCCGCGGAAGAGGTCTGCAGAAGGAAAAATCTGCCCACTAGTTCTGCTGGACAGCACCATCTGCTCCCCTCCCGTGGCACCAGCATCACTTATAGCTGGGATGGCACCATGCAGTGCCTATGCCATTTGAGGCGACACGAGGGCACCATAGTCACCCCGGCACCAAGGTGCCTGCTGGCGCCTCGCGGCTCCGCTGGGAACCAATGGCACCAACAGCACCCGCGTCGTCGCATGGTGCCACCCACAGTGCTGATACCAACGTGCCGCCTATGGCACCGACACCAATTCCAGCAGCGCTGCCATGGCGACGCTCCATGGCACCAGACCTGCGGCATCACCCATGGCATCAGCCACGGCACCAGGACCAACAGCACCGTGGAGAATGCCAATGGAGAAAATCCTGGGGAGAAAGAAAAAGTGGTGCCCGTGCCAGCCCCTGCATGGACAGAGGGAGGAAGGGGGTAGGCACAAGGGGTCGACACGAAGGCACTGCGCACATCCTGATCCAAATCGACCCGGCCCTGGTCCAGCAGCTACGAGGCCTGGAGACCCCGAAATCGGGAACACTGACCAGGAAAACTGGACAGAAGTCAAAGTCGAAGCCCCTGCTCCACAGAAGCGGCTCAGAGGTGAAACTGCTCACCAGAACTCCATCGAGGACAGAGATGGAGTCCAGAGTTGAAGAACGTGGCCGTTAAGAGCTGGGCCAAGGGGAACCCACCAAAGTTGGTTCAGGCCTATCGCCCCTACTGACCGACAATCCCCATGCAGACGTACCAAAGGGCAACCTTGAGCGGCACAGATTCTTCTTCCCCCAACGAGTCAGAACAGCTCGAGGTTAAGCAGAGCTGGATCCCTGGAACCGCCAGATTCATGCTTCGGTGGACTGTCTTCCCCTTCCCCCCCCAAGCACAGGACTGTCCGTAGTCAGACCCCCTTTAGCAAAGAGTGGCAGATTGGACACAGCCCATCTGCCATAACAACTTTCAAACAAAGTCTTCCTACCGTCACCGCTACCATCTAAGGATGATTCCGCTGATGGCAGGTGAGAATTAATTTTTCTTCTTCTTCATAATCTTCTTTTCTTCTTTGTAAAATAAGAAAATACTACTAAAATGTTAAATTAAATGAATACTAAGCGGCTAAAAGCTGCGTCAGTATGAGCAACGTTGACTCAGCAGACTAGTGGCGTCGACATCCATGCACAATCGACGGTGGGAGAAAAGGAACTGAGGCGGTTGGAGGGTTGACACCGAAACAGCCTACACAGGCGTGAGCTAGTCTCACGGTGCCATGCATGCGTGGTCCTGTCTCAGCGCCAACCCTTCAGAAAATTTTTGGCTCCTGTTTGGTCCTAGCGCCTCCGATGCTATCCCACTAGTGTGAATGAGTGGTGGAGACTTGAGTCCAAGAAGATCTCGTTAGCCACTCTCAACCTTGTGCAACTGGTTGACTCCCCACTTAACTACAGATCAGGCATGGGTTCAATAATTGACTGGATGGTCACAAACCGACCTGAAAGAATATCCTCCATCTCGGTTCTCCCAAACTCCCTCAGTGACCACTCCCTGGTAATTTGCAGTTGGTCGAATAAGGCCCCAAAGGTGCCAGCCAGGACTGTTAATACTAGGCTCTTGAAGAAAGGCAAACTGGGAACTCTAACAGCATGCCTCAGTCTCCAAGATTGGAGCTTTATTGAACACAATACAGACGTCAACACTGTCCTAGAATGCTTTATAAGCAAATTCAATGAAGTGTGCAATGTCTACACCCCCTACACCAAAAGAAAGATGCGTGATGATGACAGCCCTTGGATCACGCCACAGCTACTAGCCCTCATGAAACATAGAGACGACTTGTGGTACAAAGCAAGAAACTCTGGTATCCAGACTACCACAATTATAGAACTGCACGGAATGAATGCAGCTGGGCTATTCGCAAGGCCAAAAACACTCACTGACAAACTCCTGGGGTGACAGTAGACAGTTCTGGGAGAACATCAAGTCCCTAACCAGCAAACCTAATAAAATTCCCCCCACCTTCCTGAACACTGAGGGCCAACCCACGCAGGATCACAGTCACATAGCAAATGTCTTTAACAAAGTTTTTACAGTCCTCAGTGGAGTGTTGCCCCCTAGCTTCCTTCAACACCAATCCGATACTTGCACCAGACGAAACCCGGGGACCCAAACAAACTCCCACCCGCCTTTCTACCTCAGAGCTATCACCCCACTTGAAGATAAAAAAGTACCTCCTAAAAGTGCTAGGTAATTCCAGAACAAGCTATGACCAACTTGACCTAAAACTAGTTAGGCTCACCCTGGACATAACTCTCAAACCCCTCACCAAAATCCTTAATCTCTCCTTGGGATCAGGCGAATTCCCACGGATCTGGAAGGAGGCGGTGGTTACCTGCTTACAAAAGTGGCGACAGGGCTAAGTTTACAAATTACTGCCCAATATCTATCCTCACTCGACTCTCCAAGGCCCTAGAGCATTAGTTCTCATACTTTATGACAGTGAGCCTCCCCTAATAGAAAAGATTTCGAGCCTCCCTTAAACTTGCAAAAAAAAACAACTTTTTCCCCATAGACAAACATATCATATTTTGCACAGTACACCAGGAATAAAGTGAGACTAATAATGTTTACTGAGTATATTCTCTTTTCATTCAACTTATTGTTCTCCACCCCCAGCCCCACACCCCAGGTTATCCTTGTCACTCTATTTTTCTGACTCTTGGGCCCTTATTGCTCTGTTTTCTCTCTATCTGGAACAACTTACCTAGCCACCTTCATCTCTCCCCCTTTATAATGTTGTTAAGCAGCTTCATGTACTCTTCCCTCAGGTGACACCTGAAACAAACACTGGCTCTGTGTGCCTTTCCCAGTCACTCATTTGCATGTAAACACCTACTGTAAAAACAAGCCTCGAGTCTGTGAGCCTTTCCCAGTCATCAATTTACATATCAACAAACACCTACTGCAGAAAAAAATCTTGACTCATTGTGCCTTCTAATCACCAAATGACATATAAATACACCCCTAGACACAAGCCTTGGCTCATTGGACCTTTCCTGGTCACCAGTTAGTGCAAAAGTAAAGAAGTTCAGCTGCAATTATTCATATTTAGTTTGCTTCATCTCGTCACACAAAATATCCAAAACTTAAAATGTTAATACTGTACATTCTCAAACTTGACCAGACCTCCCCTGGAGCAGTTTGGGGCCTCCCTTGGGAGGCTGGCCTCACTATTTGAGAACCACTGCCCTAGAGTGAACTGTATCTGAACAACTGACTGAATATCTAGACAAATATCATCTACAATACGAGCAACATGGCTTCTGAAAAGAACACAGTACCACAACCGCTCTACTAGAGTTTACCAGCTTTATCCACAATGCACTAGATACAGGGCTCTTGGTGGGGGCAACATATATTGATCTCACCAAGGCCTTTGACACCATCAATAATAATCTGCTCCTGGATCAACTCTCCAGAACCGGCCTCTCCTCTGAAACAGTAGCATGGTTCAGAAGCTACCTCACTGGGAGGGTCCAAAAAGTGAAAATCCTTGACATCTTCTCCGACAACCACTGTGTTAACACAGGGGTTCCTCAAGGCTCTATCCTTGGTCTCTTACTGTTCAGCCTGTTCTTAAACAACCTCTCTCTATCGGTAAACGACCAGCTACTACTATACTCAGATGACGCAGTCCTATATTCATGTAATGCTGACCCCAACATACTGGAAAAGCAAATGCAGGCTAATTTCACCGCGGCTGAACACTGGTTCCTTCAGTCAAAACTGCTCTTCAATTATTAAAAAAACAAGACTGTTATTCGCATCATCACATAACAAACATCGTACCCACCAACTTTGCATTCTTAACAATCAGAGCACTTCCCTGGAAATGGTTCAAACATTTAAATACCTGGGAATGACACCGGACCGCACCCTCTCGTTTAACCAACACACAGACGTAGTCGCAAAGTCGTCTAATGCTAAACTAGGATTACTGTACAGGCACCATAAAAGCCCGATTTCTGAAGCACTAAAAACTGCTGTAAACAGCTCAGTCCTCTTTGTAATAGACTATGGGCTGGCAGTATATGGGGCTGACTCCCAAACCTCTTTAAAATGTATTAAAAACAACACTAAACAAAGCATGTTGGCTAGTCTTAGGTGTACCCCGTCTCACACCTGTGAGTTATACACTCAAATAAACTGGCTCAACCTTGACAATCGCCTTCATTTCATGGAAAGGTGGTCTAGAAAGTGGAAGCTGAGGTTTAAGGCAGGGAAATGCAAGTACTGCAGCTGGGACGAGAAACCGGGCCCAAGAGTATACCGGGACGGGGATGCTGCAAGTCTCCAATGGCTGAGAGGGACCTCGGGGTGGTGGTGGATGTCAAGATGAACAACTCGAAGACTTGTAGGAGGGCAGCAGCCAAGGCCAACAGGATGCTGGGATGCATCACTAGAGGGATCACCTCCAGAAGGAGGGACGTGATACTCCCCCTATATAACTGCTTGGTGAGGCCACACCTCGAGTACTGCGTGCAGTTTTGGAGGCCACACTTAGAGAGGGACATTGAACTCCTGGAGAGGGTCCAGAGGAGGGCAACCAAAATGATCTGGGGCTTGAGGGACAGGGCCTATGGGGAGAGGCTCGAAGAGCTAAATATGTACATGTTGGAAGAGAGAAGGGACCAGAGGGACATGACAGAGGTCTTCAAGTACATGAAGGGGTTAAATAGGGGAGGGGCAGTCAAGGTGCTCTGAAGGAAGCGGGGGGGCAACTAGAGGGCATGAGTGAAAGCTGGAGGAGGGGGAGATTCAGGAGAGAAAGGAGGTGGTGCTACTTCACTGAGAGGGTGGTGGAGCCATGGAATGCGCTGCCCAGGGGGCTGGTGGAGGGGTTCAAGAGGGGGTGCGACAGGTACAGGGGAAGAGTTCTGGACGCAAAGTCCTGTGCAGTGGGAATATCCGGGACTGGGAAGGGAGAAGCCAGAGACGGCGAGGGGTGCAGCAAGGTCAGCTCCCAGGGTGGGGGCTGACCAAACGAGCAGACACAAAAGACAGTTAGGCCTATTCTGCTGGCATTTTAGTATGTTAGTGTGTTAGTATTATCAAGTATGCCTGCTCGCCAAGAAACCTATGCTTGGACTTGCCACTCCAGGCCTGCAAAGCCTTCTTTGCCGACCCAACACCATCAGATGCACTAGGGGAACAAACAACTCGGCCCCAAGCGTCCCCTTCCGCAGAACCACACAAGGTCAACGGTCCTATGAATACCGGGCACCACTCTGGCTAAATGCGCTTGACCTAGACATCATGAAAGAAGATAAACTAGGTCCCTTTAAAGCTAAAACTCCACGTATCCCTAGCTACTAACAGTAACTGCAACTGCGAGACCTGACCCCCCCCACACTCTACCCTCCTCTTTTCTGCTACCCTTCTTCTAACCTGTCCTCTTGCCTGCTCCTCTCATCTTGCTAACTCACACACCCCCACTAGGCTCCTCTCCCTTCCCCTCCCTGTCTCTACTGCCCCTTCTCCCTTCCTGTGCTCCCTCCTCTCCTTGCACTTCCTTTTGAAACACTGCTCACAGATCCCTGCCTGCCCTTTCTCCCCCTACCCCCACTGTCCTAATCCCACCCGTCTTCCCCTCCCATCCCACACTATACTCCCTACCAACCCTCTGTCCTCCCTCTCATCTCCCAATTCTTCACTTGACAATGTCAAATCCTGACAGCATCCTCCCCTTCTCTCTCTTCTTCTGCATTCCTATGACGATGTCAGATTCCTGACAGTATCCCTCTCCGCCCTTTCCCTCGTGTACCTCAAGTCCAGAAACCTACTGCACTTCTTACTGAAACTTGAATGTAAAAGTTTAACCAGATTGTAACTCTTGCTGTAACCTGAGATGTTACCTCTATACCTGTCTGTAACTTTTACAAATGATTGTACCCAACTCCATGTATCATGTATTCCACTTGTCTTGTATTTAGTTCTTTGTCGTGTAGTCTTACTCTGACATGGAGCGTTTGTAAAAGAGTCTTCAACTCAAAGGTACTTTAATCCGAGACTTAAATAAATAAATAAAGTAACTCATTCTTGGCAAAGCCATCAGGAAAAGCCTGGGCTGCAGTTTCTGCAGCTTTCCACAGGCTGCTCTTTTATCATATATATGGTCCTGGTTGTTTGCCATCCCAAGGCCCAGTGAGGCAGAGGCATACGTACGCTTGCCATCGTATCAGCCTCCTAGATGCTTTATCAGGAGGCAAAGCACTCATGTGTTTAGGTGGTCTAGACCTATCACAAGCAACCATGATGACTACAGAGTCAGTTTCTGGCTGGTCAGCATAAGGCATAGCAGATACGGCAGGATACTGCTTATCAGCTTTCTGAGAACTGCAGGCAGTGAGTTAGCTCTGCACCATGCAACAAAGGCAGCATCCTCTATTGCAGGTTATACAGGTGAAATTACAATAGAGGGTGTGCAAGGGACCTCCAAAAACTCCATCAGATTTCTTTTTGTAGAATCTTCCTCTTTCACAGCAAAGCCCATGTCAGTTTGCATTTGCCACATCATGGCTTGAAAAGCAGGATCCTCAGGAGGAGAACTTGGGGTATAGACTACTGTTCTCCCTCATATTCCTCCTCTAAAACCATGAGGTCAGGATTATATTCAACTTCATCATCGACGTCTCTACTGACAACAGGAGCCACAGAATGCACCAGTGATGCCAGCGGCAGCTGAGAGGGTCGTCGATGCGGGCTGTGGAGCAGGAAGCACTGTTGGCGGAATAACTGCCAGTAGTGGCAGTTCAGGCAGAAAGTGTCTGTTCATTTCTGCAAACGATGCCAGCAAAGCCTGAGAGTCGACGGTGCCCTGTAAAGGGGCCAGGACTACTTTTGTCAACAGGTCTTGGCCTGATGACAGCATCCTACCATCCACAGCAGTTATGGCTGTGCCTGCCTAAGTCAAGCCCCAACCTTGCTGTGACAGTCCCGGGGGCTGTAGTAAACTCTGCCAGAACGGGCGATGACTAAATAGATTTACCTTGTCTCAGTGGTGACCGGGACCTCGACGATGAAGCACATTTCTTTTTTGTTCGATGCCTGTGCTTGAGGCCAGATGATGAGGAGGGCTGCAACGTGACTATTCCCTGTCTTGGTCCTTCGACTTTGGTGGCTGTTTCTTGGCCAACAGTGAGGGAGAAACAGATTTTGGACCCTGTAACTCTTCCCTGGCTTTCAAAGTTTTAAGGAGGAGAAGAAGAAGGACATTTTCTCGAGCCTTCTTGTGGTGTCACGTTGCAGCCTGGCTGAAGCTCTGGGAAATCTCAAAAAGTCCTCAAGTTGTGGGACAGGCCCAAGCAGCACACACTAACTGCGTGTGTCTTCTTTGTAAATTTTCTCTCCACACTTACAGTACCGATATAAATGCTCTTTCAATTTCGGCGGCATGCAGAGATAATGAAATAAACTGTTATGGTAAAGGAATAAACTGAAACAGCTTTTTTCCTAGTTGACAGCATTTCCTTCAGCAGATCCGACAAGGACGATTGACGGTGAGAAAAGAACAGAGGAGTGACGGGGCAGCCCACATTTCTACAGACGCAGATGTGTTATGTTGTTGTGGCAGCCCCTGGCTAGCAAAAGTTTCCGTGTGGTCCTAGTGTCTGGCGGCTATATTTCCAAAGGTGAAGCCTAATGGAGAAGATATCTATGAACAAGATTATTTTTTTAAGTAGATTGCTTCAGCAAAATAAACGGACAATTTTCACCAATGCTCCACAACACTGATGTACGATAATTACCTGCTAAGCATCTGCCCCCTACGCCCCACCATGGAAGCAGAACTGCTTCACACAAGGCCATGTGCAAAATGGTGCACACATTTTTCTTATTGCTATGCAAATTTAGTTTTGTGCTACAGCAAGTGATACACAGCATTTTCAAAGAAAACTTTCCTACTTTTTTCTTCATCAAAGAAACACGTTTTAGGATAAATTAAAAGTAATAGCGAATCTAGGAATCTGAGGGATGTTTTGAACAAAACTCATTTGTTTTCAGGTTTTGTTGTTTTTGTTAATGATTCATCTGGTATGTGTTGAAACTGGAAATTCTGGTGTGTCGTTCCTGTGAAGCAGGTGTTGTGGGTTACAAGAGGTTAGGAGAGGTTGCATAGCACCAGGACTCTAAGCACATACCTTTCAGATGAATAACTATGCCCACACCATTTGCCTGTGCATTTATATTCTTGTGTTGGGCCTCATGTTTTCAGCAGTTTTCCCAGAGGCCTCCCATCCATTTCCCTCCCTCCCTCTTTTTTTTCCAGACAGATAGATTTCTATACAGATCAACTGTATCTGGATCACACTCCATCAAGGTGGCAAATTACTCCACTGTCCAGAGAGATCAGTCTGTACACTTCCCAGCTAATCCTCACGGATCATTATATATACAGTAATGTATGGACAACCATACACAACAAGACTGTTTCCATTGAGGGGGGGATATTATATCACAGACCTCGAGAGCAAAGCTCAAGAGGGCTCTATGATGTCTTCTCACCCTGAGATGGAAACATAAGCCCTATTATAAAATGAGTAAGAGAGATGCTGCATTCTGATTGGCTAACAGGTACCAGTAGCCATGTCCTTAGCACATATACATAGCAACTGGTACTTGTTATACCAAGCAGGACACAGTGCAGTCAGAGATACATGCCTTCCAGTTTTGAAACAGAATTGTCTGGTAGGCTCTCCCGCTGACTGCTCTCAACTGTTCACCCTACTTGCAGCTTCCGTTTCAAACCTGCACCTACACATTACACTCTCACTGCCAGCACTGTATACACACCGTTTACAGTACAGCAGCATAACAGGAAAACGTTTTCATTCCTCTTCTCTCTATTTAAATAAAAAATCTGACCTAAAAAAAATTGCGAGCAGAACCCGATCAGCATAGCTATTTGCACGTGCCGTGGCTTTCAAATAAAGATCGTACCCGAAACCTGCTCTTTCAGAATGCGCCATACCTGTTCCTGTCCCGCTCCTCCACTACTTCTTTAACAATATAAAACTATTTATGTCAACATTCCCGGTTACCATTTCAAATAAATACACATCACACCACGCTGCCGAAACTGTGATTGCGGAAGCGGTATCACAGATGCGCTGAATACGGCGCCCAGTGAGGGACAGGCTCATTCCCACTCCTTAAAGAAAAACTCCCACTGTGCTGCATCACTTCCTCATAAAAAACACTCAAAAAACCAAAAGCTTATTGTTCAGAACTGAATGTGTGTGTCTGTGTGTGTGTGTGTGGGGGTGGCGGGTGGCAGACAGAGACTATCAAACCACTCGGCTGAAAGGAGGTTCACGTCTTCCATTCCTGTAAGTAACTGATTGCGCTTCCTCCTAATCATAAAAAGAAAAAAAAAAAAGAAAAAAACATATTGTGGACAATTTTCTTTCTCAGTGGGAGATGGCAGGAGAGGACAGATATGCATCAAAGCCCCCTACTTAATCAAGCATCTTCACAATAATAAAATGAGAAGGACTACATTTTGTTTCTTTGAATTCATAACATATTTTTTAATAATTTTATTTAAACTCATCTGTATTTGTATTTAATGTTACTAAGGGACCCATTTTATAAGTGCAACAACACATTCCAAGGTGTGGGTTATTGCCTGATAAGAGCATGCCCAGTGGCATAACACACTCGACGTAAGCGCCTCATGCCTTAGTACACCTCGGGCATGCTCTTATCAGGTGATAACCCACACCTCTTCGTGTGTTATTGCTTGCTTATGTATGGCTGCCTGTACATTATTTTATATAGTATATGTTTGCTTGAATTTACCTTCTTTTTATCTCTGCCTTTGAACAGTGGTCACATAAACAGAAAACGGCTATTAGAGATAAGATTAGAAACATTTAATATTATTTAAGTAGTAGCTATGTGACCTGGCAACATTTCTAGTAGTTCATCTTTTATTAAATAGCTCACTTGAGTGTTTTTAATCTTGCTGATAAACAATCTTTGGATTCTATGTTACTGTACCACAGCAGTAACACAGCTACTGCGGTACAACAACATTCTGACATCACTACTCTGGTACAAAAGCATGTGGCAGAGTATGTGTGAACAATAAGACGTTACAGGGTGTGCATTATGGTGACATAATTGCACACCTCAGGTGTGCTGTTAAGCACGACATGCAGTCAAGTGACATTACAAGCACCTGAGAAGTGTGATTATATATAGAATAATGGCTGGGTAGGTTGTTATAATGAGAATTTTACACACACCCAAGGTACGGGATGCCACATAAACCCAGAGTAATGAGAATTTTACACACACCCAAGGTGCGGGATGCCACATTCGCTCTCAGGGTTTATAAAAGCATCCTGCACCGAGGGTGTGTGTGTGTAAAATTGAAGTTTAATCACCTACCCAGCCTTTATTTTATATAACTGCTGGACTTCATTTTTTTACCACCAGGATTTAGAGGTTTTCCATACTGTATCAAGCATTTGAATGGAATGGAAGGTTGCTGTGTGTGATGGAACAGTGACTTGTGCTTTCCCATAGAGAAAAGTGTCGCGTTTGCTGTTATAACCAGTTGATAAGGGCAAATTATAACTGGCTTTTTCTATGGACAGGAGTCCCACCTAATCAGAAGCAACTACAGGAGTGAATAAAGAAATTCCATAGGAGAGATTTCAGAACATCAAAGGAAGGAGCAGACCGAATGAAAGGTGGGACCTAGCCCCACAGTTTAGGGAAGCAGAACGAGAAGGCAACTTGGCCAGCAATAGATTTCTTTGGTAGGAGGGCGAAAGCAAGCATTGTGAAGAGAGTGGTGGTGGTGGTGGTGGGGGGTGGTGACAGAGGAGAAAAACAAGATATGAGGGATGGGAGCCAAAACAAAATTTGGAAATAAAAGCGACACAGTGGGAAAGGCACCTGGCATCAAGAAGGAGAAGAAGAGGGAGGTATACAAGAACAGTGATGAGTAAAGTATGCAGGGGTTTGTCAAGGCCAAACTGACAGATGAAGTGAGACAGGGGTCCAGTCAAGCTAAAATGGACTTTTCGAGCAGCACTTTAAACAATGTTTCCATAGTTGAAAATTGGGATAATCATCTTAATGAGGATTTTTCTCCATGCAGGAAGTGGGATGCTTCCCTTATTTCTGTAAAGTGTACCAAGTGTAGGTGGACCTTCTTGTGGCTAGCATCCACATGAACAGAAAAATCAAAGTGGTGATCCAGCCAGACCCTGAGGTACTTAGAGGAGATATCTTCAATAGTGGCACCATCAAGGGTTTGAAAGGAAGGAAGGGAGGAAACTCTAGCAAATCTTTGCCAGGCGCCCAAAATCACAGAGACCGTTTTCTTAGCATTGAAGGATAAATTTTCTTGGAACCACAGTTGGATATTGTTAAAGTGCAGCTGGAGCTGGTTCATAATCTCATGGGCAGAGGAGCCAGAGGTACAGTGTACCTTATCATGTGTACATATGAATGGACACAGAGGAGCAGGCAGTGGGGAGATCATTTAGAAAAATGAAGAACTGGGCCCAGGACAGATCCTTGGAGAATGCCTGAGCTGACTTGGAGTGGAGGGGAGAGGAAGTCTCCCAACACGGATAGCCTGTGACCTGCACTCAAGGTAGAAGTGGAATCACTCAAATGAGGACGCAGACAGTCCAACTGCCTTAAGCTTGTCCAGGAGAATGGAGTGGGCAACTGTGTCGAAAGCTTTGGCTAGGTCAACAAAAATAGTGGAGGTAGTAAGACACTGTTCAATGCCACAGAAAACAGTATCAGTGAGCCAGGGGAGGCAGGTGCAAGTGGAAATGTGATTTTCTAAAGCTAGACTGGAAAGGTGTGAAGGAGGAGGCCGAGTTAAGAATAGGGGAGAACTGAGAGAGAACAAGGCGTTCCTGGGGTTCAGCCAGTGTGGGGAGAAGAAATACAGGATGGAAGTTACTAGGGAAAGCTAGGTCACTTCCTTTAGGAAGGGGACTGACAGTAGCCAACTTCCAAGAGCAAGGAACATGGGAAAGGGACAAAGAGAGATTGAGGAGTTAGGTAACAGGTTTTCTAGCTTGTAACAACAAACTTCCCCATAGCTTGAATCAGCAAACTGTGTTCTCACCTGTGTGTCTGGAAGATGAGGGGGGACAACTTAGGTACTGTATATACTCCACGACAGTGACTACAGAGGCACAGCTTACCAGAACCCAGCAGAACTGAACAGCTAAACTGAACCAACTGGGACTCCATTAATACTGCACAGATTGGTCTACCCTACCACAAAGGACCCAGACAAACTTTATTCCTTAAAGTGAATTTCTGACCAAAACTGGACTTCATAGACAAATACCTTATGCCAGCATTAGCTCATTTTTGCCAAAATTTAATTTTTTTACTCACTCTGTGAAGTAAACAAAGGGATCGTAGCTTGCTCCATAGCCACCGCCAGTCAATCCCGTTCAGCTTCCTAGTATGCCTGCTCCGCCCCTGCGCTCTGTGTTTTTGTGACGTGTGAGCAGGGAGAGTGCGGAGGCGAGCCCTATACAAGTCTATGGGGTGTTTTTTAAAAGCAGTTTTATGAAGCTTTAAGCAATCTGAGAGGACAATGAAAGCCACTGCTCTACTAATATGAATACTACTGGTAGAGTGGTGGCTTTCACTGCTCTCTCAGATTGCTTAAAGCTTTATAAAACTGCTCAGTACAGTCTTTTGGGTAGCTGTTTCATAAGAAAAAAGAGTTTGGCCCATACAAAAAAAGATTCTGTTTCGTATGGGGGGTGGAGTCGGAGGGTAGGTATGATCTTTTTTCGTGAGAAAAAAATATTTTTTGTATGGCCACCATCTTGTTTCCATTTTATTTTTCAAAAAAATTTTTTTGAAAAGCCACAAAAATGATATCCTCCAGAGACACCAGCATGTGTATCTTGCTAATCAGGGCTCCCCTTAGGTGGATTCTGCAGTTAGTTTTTGGTAAACATCACCCAGAAATGTGTTTCTAACACATTTTAAAATCCTTTTTCATGACTCGAAATTCTTTTTCATATGGCCATTCTGAAAAAGGAATGGGCCACACGAAAAGAAGATTCCCTTCATATGAAAAAAGACTTTAAACTTAGTATCTTTTCACATTCTTTTTACGTGTGAAGTAATCTTTTTTCATATGAACGACACAATCTCATGAAAAAATATTCCTTCATATGAAACAAGAATTTGGACTTACTTTCACATTCTTTTTTCGTATGAAAGACAAACATTCTTTTTCATATGAAGCAATCTTTTTTCCATATGAACGACACAACCTCACGAAAAAAGATCCCTTCATATGAAAAAAAGAATTTGGACTCAGGTTTTCTTTCACATTCTTTTTCATATGAAAGAATCTTTTTGTTGTATGAACAATACAACCTCACGATAAAAGATCCCATCATAAGAAAAAATAATTTAGACTTGCTTTCACATTCTTTTTTTGTATGAAGCAATCTTTTTCGTATGAACGACAAACGTTCTTTCTTTATATAAAGCAATCTTTTTTTCATATGAGATCGAGGGGTTGCTCTCGACCAAATGGAGTGATCCTTTCCCCTGCACATGAGACACTCATTCTGTGAAGAGCATCTCTCATGCAGATGCCCTGGAAACGGGCATGTTCCGGTAACCACTCGTTACTATTTAAGAGTGGTTTCACTTGCCTTCAGCTTGAGCCTGAACAGCTCAGCTTTCCTGTTCTCACTGTAGCTGAATGCGCGTGAAACCACTCTTATATGGCAACGAGTGGCTCCGGGGGACATATTAACATATATATGAACGACACAAAACCTCACGAAATAGATCCCTTCATACGAAAAAAGAATTTGGACTTAGTTTTTTTCCCACATTTCAACTTTAACAAGCCATAACTTCTTCAATATGTGATGTTATGGGACAATCTATATATCACAATAAAGATCTGAATGAGTACTACAACACTAACACATAACCCCCCCCCCCAAATTGGGGTGATACAATTCCCATAAGATAACACCGCAACGTTAATAAGCTGCAACTCTGTCAATCTTTGGAGTTAACAATGTATATATCAATAAAAAGGTCTTAATGACTAGTACAACACTAAACCCCTAAGAAATAAGTACTGAAACTGGTCCATCCCTACAAAAAAAAATATATATATATTATTACAAGGAAGTACATAAACTGCTTTTCTGGAGGAACGAAAGGGCAGGGCCTGGACAGCCCTGTTTCCACACCCACATACAGATGTGGATAAATGGAAGCACTGGGCTCAGAGGGCCCTGTGTTCTCATAATCACATGGATGTGTTCATGCAGGTCCCAAAGGGACCTGCGTGAATGACGATACGTTTCTACTATCTCAAAAAGTAAGGAAATTAATTGCACAAAAACTTTGTTAATGCACCAGTTAGGGTTAAACTGGCAAAAGCAGGGAAATGTGGTGTTAAGGTTTTCAACCCTAACACACCACCCCCACCCTGTAAGCAGCAAAAGGAAAAAAATGTTACGGTTTTGGCTGGCCCGAGTCTTGGTAAATCAGGACCTGGGGTCTTCCTTGGGGTTATCAACTATAACGCTAACCACATTCTCATACAGTCTGCACACTAAGCTTATCTGCTGATGGAATTTGGGGGGGGGGGGTGTTAGGGTTGATAACCCCAAGAAGACACCAGGCCTAATTTGCTAAGACTCAGGACAGCCAAAACTGGGAAGTTTTTTTTCTTTTTGCTACTTGCAGGTGGGGGTGGGGCATGAGGGTTGAAAACCCTAACACCACATTTCCCTACTTTTGTCAGTTTAACCGTTACTGGTGCATTGACAAAGTTTTTTGCAATGAATAGTTAGAGAGATGCAGAGAGACTTGCAAAGGCTAGACAGGTGGTCCAAGGTTTGGCAGTAGCAATTCAACGCCAAATGGTGCAACATGATGCACACAGAGAACAAGAACTCCAGAACATAGTACTGGAATGGTGGGGTGGGGGGTGCTGGTCATGACTTCTGAGGAAAGAGACCTAGGGGACATCATCAGTGGCTCCCTAAAAAAAAAACAAAAAAAAAAGCCAGTGTAACATGGCCTACAGTAAGGAAAACTGGATGCTGGGGTGTATAGGAAGGGGTACTGACAGTAGAAGGAAGAAAGCACTGCCACCCCTCTATAAAGCACTAATGAGGCACCACCTGGAGTACTGTGCCAAGTTACGGAGTTCTCACCTGAGGGCAGATAAGGACAGGTTGTTGACAGTGCAACATAGGGTGACAAAAATGATTCAGAGCCAGCAGGGAAGATCTTATAAAGATTGTCTCAAGGCACTGAACATGTACTTGGTGGAAATCAGACGAGAGTGGGGAGATATGATGGAGACCTTCAAGTCTTCAAGTTCCTGAAAAGAATGAAAAGGTAAACCACATCTATTCAGCATTAAGTAGCAGATCAAGGACACAAGGCCACGAGTGGAAACTGATGTGGGGTTTCAAGAAGGAAGTGAGACAGCTTTATTTTACAGAAAGGGTGGTGGAGCTGTTGAACAATCTGCCAGCTGATGCGTTGGGTGCCAAAACCATCAATGGTATCTTACACGGCTGGGACAGAGTGAAGGGCTTAGTGGTTGGTCAGGGTGACAGCAGTACGGTAGGGAGCACTGGGGTACTGTAGATAGTGTGGGTTAGAATCCTGTACGGACAAATGGTCCTGGGTGTGTTAGGGTTTCATGGTCTTTTTCTGTGTTTCTATATCATTAAAATTCTGTTTAAAGAAGCCACTTTATGCAAAGGGGGAGGATATTCACCTTGAACAGACAATGTCTTTTTAATAGTAAATGTTTAAAGTTAATTTCTAACTTACCCTATGGCAGCTACCGCTCACGTGGGGTGGTAGCTGCCCTCCGCGACAGTCGTTCTAGCCAGGTTAGAAATACTGGTTGTAGTCAATAATCCAGATATTTTACTCGCAAAATAGTTTTAGCATCAGCTGCCCGATGCATTTTCAGAGCCCCAGTCCAGCCGCCATGCCCCTGCGCTCAAGCACATAATGACGTGTGGCCAGGGAGAGCATGGAGGCGCGCCCCATCGAAATGAATGGGGATAGAGTTTTCATTCATTTTTAACATCAAGAATGGCCAGTAACAGATTAATGAAAGGCACTGCTTGACTAACATGATCTTTGTTAGTCAAACAGTGCCTTTCATTAATCTGTTACTGGCCATTCTTGATGTTAAAAAAGAATGAAAACTCTAGCCCCGTCCATTACCCCGCAGTCTCCCTGGTCACACATCATTACATGCTTGAGCTGCTGCATGGCAACTGGATCAGCTCTGAAATGCATTGGGCAGCCGATGCTAAAACTATTTTATGAGTAAAATATCTGATTATTGGTTGCCAAACCAGTATTTCTAACCTGGCTAAAATTACTACCACGGAGAGCAGCTACACCACCACGTGAGTAGCTATCTACATCAGAAACTTCCTTTAAAATGTTAAGTTATACAGTAGGTAGTCATTTTTAAACACAGGCTTACCCATTTAAGTATGTACTACCTGTACATGGATTCCTGCCCCTATTTTTGAAAAACCAATCTGCCAAACACAAATCATGAACTACCAGCAAGTCTTAAAAACACATCAGAAACTCAGGACAAAGAGAAAAGGGAACGATGAGAGTAAAAATATATTGATTTCAACAACTCACACTGCCAGTTTAATTTCCTTACTGTTGAGGAACCAGTCTCTAAATTGTTTCCTAATGTTATATCTGAAAAAAAGCAGTTCCTAACGTGGCCTCATGCCAGTGGAGAACAAAATGCAGTGGGAGGAGGAGTGTGTTGCAAGTACCTAAAAACAGTGCAGAAATTGGATTACAGACACACTCACCGACTGGGTTCAAGTTACATTTCGCAAAGCAAACCACAAAGGCTGTTCAACTGTAGCTGAATGTGCATGGACTGAAAGCAAACACTGAACACAAAAACAAGCAGCACCAAACAACAGACGAAGTGCATAACATGCAAGTGCAATACATATGGTTCTGTGGCCATAAACAAGATGCTTTAAAAAAAAAAAAAAAAGTCTCGATTGATTCGCTTCAGAAAGCTTCCTTTGGACTATTCCTTTTAATTCAGGCCATATCATATCCCCCATTTCTTTCGACTGAGAGAATCTTATGGTCCCCCGTGCCAATTTCTGTAATCTCTATTCCCTCCGGCTCTTGACAGCCAGAGGTGTAGTCACAGTGTGCTTCTCTGTATATGCATATAATAAAATCTGAAATATAACTTGAACCTAGTCAGTGAGTGGGTCTTTAAAGTCTGTTAATGTTATACCTAAAATGTATTTTATGATCTGGTTTGTTTCCTCTAACATCTCTCTTCCGTCCCTCTCATTTGCAGTCACAACGGCGCAACTTCTTCCTACAAATTTTTCTCCAGTACCTCATGAATAGTCCAGCCAGAGAAAAAGAAGTTACAGTACTTTTACCATAAGTGTGAATCTTCCTGAATATATTCTCTGTATGTTCTACTACATTAATTTACTTGTGGGTCTAAGCCGGAGGTACTAGAACCTTGGTGAGAGCCCAAGTTTTAGTGGCTGGTGGCGTACGTATACCCCTGCACACATCTCCTACACATGCCCACTGGTATACAGTAGCACCTGCCTGCCCCTACCACCTAAACACTTTTTTTTTTTTTATATCAAGAACTAACCAAACTAAAATGAGCAACCCAACCACTATCTCGGGATATAAGATAGCCCTGCTGGCCCCTATAAGAGGGGAACGACACCTCCATCATGAAAAACACTGGGCTAGATTTTCAGAGCTCTCGTAACTCCCGTTATCTGCAGGGGGGAAAAAATGGCACCAGTGGGTCTCCACTTGTGGAGCCGTAGTTTTTCCCGCAGCTATGGTATTTTCGAAAGTGGAGCTGGTTTGCGGCAGATTCCACAATTTACGGCAGCTTGCAACCGTTTTGTTGGCTGCAGCAGTTGCGGGGAAAAATTATGCATGGTGGGACCAGGAGTAACATCCCACGCAGTTACACCGGCCGAAAATACCAACCACTGCAGCTGCAGAGATTTTAGACTGCAATTGCAGTTGTGGTGTGAGACTTAGTCCCTTGTCATGTTGAAAATCCTGCCCCAGTGTCTTCACAGCTCTCATCTGTTAGAGGAGAGAGGAATTCAATGTAACAATAAAAACATGGCAGTGAGTTGCGGGATGGAGGGGTGGATCATGATACTCTGTGGAGACGATAATTGGGAAGATCTACAGTAAAGATAAACACGTAAACATTTCCTTCTTACACAGAAATATAGACTTTTATGGTACATAAGGACCGCTTGGCCCACCTAGTCTGCCCATTTCCCTACCTATTGGATAAGCTGCAGATCCTAATTAACCAACAGCCTACGTCTTCCTACCCCCCACCAGAATTGCCTTATGTCTGTCCCATGCATTCTTGAATCCCACCGTTTCTGACCCCCACAACCTCCTCAGGAAGGCTGTTCCATGCGTCCAACACCCTCTGTGAAAAAATACTTCCTCACATTGCCCCTGAGCCGTCCCCCTCTATCTTCAAATTGTGTCCCCTTGTTCTTGCACATCTCTTTTTCTGAAAGATACAACCCTGTTGGACTTTGTTGATTCCCTTGAGGTACTTGAACGTTTCTATCATGTCCCCCCTCTCCCTCCTTTCCTCGAGGGTATATACAGGGTTTTAAATAATTGATTAGCAGTTTTTTTCTTGTGACTTTACTAACTGTACAGAAAGTATTTCTATAGATTTTCTAGAAGTGCTGTGTTTGTTAAACACAGTGAGGCAAGAGCTATGCATTTTCACAAAGATTTGGCACTTCTATGAGCAAAACGCTAATCAATTTTTAGAGTTAAATAAATCCCTGATATATATTAAGCTCCTCTAGTCTCTCTTTTTGTATGGCTTCTGTTGCAGTCCCTGCACCATTTTAGTTGCCCTGCTCTGGACTGCCTCCATCCTGTCTATGTCCCTGCAGAGATGGGATCTCCAGAACTGCATGCAGTACTCCAGATGGGGTCTTACCAACGGTCTGTACAGAGGGATAACAACTTTCTGTTTTGTACTGGTGATGCCTCTCCCTATACATCCCAGTATCCCCCCAGCCCACCTTACTGCCTTCTCACATTACTTGCTTACTTTTAGGTCATCTGACATGACTACCCCCAGGTCCCTTTCCATTTCTTCTGTTGTTAATACCCCCCATAACCATTCTGTACTCTTCCCCTAGGTTTTAGTTTCCCAGGTGCATTACTTTGCACTGAATCTAAGCTGGCCTTTTGACCATTCCTCCAACCTTGCCAAGTCCCTTCTCATGCTTTCCACCCCACCCCACCCCGTGTATCAACCCTGTTGCAGATGTTTGTGTCGTCTGCAAAGAGGCATACTTTTTCTTCCAGTCCCTCTGCAATGTCACTTATAAAGACATTAAAAACGACCGGACCCAGTACTGAACCCTGCGGTACCCCGCTAGTAACCTCCCTTTCTTTGGAGTGGACTCAGTTTACTATTACCCTCTGTGTCCTACTACCCTCCGATTCCTAGAATCCACCTTTTCCATACAGTCCCACTTATGAGTCAGCGTAACAAGTTACACAAAACAGTCCCTCGGCTGGGGAGGTTGAAGTCTAGGGGTTTGATTCACAAAGGTGGATGCACGACTTGCGCCAAGCCTGCGTCGATCCCAGTAGGCACACCACTTCGGCATGCCATGCACCCAATTCATGAAGGTCACGTACCTTTGCAACACTTCACCCCCTTTATGGCGGCTTGTGCCAGAATCGTGGCACAATCAATCAATCAATCAATCAAAATCTTTATTTATTCAGGCGAGCATCATTGAGCAGAGCTCATTTACAAGATGGACCTGAGTGGTCATACAAATGAGGATACAAGTATTATTACATAGACAAGAATAGAATAAATAGCAATACAATGGCATGAAATGATTATATACAACAATTTACATATATACAAGTAACAATAGAACCATTTAGCCTGTAGGAAAAAAGAGGACAAAGGTATAGATCCTAAAATATAAGTTATATGGTCTAAACTAGTTTTTAAGTGAATATAATAGGTGATTGGAAGAAAGAATTGAGTTAATATAATGGATAGAAAAGGGAGGTTTAGTTGGGTCAGATTGGTGGGGATTATGCTTTATAAAAAGCAATTGCAGAGCTCTGGAAAAGGCGGAGAACAATCTTTTGAAGGATGCCAGAGGTAGTAGGCTATCTAGCTTCATGGATTTTTGGAGAGAGTTCCATGCAGCTGCTAAGGAATAGCTGAAAGCAGCCCTCCCATACCGGGTGCAGGCATTGGGGACCTTTAATGTGATGAGTTTACTGATCCTTAAGGTGTATGGCCTGGTTGTAATTTGGGTAAAGCAATCAGTGATATAGGTCGGTAGTTTGCCTGTTAACGCTTTGAGTATCCAGATAACAGCATTCCTATTTCTTCTGTGTTGCAATGATGTCCAGTTGACTGCCATATAAAGGAGCAATGATGGGTGTTGGAGGGAAGGTCAGTAATAAATCTTATGGACCTGTGATACAGGGTGTCCAGCTTATGTAAGAGATGACTTGAACAATGGCAGTAGAGAAAATCAGCATAATCAATGAGGGATAGGAATGAGGCCTGAATTAACCTTTTTGGAATCACTGTTTAGGTAATGTTTTATTCTAAAAATAGTCAGAGCCTCTGTCTTAGCTTTTTAAGTAACTCTTCAATATGGACAGAATAGTCAAGCCTGTTATCTATCCAGACTCCAAGGTATTTGAAGTTATCAACAAATTCAAGTTTCTCTCCAAGTAAGGTGGATATATGTAGGGTGTTGGATGCTGGGGTAGTGGTAGTACAGCTCTTTGTGGTAAAGAACATAGCTTTTGTTTTTTTGCATTTTAGAAGTAGTTTTTGTCAAGTAGATTGTGCTGCAGAATGGAAATTCGGATTGTAAAGTTCACAGGCTTTGGAAGGTGAGGATTGCTGACATACAATACAGTATCATCAGCAAACAGATGAATGTTAGATTGAGTGAGGTTGGCATCAATATTGTTTATATAAATAGCAAAGAGGATAGGGCCAAGAATAGAGCCTTGTGGTACACCCCTTAGCAGAGGTTTTAGGTGGATAGGTATTTCCATTTCTAACCAGTTGCGACCTATCTGAAAGGTAATCCTTAAACCAGTTGAGTGATAGGGAATCCAGGCCTAATGAGTTAAAGGAGGTGAGTAATGAAGTCATGATCCACTGTGTCAAAGGCTTTACTCAAATCCAGAAACACAGCACAGGTAAAATTTTTTGTCCAAATTAGTCTGCCAATCGTTAGTTACCTTGGCTAAGGCAGTAATGGTGCTATGCTTTGATCTAAATCCAGATTGTGCAGAATTTAGAAGGTTATTGTTATCCAGATAGTCCCTTAACTGAGAGTTTACTAGTTTTTCGAGCATCTTAGATAGTACTGGTAGGATGGAGATAGGTCTGTAATTGTTGAGATCCCTAGTATCACCAGATTTGAGTAATGGAACTACTTGAGCTGTTTTCCAAGTAGTACAAACCCCGTAAAAAGGGCGGCAGTGGTAGACCAGTGAAAAGCTGGTCTAACATTGGGCTGCGGACGCACTAGCTGTGAATCCCGACCTTCGGCCGGGAACCGCTGCAAGCCTCATGCGCCCTGTTCTGTGCACCCGGGGCTTGCGCTGGCCTAAACCTTCTGTGAATCGGGCCTTAGGACTCGCTTAGGAAAGTAAGCCATTCAGTACAGCATGCCCAAAGCTTTCATGCTGCTTGGAAATGTATATACACAGCACAGTGCTTGAAAGTAGGAAAGTGCTTCAAGTGGCAGCCCTGCAGATTTCTGCTATGAGCACTGAATGGAGTGCTGCTAACACAGTGGCTGCTGCTCTGGAGAAATGTGCTCTAACACAACTTTCCAGCTTTACCCCCACTATGGTGTAGTAGTGGAGAAAACAATTTACAATCCCTCTGAACAAGCACTGGGTAGCAACAGGCAGACCCCTGTGATTAGGACCAAAATCTTCGCCTGTCTGTTGTCGTTATTTCTGTCCAGGTGACATTAGGGAAATGGAATATCCTTTCCCTTTTCTTCTCAGGGTTCAGAAAGTATGTAGGCAGAACCAAGGACTGGTTTAAGTGAATTCTGACACTACTTTAGGTAAAAACTTTTGTGTGTGTGTGTGTGCAGGATGACTCTGTCTTTATGAAAAACAATGTAAGGAGGATCTGTAACTAAAGTTTGCATCTCAGACACTTTGCGTGCAGAGGTGATAACTACTAGGAATACTGTCTTCCAGGTAAGGAGTTTCATGTCACAAGTCACAATGGGCTCAAAAGGCTTGTGAGTGAGCATGTCCAGCAAAAAAGACTGAGATCCCAAGGAGTAACTGGTTTCCGTACTGGTGTCTCATGTGTAAGATTCCCCTAAATAATCTTCCAAACAGTGGCAACTGAGACAAAGTCAGGGTGCCACAAAAACTCAACTCAACTCATCCCAGCCATGTTTAAAGTTGTTTATGGTTTGGGCACTCACCACCTCTGCCAGCTGACCACTCTCCCTCTGTAAAATAATACTTCCTCACATCCTTTTTCAACCTTTTCCCCCATTATCCTCCACTTGTGACCCTGTGCCCTAGCTTCTCCATTCCTGGTAAATAGTTCCTCAAAGCCCACCTTGTTAATTCCATTCAAGAACTTGAAGGTATCTATCATACCCCACCCTCCTTCTGGTTTTGAGTGAATACATTCAGCGACTTTAGGCAATCGTCATAAGATCTGCCCACCTGGTCCTAGCCCGTCCCCGTCCTTATTTATTTTTTTTTAGGTGGGGACTCCAGAACCCATGTCACAGGTCTGTGATATGCTGAAACAGCAGACAGGTAGTAGTGGACCTTGACTGAGGGGAATACTGCAATCCTGAGTCTGACAGGACCAGTAAGTATCTCAAAACCTATTCAGCAGAACATTTAAAAGGGTCTGTCCGGAAGGAACGCAGGGTCTGCTGGCCACCACTGATACTTCCACAAATGGAATAGAGTAATGTCTCGATTAAGCCCACGTTTACATCCCTCCAACATCGCCTCTGTGCCCCAATAGGGAGACCTTGCCCAACTCGGAAGCTGGGAGGGAAAGAAGCACTGTGCCAGAAGGGCAGGTGAAAGAGTCTCAGCAAGGTCTACAGTTTTCCAGTGCGAGCTATAACCAGGATGCCCCAGCATTAAAGCCACCCACATCTGGGCTGCCGCCCAATAGCCGGGTAAATATGGGACAGTTAGCCCCCTGCACCGTTCTGTTTGCGAAGTCGGGGTCTTTTACAGTGCCAAACGTATTTCATGAATAGCAATTGCCAGGACTCCAACTCCTTCTTGAAGACTATACACGGGACACACTGAAATACGAAGAGGAGCTTAGGCAAGGGATTAATTTGTAGGGCCTGAACCCGCGAATGAAGAGAAAGGGGAAGCAATGATCATCTCTGTATAGCTTGCCATAATTGTGTTATTAAAGGAGTATAATTTAAGTGATAGAGCTGGGACACTGGGGATGCCAAATGGATCCCTAAATAAGTCAGGGAGAGGAGATCCCATCTCATGGGGAAAGCTTTTCGTAGATAAAGCAGGGTTTTAAATAAGCTGCCAAAACTGATTAGCACTTTCTGCTAATCAACTGTGAAGATGCACAGCATTTGCCTCAATTTGATTAGCAAAATTAAAAATACTAAAAATGTTTTTATACATACAGTTTAAAAAAAAATGCTATCCTGAATAAAAATTTTCATTAAAATTACCTCTGTCTTTGTGTGATCTTTTTCAATACATGGACACGTGCCTAATTGGCAGTACAGCATAGGGTTAGAATAATGAGCTGTGAATTAGCTTGGTACAGCCAGTAGACCTGGGTTTGAGTCCCACAACCGGCTCCACTTGCATACTGTACTCTGAGCAAGTCACGTAATCTCCCCTGAAAACAGGCACTTACATATGTGGGCCATACCTCTACCAAAGAATTAAGACACCCCCCTCACTCTAGCAGGCCTAGGTTTGAGTCCTCCCACAACCTTCACCTGCATACTGTGTGACTCTGAGCAAGTCATTAACCTCCCCTGAAAACAAGCACTTGCATGTGTGGGCCCCATACCTGGGTACCAAAGCATTAAGACACCCCACTCAAACTCCAGCAGACCTAGGTTTGATTCCTTCTACAACCTTCACTTGCATGCTGTGCGACTCTGGGCAAGTCACTAACCTCCCCTGAAAACAGGTACTATTGCATGTGTGGGCCCCATACCTAGGTACCAAAGAATTAAAATATCCCACTCACTAACAGACCTAGGTTTCATTCCTCCCACCACCTCCACTTGCACACTGTGTGATTCTGACAAAGTCCCCCCCCCAGGTCACCCCTGGAAACAGGCACTTGTATTTATAAGTGTGCCATACCTGCAGCATGTTACTCTGTTTGCTGGTCTGTTGTCTTGTCTTCTCTGCTGTGCTGCCACATAACTGCTCCCATGATCCCAGCAGCTGCGCTTGGCGCCAAAACCCAGAACGAACAGGCATCGGGGGCAGACTGGATATGCAGCAGTGGGGAGTGGGGGGTGGCACAGTCAGAGTGGAGGAATGACTACTTGAGAAGCCAGAGAGAGACTGGCTGTTTCCCCCTCGAGTTGCCTGGTGTTTTGGTGCTGCTGCCCAAGTATACTGTAATAGTCTCACCGCTGTGGCCCCGAATCTGCCAGCAATCGCTTCCAGTAGTGCTTTGCAATATCGCAAAGCACTACTGGGAGCAACTGCTGGCATTTGGGGCCACGGCGATGAAAATGTTACAGTATGCTGGTGGCTGAGGAGGATGAGGAGGCTCACAAAATGGATCGCATTTTTTAGCGATCCAACGTAGAAATGGATTGCATGAGCAGCCGTTTCGTATCGCAAAGTGCGATGCGATACTGGCTATTTAAAACTCTGTAGGGGGGGGCCTCAAAAATTCAAAACTTCTGTTTTAGTGATATTAAAGGTGTAACCCAAGAGAGCAGAAACATTAGAGATTTGTTCAAATACCACTGGAAGAGATACTCCCGGATTAGCTAAATACAATAAAACATCATCTGCGTATAACATAAGTTTATGATAAGATCCCCCTAAAGAAAGTCCTTTAATTGCTGGGTTCTCTCATATGCCCTGGGCCAGGGGCTCGATATAAAGGGTGAATAAAAGATGGGATAAAGGACACCCCTGACGGGTGCCCCTCCCTAAACTAAACTGGGATAGACAATGTCTGTTTGCCCTAATAAAGCCCACCAGACTACTGTATGGTTTAAACAAAAACTGAATAAATGCTCCTGGGAACTCAAACCTGGAAAGAACAGCCCTGAAAAAGACCCAAGAGACCTTATCAAAGGCATTTTCTGCATCCAGACTGAGACGGCTGGCTGCTTTGAAGAGTGGAGAAAATTTATAATACGGACTGTATGTCTGAGGCTGTCCTGCGCCTGATGGCCAGGAACGAACCCAGTCTGATCTAAATGTATTAGGGCCCGGATAACCTACTGTAACACCCTGGCACTGTTAAGTATTAACTTTTACCTCATTCAACTCATTGGGTGCTTCTTCCATATTCTGTTCAAAGAGATAAGTGACATCGAATGGCACGTTCATTATTTCCTGCTGAACTTGGGCAAAGCCAGCAGTTCACAACTAGAAGTATCTCTGAAAGCAAATCCCTGCAGCTGCAGAGTGGGCTGCTGCAATGGAGGAATCCATGTAAGCTTTTAATTGGTGGCTATCTGACTTAGAAGAGCAACTTTCTTGGTGCTAAAAAATTAAAATGTGGAGCTCCCTTATCTCAAATGGAGCTCCACCACGATATTTATAAACATTTTCTATTAGCCCCCAAAGGAAGGAAAGGAAGCATAGTTTGTCCTCAAGGGTCTGGCAGCATGATCCTGTTCCTCCTCCTGACTCTGTGATCTCACCCTGTGTTCTGATGTTTTGTAACATCTCTATAGGGACAGCATGAGGCGCACACCATTCACTTAAATGTAGCATCTTTTTCAAAGGTGATTTCTCGATTTTAGATTGGGTTTTGGTACTGATTGATGCCAGGGTTTGAAAAAAAAAAAAAAACTTGTTAAGATGAATCGCGGCATCATTCAGTACCAAAATCCAAACAAATCAAGAAATCGGCTTTGAAAACGACGCACCATTCATGTGAATGGAGCGCACCCTGTGCTCTCCCTATAGACACACCACAAAATGTTGGCGTGCAGGGGTGATCACAGGCTCAGGAAGTAGAAAGGGTGCTTGCTGCCAGCCCATCGGGGCAAATTACAATCCCTT
Source organism: Neoceratodus forsteri (assembly GCA_016271365.2). Taxonomy (NCBI): domain Eukaryota; kingdom Metazoa; phylum Chordata; order Ceratodontiformes; family Ceratodontidae; genus Neoceratodus; species Neoceratodus forsteri. The sequence continues at coordinate 413,274,571 of JADMNL010000023.1, forward strand.
CCCTTCCTCTGGGGACTAATAGCAAACATTATGGTGGAGCTCCCACTGATGTAAGGGGTTGGGGGGCTTCATGTTTCTGCTTTTTAGCAGAAAGAAAATGCAGGAACTTTTTTTTTTTTAATGCATTGAGAAGTAACTGCCAAAAGCTTCTGCCTTGAGGTAGAGTCAGGGACACCCTCTGCAACAGATTTGAGTTCAGTCCAGAAATATTTATTTATTTATTTGTACATCAGTTTACAAATAGTAATTGTACTTTGAAATGTGGGCTTGTAGTCTGCTATTCTCAGGCCCAAAGTGAGTGAAACAAATACCCTGTTCCCTACAATTTCCACTTTACACAACTCCTTGTCAAAGGGTTGCGCAGTAGCCTCTTTCAGGGATACATTCCTATCATTATTAACCATAATAATAATAGCATCCACTATAAGCTGGATGTAGTACAACAGTTTTGCCCTGGGAGTCAAATATTTATTTACTGAACATATCGGAATTACAAACTTTTGAGTCACAGACTCTTTTGCAAAGGCTCCACGTCAAAATACAAGTTAATTGTACAATACAAATTAAAAGAACAAGTGGATACATGAGGTACAGAGCTGGGTACAAGACATACAGATGGTAGACAACGATACCCAGAGTCATGACAAGCAGATAAGCAATAAGCTGCATATTACATTAGGATAATACAATAAATAACAAAGAACCGTAATATAATTGTGAACACTCAGGATCAGGTACAAGCCTATCATTTAGAGACGTGGGGGACCACTCAGGAGGCGGATACAGACACACAATTTTAGAGATGGGAGAGAAGGTATGGAGGAGGAAGGGCGGGGGCTGGTGGGGGTTGCCATCGGAAAAAGAGTTTGTCTGTGAAAGTTAGTAGGGGGAAAAATTAGGGGGAGTAAGGAGGGCAGGGTAAGGGCAGGAAGTTTATAAGCAATCGTAGACACAGGAGGAGAGGAGTAGCTCCCTAAGTTTGGATTTGAAGGAGCCTAGTTTCAATTCTGAGGAGATATTTACAGGTAAGTAATTCATTCAGAGGGGGCCCTATAGTAGAATGCACATTGCCCCAAGGACATCCTGCAGTGAGGAACTAGGAGGAGGTCTTTTGTAGAGCTTCTGGTGGATCTATCTTGAGGGGCAAGCTGGATCAGATCACAGAGCCCCATAGGGAAGAGACTAGCTGAGATTTTCTTAGCTATAAGGCAGGTTTGGTATTTTAGTCAAGCCTCAAAGTTTAGCCAATTTGTTAGCTTGTAGAGGTCACAAGTGTGGGTCCACCCATCACATCCAAAGACTAGCCAGCAGGCTTTGTTTAGTGCTACCTTGATACGACTAAGAGCAGTGTTATCAGCTGCACCATAGAAAGTAATCCCATAGTCAACCAGGGAAAGGACTGAGGATGACATGGTCAGGCGGAGGCCTGCACGAGGCATACAATGTCTGTGTCTGTGCAGCAGGCCAATTCTTGAGTTAATGGACTTGGTTAGAAGATGGATATGATCATGGTAGGTAAGATGGGAGTCTGGGGTGATACCCAGATATTTAAAGGATTTTACCAGCTCCAGTGGGGCGGTTTCGTAGTTAAGAATGCGAAGAGGAAAGTCTTTTTGTTTGTTCTGGTGATGGGTTAAGATCACAGCCTTGTTTTTTTTTTGTTTTTTTTTTAATAGTTTTAAGCACGGGTTTGTGCTCAGTGAACCAGGCTTCTGCTTCAGAGAAGCTCTGTAGGTCAGTTTGGAGGGTGAGGGGGTTTGGGTGGCTACTGTAAATGACTGTCTAGATTGGTGGGACCAGAGACACTGGTATAGTAGGTACATTCAAAAACTCTAGCTGTTGCTGTCTGGCCTAAATCAACAGTGACTGTCTCAAATTTCCTGCTTGAATGAGGGGTCCTCACCAGAGCAGGTTCTGGTTTCATGAGTTCGGGCGGGGGTGGGGGGTCCTCATTATCTGGGTCAGTATCCAGAATAAGATGGACTAGCACTCATCCTCATCCTTATCTGGAGAAAAAGCCACAAATAACAGTCCCTGAAGGGACTGGTGCTGAAGATGGCACCAGCACTGTAAAGGTGTAGTTCCAGCACCGAATGCAGTACTAAGTTTGGCACCCGTGCTTAGGGTGTTACTGTGCTGGGTAATGGCAGTGGACTGGACACCAAAAAAGCAGCAGTGGCATCACGCAGAAGCACCTGGCACCAAAGCTGGTGTCAGCCACACCAAAGATTCAATTCAATTCATTTTTATGGCACCTGTCAAATACCAAGGCGCCTTACATAAAATTGGACAACTTAAGCATAAAATGACATACATTCTGAATAAAATAAAAATGACAGCACTGAAGGTAGCACCAGTGACAGCCCTGGCAACAAGCTTTAATGTGCAAAGGATCCACTGCTTCACTGAGCAATCCAATGACTAAACTGCTTACCTGAAGACTCCTCAGCAGAAAGGGAGAGACTCAGGGATGGAGGAGTTGGGACTGCAGGCCTCATAAAATCTGGTGCGTCAATGGGGACTGTGGAGATTCTGGGCCTAACAGCACTGACTGCCTAGAAGCAGACTGCTGTGAGCTCAACCTCTTTCGGGGCCTTTTCTTTATGTTTTCTGTGAGAAGGGGTTGTGACTGGATGGTCCCTGTAACACGGCGCTGAACATTAGCAGGTGCAGGACAGTTTCTTTTTATGACTCCAGTAGGGCTGCTCGTATTTTCCCAGGCCCGAAATTGCTGCAGCCAGTATACTGGCCCAAAGAGGAGTGCTGTTTGGGACACAAACTCGTTGCCAGAGCAACCTATCTGTTCAGGCTCCGTGCCTGCCATTCTGTCAGTGACTGTTGACAAATTTAAGGCTGTGAAGAAACTTGTTTTAGGCAAACTAAATTAACGCAAAAATAATGAACATTAGTTTATACTACGAAGTTTAAACACTATGAACTAGATAAGAACACCATCTGTATGCAAATTAAGAAGTTTCGGTCCTGACAAGGAGGGCAATGAAAACCTTGTTCTTTGATGGTGGGGGAAAAAAAGAAACTGAGGCAGTTAAGGGCATGCGCAACTGCATAAAAGTAGGCATAGACAAGATGCGTGCACACAGAGGTATCCCTATGTGCTAGCCCCCAGAAGTTCTGGTTCCCAAGTGCTCCCAACACCTATGGCTCCAACCTGTATGTGGATCTCAATGGAGAAGACCAATTCTAGGAAGATGAAGATCAACAAAATTGTAGCATTGCCCCCCACAAAAAAAAGAGGGACCGACTGCAAGGACCACCTTAGTCCCTTCCCACCCTGCCTTCTGCCTGGCTGAGATGAAGTCTTCTACACTAAGGTACTGCTTCTACCAAGCCCTTGCAGTTGGGAGGTTTAAAGCACAAGAAAGTGAGACAGAGGAGGGACTAGATGGTGGGTGATAGAGCTTCTCACTTCTAGGTGGTCAACAGTTTGGATCTGTCCCAGGTCAGCAGTGACTGAAAGAAGTTATAATCTAGTGGCTGTTCAGTGGCCTATGTGAAATTAACTGTGGTGGTCCTAGCCAGTTCCTAGTGGATGCAGTGGCCCACATCACAAAACCACCACAAGTGTCACTAACTGGCATGCATGGTGGTAGTCTCATTTAAGAGTCTAAGGACTGAATGGGTATGGGGTCTAAATACAGGTTACTCACCTGTAACAGGAGTTCTAGGAATGGTATATGTTGTTCATCCACACTTATTGGCAGGTTCCTTGCCGCTTTAAATCTTGCCGAAAGGTCTTCAAACTGGCTCCTCCCACCCACCCGGGTGGTAAAAATCTCGGCCCGCCCCATGACGCCAGATCTAGCCCGCTTGGAAGCTCCAGGTTGTGCTGCCGAAGCCGGGAGGTCGGGTGGGAAGGTGTAGGGATGAACAACATATACCATTCCTAGAACTCCTGTTACAGGTGAGTAACCTGTATTTCTAGGGACATGGATATGTTGTTCATCCACACTTATTGGCAGACTCCTAGCAGTTCTCCGGGAGGAGGGAGGCAAGATGCACACCCCCTACTTAGGGAATAAAGACTGGAGAACCGAGGCCCCAAAACCAGCATCCCGGCGTGACTCAAGGTCGATGTGGTAATGGGTAATGAAGGTGTGTGCTGACTTCCAGGTAGCAGCCCTGCAGATTTCCTGGATAGGGACGCCCCGGAAGCAGCCACCGATGCAGCAGTATGACGGGTAGAATGAGCTCTTATTCCTCTGGGAGGCTCCATGCCCGCCAACTTATAGCAGAGATCTATGCAGGAGGTGACCCACCTGCTTATCGTCCACTTGGCTGCAGGTCTGCCAGGTGCGGCTTCAGCGTAGGTGACAAACAGCTGGCGAACCTCTCCCCGAATTTCAGCCGTGCGCTTCTTATAATAAGCGCGCGCCCTTCTAGGGTCCAAAGAATGGAGCCTGTATTCGGCCTCCGAGGTGTGACTGGGGTAGAACACCGGCAGAGTCAACACCTGGTTAAGGTGAAACTCCGACACCACCTTCGGAAGGAATTTCGGGTGGGGGGGCAGGACAACCTTGTCCCTGTGGAAGACCAGGTAAGGAGACTCAATGCAGAGCGCCTGGAGTTCTCCCATCCTTCTGGCTGACGTGATAGCCACCAAGAAGGCGGTCTTCCACGACAGGTGAGAGAGTTCACACCTGTGCATTGGTTCGAATGGCTTGCCCATGAGCTTTGCCAGTACCAGCAGTAAATCCCACGGAGGTGGAGGTTCTCGCACCAGAGGGGAAATGTGATCAAGGCCTTTGAAAAAGCGCCAGACCACCTTCTCCTGCGCCACCGACTGCTTCCCGGCCCGCGCCCGGTAAGCAGAGATGGCTGCCAGGTGCACCCTTAGGGTCGTCGACCTAAGCCCTTGACTAGAAAGGGACCATAAATAGTCCAAAATGCTTGCCAAGGAACAGGAGGAAGGGTCCAAGCCCTTACTCCTGACACCAAATGGAAAACCTCTTCCATTTGAAGGCATAGCATTTCCTGGTCGACTCCTTACGGGACACCTCAACAACACTGAGGACCTCATCGGAAAGACCCAAGACCTGGAACTCTAGCCGCTCAGGAACCAGGCCGTCAGGTGCAGGGATTGAAGGTCTGGATGGAACACCTTCCCCTGATTGACTGAGAGCAGGTCTGGGCGAGCTGGAAGCTGCCTCGGGAGCCTGTAGCTGAGGTTGAGGAGATCTGGGTACCAGAACTGGCGGGGCCAGACTGGGGCTATCAGAATCACCTGCGCCTTGTCCCTCCTTGTCTTGAGAAGCACCTTGTGAATCAAGGGAAATGGGGGAAAGGCGTAAAAGAGGCCCGGGGTCCACAGCCTCGAGAAGGCATCCCCCTGCAGCGAGCCCTGCTGAGGGGGGTGGGCATGAAATAGCATCAGCTTCGCATTCTCCCTGGAGGCAAACAGGTCCACCTGAGGTGTGCCCCAGTGGGAGAACAGATCTTGTACTACCTCCGGCAGGAGAGGCCACTCGTGAGATGCAGCCCCTATCCGGCTCAGGGCGTCGGCCAGGGTGTTGGAGGCTCCTGCCACATGAATGGCTAGGAGATCCGCCTCCAGGCTGCGCACGAGTGACCAAATGCGGAGAGCTTCCTTGCATAGAAGCATGGAGCGCGGCCCTACCAGGCTGTTCAGGTAGTACATGGTCATGGTATTGTCCGCCTGACCGGACCACTTGACCCCGGAGAAACGGAGCAAAGCGGTGAGAGCTAGCAGACCGCTCAGAGCTCCAGCAGGTTGATGTGGCATTGGGACTCCGCGGGACCAGAGGCCATGCACTCGGTGTTCCCCAGATGGGCACCCCAACCCATCAGAGAGGCATCGGTCGATAGAGAGCCGCGGCTCGGGCGGACAAACGGGATGCCCTCCTGCAGATGGGATGGAACGGTCCACCACTGGAGAGCGCTCCACATCTCCTGGGTCACTGTCACTAGCTGGTCCAATGGATTGCAGCGTCAGGACCACCGGGCTGGCCAGTCCCGACTGAAGGGGGCGCATGTGCCAGCGTGCCCAACGGACCACGCTGGTACAGGCCGCCATGAGACCCAGGAGGCGCAGGAAGTCCCAGGCAGGGCACGATTGCCCAACCAGAAATGATTGGGCAAAGGAGGTAAGAACCTCGGCCCTGTCCGCCGGGAGCCGTGCTCTGGCTCGAAGAGAATCGAGCTCTGCCCCGATGAACAGGATCACCTGCTTCGGCTCGAGTTCCGACTTGGCCTCGTTGATGAGAAGGCCGACTTGAGAGCAAACCTGAAGGGCCAGATCTCTGGACCGCTCCACCTCCCATCTGGAGGGGGCTGCTATCAGCCAATCGTCCAGGTAAGGGTACACCCGGACCCCTCGGCGCCGCAGGAACGCTGTCACCACTGCCATGCATTTGGTGAAGACCCTGGGAGCTGGAGATAAGCCGAAGGGCATGGCTTGGAACTCGAAGAGGGATCCCTCCGCTCGAAAGCGGAGGAATCTCCGATGTGACGGACGGATAGGGACGTGAAAGAACGCGTCCTGTAGGTCCAGAGAGCAGAACCACACGCCGTGTTCCAGAGATGGTATTATCTGCGCCAGAGTGACCATTCTGAAGGTCCGAGACCTTAGGAACTTGTTCAGGTCGTGTAAGTCGAGAATGGGGCGCCAGCCCCCCGTCCGTTTTGGAACCAGGAAATACCTGGACACGAACCCCGGGTCTAAAGGCGGGTCCTCTACCTTCGTGATCACCTCCTTTTGGAGGAGGAGAGCGGTGTCGGCTCGACGAGCCGCCAGTGAGGCTGCGGACCCCGAGGCCCCCCGAGGTGCGATGACTCTGAAGGGCGGGGCCTGCTCGAATTCTAGAGGTAGGCCTTTTCCCACCACCTCCAGTACCCACCTGTCCGTGGTAACAGCGGACCAGGCGGAAAGGAAGTGTCTGAGCCGTCCCCCCACAGGGGAAACCAGGGGTGAGGTGACAGGGATGGGGGCGACACCCCTCAGCCCGTCACTGGGCAGGCTTGGAGGAGGGACCGGCCGAGGGACCTCCTGGGCCTTTACCTCCCTGCTTCCTGTTGGAGGAAGCCGACGGCTTGGGTTTGGGATACCAAGCTCGAGGCTGCTGGGCCGGGCTCGCCGCGGGCGCAGAAGGACGAAAAGGCTTAGGCTGTGGCTTGCGGCCTTTGTCCTTCTGAGCGGAAGAGACTGAGTCCAAGGTAGCATTGGACTTCTCGATCCTCTGCAGGTGACCTTCCACCCCAGGGCCGAAGAGGTCAGTCCCCAAAAAGGGAACATCCACCAACTTGTGCTGGGTATCCGAGGTAAAGGTGGATATCTCAGCCAAGCCCGCGACACATGGCCACCGCGGCCGCCACAGACCTGGCACATGAGTCCCTCGGCGTCTAACGCAGTCTGAGCTGCTGTTTGGCCACTGCCCTGCCCTGGTCCCGCACCTGCCTGACCCGTAGTCTGCAGATCTGCGGAAGATGAGGACAACCTCATCCAGGAGCCCAACAGGCGTGAGAAAATAATGCCATGAGGACGGCAGAACTGGCCTAGCGGAGGCCGAGAGAGGACGCAGCATAGACTTTTCACCGGCATAATCCAATTTCTTGGATTCCTTGTCGGGAGGTTTGTCCACATCCCTGGCGCTCCTGGCACGCCGAAAACGCTGTTGAACCAACCCTCGGCCGAGGTATTCAAACCGGACAGGGAACCTGAGGGACCGATACTTCCTGGCTACAACCTGGCCGAGGCGAGGGCAGAAGCAGGATCGCTGCCAAAGTTCCAAGGCCGGACCCACTATGGCTTCGGCCACTGGAAAGGCCTCCGTAGGAGAATCCCCTCGGTCCAGAATCTCCGTGAGGGGATACCTGGCCCGTTTAGAAACGGGTTCGAGCTTCATCCCGGTGGACTCCGAGATGAGTCAAAGCAACCCTAAGAAGGACGAAGGGCTATCGTCCACTGACTGCCCTCCCGAAGACTCCAAGTCCATGCGCTTGGAGAAGAGGGAAGAACCACCATCGGACTCAGAAGAGTCCTCAAAGAGCTGCCTCGGGCCTGAGCCACCCTCCACCTGCCAAGGTTTATCGGGAGTGAGGGTGACAGACAGCCTATGGGGCAGTCCCTGAGCCGACCGAGAATTTTTGGTCGGAGCCCCAAATAACGGCTGTGGAGGCGGAGGTTCCACCGGAATCAGCGGGGCAGCTGGAATTGGCCGAACAACCGGCCTGAGAACAGGCTCCTTACTACGAGGGGTTGTTTCGGCTGCTCCGGTGACAGACACTTAATGGTGGGGAAGACGACTGGGTAAGCTTATTCCCCGGTCAAAAGGAGCTGTTGCCATAGAGTTCCTCTGACTTCTGACGCAACTTGCTGCCGCCCTCGTCCGGAGGAAGAGGAAGAAGCGGCGCGCTACTCGCATGGTGCGAGACCGCCATGGCAGTGGGATCGGTTGGACCGCGAGGATGTCCGAGACCGAGACCGAGAGTCTCGACTAGGCCGAGGAAGGCGAGGAGAAGTGTCGGAAATCGGCACTCCCCTCGGCTCGGACGATCCCACTGAAGGCTCCGGAACCGGAGGCACAGACGAGCCGACGGGATCCTCAACTCCCACCCGGGGAACAGGAGAGGGATTCTCAGCTTCTCCAGCCGACAACCGTCTAGCGGGTCGAGAAAATCTCGACCGCTGCCGACGGGAGTCTCGGTCAACTGGCCTGACGGGGACACCGTGAAGCCAGTGGCCGAAGCTGAGGGGTCGACCGAAGTCGACTGTCGACAAGGGGAGGGGGATCTTTCCCGCTCCCAAGAGCGTCGACGGAGAGACTTACTTTTGCTCTTTTTGGACCTGGAAAAAGGTCCCGAAGAAGTTGGACCCTCACCTTCGTCGAGAGGGTCAGACAAAGCTCCTTAAAAGAAGCCGAGTACGAGGCACCGAGAGAGAGCGGGACAAATGCCGCGAGCCGAGGTAGAGCGCCCGCGACCGGGGCCTCCCTCTTCGTAGGGCGATCATCTGCTCGAGCTGATCCGCCGAAAGCCCGCCGCGGACACCGCCAATCGGGCCTCTTTAGATTTCACGGTGGAATTCTTTTCTCAGGCGCCCCAGTTGTATCGGCAGCTACGGTCTTCAAGGACGTAGGCTGAAAAAGGAAAGACAAGTCACAGGCCCGCGGGTCGTACCAAGGCCTTAGGGCAGTAGACGACGTGGAGTGCGGATCCGCCCTAGATATCTTCGCCCGCAAGGGCACCTCCAAAACCGAGTCGATTTGTCCATCGTAGCTACTAGGAGAAGAAGACCAAGTCTTTTAGCAAAAACTTTTGATTTCGAACTTTCAAGAATTAGGAACCAGTCTTAAACGCAGCGCGTTAAGGAGGGAACCTGAGCTTCCAAGCGGTAAGGAAGATCTGGTGTCATGGGGCGGAGCCGAGAGTTTTACCACCCGGGTGGGTGGGAGGAGCCAGCCTGAAGACCTTCCGGCAAGATTTAAAGCGGCAAGGAACCTGCCAATAAGTGTGGATGAACAACATATCCATGTCCCTAGAAACTACCTTCTCAGCCCCCAGAGGTGGCTCCTCTATTACTGGTTTGAGGCACACTGATGGGGAAGTGTGGAGGAACCTGTACTGCGGTCTCTCGTGTTATCTGTCATGTAGATAAACAGAAGCCTTCAGCCTCCAGCAGGTTCAATCTGGCATTTTACAAGAACACTGAAATTCACTACAACAATTTAAATACAAAAAAGAGCAAGGAGGTCAAGTGACTTGCTTACGGCCACATAATGAATAAGTGGATGCAGTGGCATTTGAACCCTGTAGCCCCTGGATCACAGTTCTGTAATCAAATGACGGGATTGCACTTCCTATGGACGCAAGTCTATTTCATGCCTCGACACAACTCAGAATGACCTAAGGGGTGACGTAAAGTCAATTTATAGGGAGTCTATCAAATAGCAGAAACAAAGGAAAACAAGGGAAGGTCACCCCTTGGTTGTTTCTAGTTGTATCAAACAGTGCACTGCCTGGGCAGCTTTGCCTGCTCTGTGGATTTTGTGTTGACTGTTGAGCATCTGTTACTTCATGCCCATCTTTAACTCTATTAACACATCCACAATTTATCAACACATTAGCAGGAAAAGATCACAAGGTGGGTGCCAGTCTCCAACACTAGGTGGGAATTACTGGATGGTACTGTTCCACCTGGAGGGACGTACATGTATTTCTATTACAAAAACCTTTTTTTAAAAAAAAAAAAGGTTTAGGTAATTTTTCTATATGTGTAAAGTATTGTCTTCAGTAAATGCAACAACTATATGCAATATCCATAAACAATCTTCGTTATGCATCAGTTCCCCTCTACAGTTCCTCTTTGTGAAATTCAACTCTTTCTTTAGTAAAACCTGACACGTTTCATTTCCTTCTGCTTGCCTCCCTCTCAAGTGTTCATCAACCACATTATCAGAAAAGTGTCCTAAGCCATCTTTAATTGAGCATGTGGTTCACTCTTCTCTTCTTATTTTATTCTTGTATTTTTAGCCTTCCCATGCTTACTGGAGTAGTAACGATTACATTACTTTTCAGAAATGGTATTTAGAGGTGACTGAAAGGTGGGTTATACCACACAAAGAAACTGGAGTGTGTGTACCAAAAGAAAAAGCAGCTACTGAAGGGTAAACTGACATTACCACAGAAATCAACACTTATTCAGCACTGTTCTGCTTACATGGAACTATATTAAAGCATCAATGTGGCTGTGTTATGTTACTGAAACTGAAATAAAATCAGCACAAATTTGGTATAGCATGCATCTTAAAAAACTCAAAAGGTAACTTCTGAATAGTACCTACTTACACTGCGTACAAAATCTATACTTCTGTCTGAAGTCTGGCTTCTCTACTATGCTGCCCCCCACGGCAGGCATTATTTCTATAAAAAAAAAAAGAGTAAATAAATTAGCTGACACACACCCATTGGCATAGCAGTAGTGCCACCACACTACATCAGCAGCCTGGGTTCAGGAAATGGCCTGGATTGCTGAAGCCAGCTGGGGGAGGTTGATCTGTGCGTACCATAGGATCCGCACCTCCTCCTCCAGGGAGGGAGGGATTCTGATTTTGCCCTGCCAGTGCCACCTGGATATGTCTAGCTGGAACAGAAGGCGGATGGCTATGGGTGGGGAAACGGATGACCTTGCAGGCATGTACACCTGTTGCGTGCACTGCGCCTGCACGTTCACAGGTTGACACCTCAAGGGTGAGGAAAGAAACGTGGAGGAAAGTCTGTCAGTAGCCGCAGGGTGTAGCTCAGCCGTTATAAGCCTCGCACTGCAGATCGCAGCTCCTGCATCTGTTGGATGTGAGAGGTGGCATGGGTGTTTGGAGGCAAAGCGCAAGTCCTGGAGAAGGTCGGTGACAGTACTGTGGGGCTGGCTGATGAGGGCAGGTTGGCACGAAGGAAACAAAAATAGTAATATAAAAAAAAACTATAAAATTACTTAACTGTAAAATGGGAGAGCAAGGGTTTGAACGTGAGCATATCAAATGGTTCACTAAGTCACCTTGAGCAAGTCATCTGACCTCCTCTGGGCCTCATTTTTCCCTTTAAAATTGGGTAGAAGCAAATCCTCCTCCCTAGATGACTCTACTATCCTTGGAAAGCCCATGTAAAAGGACTTTATCCCCCCCCCGAAGAAAACCAACAAAATTAACATTAGGAATGATTTAATTAACAAGATGCTCCGCACAAAGTGTAGAAGAAGACACCAACTTGTGCACTATACCATCTTTGTACAAACATATGGGTTCAATAAAAATATAAATTATCCAATGACACCTGTTTTCCAAGGACCCAATACAGCTACGATCTCATTTTATTTATAATTATATAAATTGCTTGTAATTTATTACTGGTTGCCCTCTATTCCAACTCAAAATCAGTTAGCATTTTTTTTGGCGTTACACACCCCTTGCTACACCTAAGTAGGTGTAATGCAATTCAGCTCACGCTCTGCAGCTACAGCCCACCTTCTCCAAAACTGTGGGCCGGATTCACAAAAGGCAACTTGCATCCACAATAATGGTACAAGTAGCACTTACGTCATGAGTTGCGTCATGTTGGGATTCAGAAAGGCAGCCTGCGACATGCTGCCTGTGCCTAAGTGAACCACTGTGCCATAAACCCCCTTGTGACATGGCGTAAGGGGGTGTATGGCAGCAGTTGCACCCTATCCAAAAACGGTGGCTGCTACGTCCAAAACTGGGATTCAGAAACAACCCCCGGTGGACATCCGTCGAGGAATATTTATTTCTTTGCCATCCGAAGGGGGTTGCCACTGTGCCCCAACTGATGTACAACATACAGCGCTTGTGGGCTACAGCCCCCCTCCCCCAACAGCCCTGTTCCCCAAGTATGGCACACAACCCCACCACACATGGCCAAATCCCCAAATGTTCACTTCCCCACATGCCGAATCCATAATATCAGGGACAGCCCCCCAACCCGGGGAGCCCATATGGGCTTCGGACCCCACCGATCCCCGTAATATAAATAAATCCTCCCTTCTCCACATCCCTCCCAGTAAATAAATAGTAGTCTAGTGGCCTCCAGCCCCCTCCTAGCAGTGCCAGACCACCCTGCCCGCCCCCCTCACCCACACCCGGCCGGCGACTGGCACAGCCCTCCTCTCACCACCACAGCCAGCTGCCGACTGAGCTCTGCCGGGAGCGCATATTGTACATATACATGCTCTGTGAATGACAGCTGCTGTCATTCCGCAGTCTTGTCATATGTATCGCCCTGGCGGAAAGCTCAGTCGGCAACAATGAGAAGGAGGGCTGTGCCAGGCCGCCAGGTGTGGGTGACCGGGGGGGCGGGGGGTCCACTGCCGGGAGGGGGAGTAGGGGGACTACCAGGGATTTACTGGATGGAGGAGCCTTTATTCATATAACGGGGGATTGGGACTGAGGGGGTTGGGCTCGGGGCGGCACCACAGCTCCCTTCTGAGGGCCCATCTGCCACCTGCCTGTCCCATGGCATAGATGGGGGCTGTGCCCTACCTTGAACAGATGCCGCAAGCCGCAGGCTCCCGGACGCAGGGGCTGTTGCCAGAAGCTGCCACTGTCATAGCTTGTGGCAACCGTCTGTGAATCTGGCCCAGTAACTGCACAGCACAAGTTCTGTGCGGCAAAAACAGGTCTGTCTCTCCATCTCACTCTTGGTGGTTGACATGACAAAGCTTATAATCGCAGCCCAGAACAGAATACGTAAAACAGATATACAAAGCAACCGTCCTAGTTCCTCCTGCATTTAGGTGAAAACGTGAGTGAAAAATAAAAACAGTAGTTATACAAAATAAGATACAGGTGACTATAAGTTTTTTTTTTTGTTAAAAGCATACCCTCAATCTATGATACTGGTATTAACCACTCGACTTTTTGTCTTGTAGATGTGTACTGAGAGAGAGAAAAAAAAAAAACCCTGCTACACACTGTAACCTGTACATTATTCTCTATACAATCAATGGGTCTCCCCTTTTGCCACAGAGAGACCGTGGCGTAACTTGCCATTATAAAGAAGCATTCATAACGGCAAACGCGCATGGTTCTCTTCCCTCTGCGCATGTGTCCTGCAGTGTCTCCCTTCTTGGCTCACCGCTTCCTTCTGGCCCGCAGCCCAGCCGCCAACCAAACATGGCGATAAGTAGAATTAAATACATAAAAAACAAGAACTTCTGCTCTTACAGAGATAGGGGATACAAAAATATTTAAAGACAAAAAAACGTGAAACTGTCGAAAATGAAACCTGCCGACTGGACAAAAACTATACCGGAGCACAGCCACACTGAAACTGCTGCTATTTTATATAATTGCTGTGGCCAAAAAGGGGAGACCCAGCAATTATATAACATAAAAATATGGGGTAGTGTATGAAACTTGAGTTACACACACACCTTGAGGATAGATGCTTTGCACAAACCCCTCGAGCTTCGCTTCCTCGGGTTTATGTAGCATCTAACCCCTCCGGTGTGTGTAAATTCTCGTTAAACACACCACCCCATGCTTTAGTCTATATATAATTACTAGAGAACATTTTTAATACACTGATTACAAGTTTGTAAAACTGCATTATAACCGTTTGGTTGTAATTATGCATTACAACTGGGTGGTTGTAATCGGTGCCTATCAAACTTGCACTCCGGCACGAGCACTAGCAAAGTAACTGCCACCAGTTAATAGGAACATCATCACAGAAACCACACAATGATTAAAAATGCTCCCCAGTAATTATACAAAAGATGTGTGGGGGTGTGTAAACCAGAATTTTATCCACACCTTCAATGTGGGATACTGTTACGAACTGTAGCATCCTATACACATACACATACACACACACACCCACACACTATTTTTTATATTTCTATTTTGGGTGGTTTCCTACAGCGAGTGATCACATTTAAAGAGCCAGTGACGCCTCTGGGGAAAACTGGGAAAAAAAGGTGATTTCCTGCCTACTAATTTGTTTTCTCTGAAGGAACTATCCACCAGGCCAAGGCTCAACTAGACACGACTGACAGGCTGGAAATACCCCACCACGTGTTCTCTCCGTCATGTCAGTTGAATCTAATGCTGACAAACAAAAACTACACAAGATTATTATTACAACCAGAGTGTGAACCAGGCTGAGTGGATATTCCCTCAGAGAAAACAAACTGCCTGGCATAAAATTGCCTTTTCTCTTTTGTCCATATCCACTAAGCCAGGGACCCATAAGACACAGCATAGCACGTCGCCTGCAGTAGGAAGTAGCAAATACAACAGCATAAACAATATCAGCAAAACAATATACATAAAGCTTAACAACACCATAGGTGAGTTATAGTATAGAATTTTACAGCCAAATGCCACATCCACGTGCTGCTACATCTTATCTGTAGAATTCAGCAAAGGTGTGTAAAGACCAAATGACTGCTCTACAAATCTCCAGTCGCGCAGCCTCTCGAAAGTCAACCCACAATGCTACCACAGCCTTTGTGGAACATGCCCTAAAGAGCACCTTCCATGGTTTTGGTGCTCCTGTTCACAAAGGACCCTTACCTGGCTCCGAGTTCGAAGATATCAAAAAATCATTTTTACAGTGCCGCGTTTTCAGGAGGGAAGGGATCATATTTTGACTCGGAGGAGCCAAGCTGCTGATCCCTTCCACTTTCCGGTTTAGAGGCACACCCCCATACTGTTCCATATTTGACAACTCAGAATTTACCCTACTTGAATCATTTGAGAACCTGTGACACGGAGCTCCTGCCACTCTTGAGGACTGACCTTTTCTTAAATCTGTTGCAACAGTTCTTCTGTTTCTTAACCTAATCTATTCTTTACAATTTCTAGTCCATAAGGCTGGCCACCTATGGGCACCCCCTTCCATTTCTTGACTATGCTATAGTGTCCTCTTTAATTTTCCTTTTTCCTCTCAGGTCCTCGTACAGGGAGGTTACTATGGTGACCTCCAAGCGTATGTAAAACAGGTTGTGTTTGTCATTGTTGGATTTAGTACGTAATAACACTGTCATAAAAAACCTTGATGTATGTTTCTTATGTTTATGAAACCTGTAAATGTTGAAAATAAAATAGCACTAGGTGTTTTTGATAATGGTAAAAAGTACTAGGTGACTATTATAGAAATGAAGTTAGTTGTGCTATTTAAAATGCATGTAACTTGCTGTAAGCTGAACAAGTCTGAAATTTCATGGTGATTTGCATATATACCATGATGCTTTACATTATGGAAGCATGTATGATACTGTATTTCTTTGAAATCTGACTTGTTGCCAATGCCCTTTTTTTCAGTGCTTCTGCACGGAGGATCTTTGTCTATAGCTTGTTTTGTTTTTTCCTTTTTGAGCCCCCACTACCAAAGCAAACAAGGCCCACAAAGGGATGCAGGGTTTTCACTAAAAATGTTAGATCAGTGTCAGTAGGTGCTGGCTAAGTTCAGAGAAAGGACATACATAATCTATTGCAAACTGATGTACTGAAAAAGGAATCTGGCATTGCTCCTGGGAGCACTGGCGGATGGGGAAGAAGTGAGAGATGCAGTCAAGGGGGACCTGGCTACCTTGGAGGGGTAGTCTAGGAGGTGGGGATTGAAGTTTAATGCTGGGAAATATAAGGTACTGCATTTGGGGGTCAGAAACCCGGGACATGTATACACCCTGGGGTGGGGGTCACACTGCAAGCCACATCGGGTGAGAGGGATCTAGGGGTGGTGGCAGACGTCAAAATGAATAGCTCTGAAAACTGTAGAAGAACCGTAACCAAAGCAAACAGGATACTGGGCTGCACAGCCAGGGGGATTACGTCCAGGAGGAGGGAGGTGATCCTCCCTCTGTATAATGCCTTGGTCATGCCACAACTCGAGTACTGTGTACAGTTCTGGAGACTTCATCTGAAGAAGGACATAGCACTGCTGAAGGGGGTCCAGAGGAGGGCAACCAGGGTGATTCAGGGCATTGGTGGTGGGGGGGCCTATGAGGACAGACTGGAAGAGCTCGGGCTGCACACACTGGAGGAGAGGAAAGACAGGGGAGACATGACAGGGGTCTTCAAGTACGTAAAAGGAATAACAAGGGCGGAACCATGGAGCTGTTCAGGCTAAAGAATGGGGGAACAACCAGGGGGCACGAGTGGAAGTTGGAGGGAGGAACTTACAGGGGGGAATGCAGGAGACATTTCTTCACTGAGAGGGTGGTGGAGCCACGGAAGGCGCTGCCTGGGAGGCTGGTGGAGGAGGGCACAGTGGAGGGCTTCAAGAAGAGGTGGGAGAGGTACAAGGGGAAACTAAAGCCAAAGACGACCCTCCCGGGGGCTGGGGGGGAGGGAAAGTGAGCACCTACTAGGGGGCTGGCTACTGAGCAGTCATGACAGACCATTAGGCCTATTCTACTGCTGTTAGTATGTATGTTAGAAGCTTATTTCCTGTATTCTGAATAAACATCACACAGAGACTGTGTGTTGAACCTGAAGTTCGGTGTCTGTTCCATCTGTTATTCCCCAACCCCTCCACGGAACCCTGTCCTCTGTGATCACCTCCTTGCACATTCTCACTCCCCAGCACTGCCAATCTTTCCCTGTGGAACTGGTCCACCTTCTTCCTTAGTAAATACTGTGCAGAAGTATTCACTGAATACTTCTGCCTTTTCTATGCTGTCCTCCATCCACTCTGGCCCTTTTCTCAGTTTTACTATACCTTCCTTTGTTGTCCTTTTTTTCTCAGATGTACCAAAAAAAAAGGCCTCATCACCTTCCTTGACCCCTCTACTCAGCCAGTGCTTTGGCCTTCCTTACGTCCCTGCTAGCTGTTTTTAGCTTTCCGAGGTAGTCTACCCTGTCCTCCTCCCACTGGGTCTTTTTGTATTTCTTGAAAGAAGCCCTTTTCTCCCTAGCGGCACTACCAACCATCCCTGTAAACTGCCACTGCTTGTGCTTATTCCTTGCCCCCTTCTGCTTTAGTCAAGAGTCTGTCACCTCCTGGAATCCTTCTCAAATAATGGACCAGTTTTGTTCCACTCCCATGGGTGCCTAAGCTTGAATAGGTGCCCCCCCAGATTCACCCCTCTTCTGCTGAAATCTAGAACATGTGTCTTTGTGTCAAGTGCTTCCCTTCTCTTACCAGTGATGAAACCATACCGACTGGTGATCACTGCTTCCCAGGGGCTCAGCCACATTAAGGCCTCTTGACATGGTCATTGCTCATCAGTACTAAGTCCAAAATGTCCTGACCCCTAGTTGGCTCTGCGACCCCAAAGATAAGAAAGAACCCACCTTGGACTGCATCCAGGAGCACTTGGCTTCCGTATGGCTTGCATGTGGAGTACTTCAATGCACGTCAGGTAAGTTGAAGTCCCCCATTATCATCACTCCCCTTGCTCTGAAGCCTTCCATCCAGCTCCGGGTCTGTGATTTTACTCTGATTTGGTGGCCTACACACCACTCCGTCTCCCACCCTTCTAAACCCTGTCTGAAATCAGCACGACCCACTCCCACATCTTCCTTTGGGGCCATGATCACTTCCTCAATGTAAAGCACCTACCCATGCCATCCTTCCCGTAGAGGGTGAACACTGGAAAAGAGAGATCCTAGTCACAGCTCAGGGTTGCCCAGGTCTTGGTGGCCGCCACCAGATCCATTAGGCTTTCAGTCACCATGGCCAATAGGTCATCCATCATATTTCCAGGCTCCTGTTGCCGGCAAACTCCAACCTCCAAGATGTTTGTCTTCTCCCCCCTCCTCCCATTGGTACCATGCCTCTTCTGCTGCCTCACTGAACTCACCCCCTTCCCTTTTCTCCAGCTCATCCCTCACTTGCCCTCCATTTGTCCCCGTCCCTTTACCTGTCACTACTGGGGTGCCTCAGGGTTCCATTCTAGTAACTATTCTGTTTTGTTTGTTAACCTGCTACTCTCTGTTACTGACATGTGCTCTGCACGCCTTTATGCTGCCGACACCATTTTTTTTTTTTGGTACACAAGTCTATTCCCACTCAATCCATGAACTTGCAAAGAGATTTTGAGAAGACTGTAAACCGATTCTCAGAAAATCTTCGGATTTTAAACAGTAAAAGAACCAAACTGTTGTTTGGCTCACAACATTCTTTATCAAATTTAGAGTTGCCATTTTCTATAACTCTGTTTAACCAGCCATTGGAAAAGGTGTCGTCGTTCAAATACTTTAGGTCTCTTTCTGACCCTTAACTTTTAAAACCCCACATTGATAAACAGCTTCTAAAATCCGCCATTGTCTGGGTCATGTGAAACGTGCTAGACATTGCTCTTCTGTATCAGACAGAAAACGGAGCTGCCCAGCAATCACCCAATCTTAGGTTATAGTGATACTATTTATCATCATTAAATACCCCCTTTATCCAAAGCTCTTGAAAAAAATCGTCCCAGACCAATTGGTGGAGTACTTGGTTAAAATACCACTTGCAATGCCCACAGCAACACGGTTTTCACAAAGGACATAGCATCACCTCTACTGTCCTTGAAATTACAGGCCACATTCATCTAGCACTAGACCAAGAACAACTTGCCAGTGCCACCTTTATAGACCTCTCGAAGGCCTTCGATACAGTCAACCATCCATTACTACTGGAACAACTTGGCAACTTAAGGTTCTCTCATGATACTTTACAATGGTTCAACAGTTATCTCTTCAACCGGTCACAACAAGTTAAGACTGGTGACTCCCTCTTCTCCGAACTACCTATCGGGGCTGGTGTTCCCCATGGGTCAATATTGGGACCCCTTCTTTTCAGCATCTTCCTGAACAATCTCTGTTCTGCCTGTGATGAAAACATTATTCTGTATGCTGATGACGCAGTGATTTTTCTCTTAAGAATCTGACCCCCTCCCTCTTGGAGAAACAAGTGCAGGAAAGTTTCACACAAGTTAAGGCCTGGTTCGTCTCACAGAAACTAGTGATAAATTACAAAAAAACAAAGACTATGCTGTTCCATGGCACACATAACAAACATAAACACCAACAGTTGGCTATCAAAAACAGTTTGGGTGTGACTCTGAACCAGATGCAGACTTTCAAATACCTAGGTATAACCCTGAACCCTACTCTGTCCTTCTCCAGCCATATTGATTCAGTTGCGAAATCCATATAGGCCTTCTCTATAAACATACACACTGCCTGACACCTGACGCCCTTAAGCTAGCAATACACAGGTCTATTGTCTCCATCATTGATTATGGGCTTATCTACGGAGCAGCCAGAGCTACAGCACTATGGCAAATCATTATAGCACTAAATAGGGCCTGCAGATTC
Organism: Neoceratodus forsteri; assembly: GCA_016271365.2. Classification (NCBI taxonomy): domain Eukaryota; kingdom Metazoa; phylum Chordata; order Ceratodontiformes; family Ceratodontidae; genus Neoceratodus; species Neoceratodus forsteri. Next base: position 413,294,367 of record JADMNL010000023.1, read on the forward strand.
CTTACTGGTGCTGCCCACCACACGCATACCTGCGACCTCTACGAACAGTCAAACTGGCTACAACTTCAGGGAAGGATTATTTTCAAAACCTGCCTACTAGCAAAAAAGTCACTGATGGGACTCGTGCCCCTTGGAGTTTAGTCTCTCTTAAGCCCAGGCAACCACCCCCGTTACACAAGAAGCTCCGACAACTATTCTCTGTCTGTTCCCCGCTGCTGCACTGCCCAAGGCCAGCGGTCTTTTGCTGGTAGAGCCTCTAAGATGTTTAACTCCCTGGGCAGCGAACTCACCAACTTAGGCATCCTCTGCTCATTCAAACATAAGCTACATCAAATGCTTGTGTCCAGAGCCACCTGTGACTGCTTCTCCTAACCTCCCTGGTAGTCGTTTCTGTTCTTCGCACCTCTCTACTATCACCACCTCTGCCTGCCACCACCCTCCCTATATCTACCCCAGGTCCACCACCTTCCTCTCTTATCCTTCTTCAACTCCCTTCCTCTCTCCCTTTTCTGATCTGCTCACCCCACCCACTGTTGCACTTGTTCCCCGAACCTTGCCTCCCACCTCCCTCCCAGTTACCCCTCTACACCCACTCTCTCTTCCACTTTCCTACGCTGCCTGGCACAATTGGCAGCAACTCAGTTTTTCCACTGTACCTTACCCTTTGACAATGCCCTTCTGGCAGCTTTAATTCATGTAAATATTATTTGTTGTGACTCATCATTCTTAAATGTATGCCTGATTGTGTAGTTCTGTTAGTTATATTACCTGTAGCTTTTAGACCATGTATACCCTGTACTGAATTTTGTATTCAAACTGCTTGCCTGCTTATCTCACACAAACTGTACTTCTATTCTTTGTATACTGACGTGGAACCTTTGTAAAAGAGCCACTGGCACAAAGATATTTATCAGAAATTCTAATAAATAAATAAATAAATCACGCCTCTGAGTCGGACTCCCCTAAACATTGTTTACTACCAACTGCTAGTTTCATTTTGAAGGCAAAATGGGACGAGCATCATTGTTTACTACTTACAAAATTAAATTGGTTATCTCCTTCCTCTAGGAGAGACCTTATCTGGCGTTGCATGGTTTACAAAGCTGTAATAACCTAACTGCTCCTTTTGCCGACTGGTATGGGTTAACACAATGTATTACAACGCAGTTACCACCTGCCTAAATTTGCTACATCTTATGGCAGGGCAAACTGCTCTGTTGCAGCCCTGTTGTCATGGAACAGCCTCAAACTACAGATTAGAAACTATACACAAAATGCACAGTCTCACTGTTATTGATTACTGTTGCATGTGTTTTGTTGCTGTGGCTGTTGTGTATTTTGGGCTGCTCTGTAAACGAGATTTTCTCTCTCACAGAACCTGCACTGTAAATTTTCAACTTTTAATAAAATAACAAAAATAAAAAAATCCCTTCCCCATCGCACCTTTTTTTTTTTTTTCCAGTCCTCACTGCCGTTGCACTGATCTGCATTTATTTTAGACTGGAAATGGAGGCATCTTTTACTAACAGGAATACAGAAAATGGGGAAGCAGGCAAGCTACATGTAACGAAGGCCATCTCCTCAAATGAAGTAATCAGGTAATGCTGGATTGCAATGCTCTGAAACAAGCACTTCTTCAGCAAGAACTGGGTCTATTCCATCCCTACACTGAAAAGCACAGAAACCGAACTGCCTGGTGTGAGCCACTATAAAGGATACAGAGTTGTTTACTATTGACAAGTGCTGGCATCAGTGACAGAAAGGAAAGGCTGAGTCAGTCACAAACTGGTGGCATATTAGTCGGTCTCAGAATATTCCTGCAGCATCAGTCAATCCTTTAACCCGTTCCACAACAGGAACTGAAAAGGGCATTACAGCCCCCTTTGGTCACAACTGGAACCCAGCTGCAAGCCTGCATGTGTAGGCTGGAAGTGGTGTGGACTCGCTAGTTTCGGCAGACCATTTTCTATCTCCAGTTCCCCTACATGTTACAGTACTTATATAAATACTGCATAGCAGTGTGTGCTTTATGCCTCTGAAATCCTTTTGTTTTTGATCCACACATTTACTATGTCAGACGTGAACAGCATGCAACACACACACACAGACACACACACATCTGCCTTTTTAGAACAAATATTTTACATGATTGTTGCTTTGCATTAGAAGAGGAAAATCTCTGTTCTTCATGGCACAAATTAAAAAAAAAAAATTTAAATAATAATAACCTTTTACCTTCCCTGAGGCCACCCCTCACACAACTTTTTTTGTCTGACGGACACAATTTATTACGCTTGTTACACTGAAACTAGTTGTCTTAAACCTAGGGATGGGCACAGTAATTCACTATGACAATATAGCACAATATTTCCCACACATAATTTGTCAAAAAAATAAAAATACCACGTTTCTTGCCCAGCATGATAAACTGCATGACATTCTCACAATAACTACTCTGGCAGTGCCTAAGTGCACTGAAGATTCACGATCCCCCAATCAGGTATTAAAGAGCAGCGTCACACTAAGGCCCACCCCAAACATACAAGAACCCTTACCTGGTCCCAAGTTGTCAGGAAGGTATTTTTTTTAATTAACTGCTTCCTTTAGTTAATAAAAAAAATAGACTGTATTTGGCTCCATGAAGCGGACAGCCAAAACGCTGCCACTTCCCGAATTGGCCAACATGCTCCCATGTTTGCATGTTTTGTGATGTCAGAAAATGAACAGTACAAGGCAGCACTCCATATAGTTGACTGGGAATTGTTTTTAGATGCATTTTATTACCATTTAGAGTTCCGATAACAAACCAAGGACACCGCTCGAGTAACAGGGTCCATGTTAGTCGAGCGCCGCAGTGTCCTTGACTTGTTATAACTGGAACTCTAAACGGTAGTAAAATGTATGTAAAAAACAACCCCCTCATCTCTATGGAGGCCACCCTCGTGCTGTCTTATTTCCTGACATCACAAAACGTGCAAATGTTGGGGCGTGCTGGCAGATTCAGGAAGTGGCAGCATTCTGGCTGTTGACTCCATGGAGCCGGATACGATCTATTCTTTCAATAAACAGAGAGAGCAGTTAATTAAAAAATATCCTCCTGTCAACTCAGGGCCAGGTAAGGGTTATTGTACGTACAGGTGGGCGTTACTAAAAGAAGCAGGACTCTGCCCTTTAATTTGTTTCCTAAACACATCATTTTTGAAGTGCTGCAAATTATCGTGACGATAATGCATGATACATTTTTACACAAATCTGATACCCAAACTTGATATTGTGACCTCTCTATTCATATAGTAACATTTGCATTTTGCAAGACCTTTTTTCTGTGCACAGATTCATCTCCATGAGTGTGCTATGCAGTGAACAGTCTGTCTCGTATGATCTTCTGTCCCAAATCCAACAGAACGTTTGGGCTTGAAGGGCAACAGTTTGTTATTAAAATCGTACTGCCATGCAGTAGTGCCATGTGCACTGCAAGTTCGGATCAGCATCGGCTAATAAGACTGCTTTCTTTGGTGGTTAACTCAGCTGCTCACTTGTAGGGATGTCATGGTATACTGATGTGACTTGGTTATGTACTAATATAAGCGATACTGGAAAAATCCAAATATTTTTAAGATGGGACAGAGCCCTTACCACAAAAGTTGTGGACTGCTGTATACTTCCATTTGCAGACCGACACCCCATTCCCCCTGAACTTAAAAGTTGCGAATCCCTCCTGCTGCTAGAATGTAAACCAGACTGCCCACTGCTCTGCTCTACTGTCTGGCGCTACTGTAGCTGTACAGCACTACTATGAGAACCACAGTAACAGTCATTGCAACATGAACAACTTCAGATTGTGACATCCCAAAAAAAAAACCACTCAACAGGTTTCAACGTGTGCCCTAACATTGTATAGCTAAGCTACACTAGAAAAATCCAAATGACAGCCTGAAAAATAGGGTGTGCAGCCTACTGGTTCAAGTACAGGGAAGGCAACCTGGAGTGGAGACCCAGCTTTGAGTCCTACCAGTGGCACTTTCTGTAAAATCCTGAACAAGTTACTTAACCTCTTTGTGCTTCAGTCTACCCAGCTGTAGAATAAAGGGAAGCACAACCCTACAATAAATACAGGTTACTCACCTGTAACAGGAGTTCTAGGAATGGTATATGTTGTTCATCCACACTCATTGGCAGTATCCTTGCCGCTTTAAATCTTGCCGGAAGGTCTTCAAGCTTGCTCCTCCCACCCACCCGGGTGGTATAACTCTCGGCTCCGCCCCATGGCCAGATCTGGCCAGCTGTGGAAGCTCAGGTTGGCGCCGGGGCCGGGAGGTCGAGTGGTCAGGGATGAACAACATATACCATTCCTAGAACTCCTGTTACAGGTGAGTAACCTGTATTTCTAGGGACATGGATGTTGTTCATCCACACTCATTGGCAGACTCCTAGCAGTTCTCCGGGAGGAGGGAGGCAAGACGACACCCCCATATACTTACTTGGGAAAGAGAGAGAACCGAGGGCCCAAAACCAGCATCCCGGTGACTCAAGGTTGATGTGGTAGTGGGTAATGAAGGTGTTTGCTGACTTCCAGGTAGCAGCCCTGCAGATTTCCTGGATAGGGCGTCCCTGGAAGCAGCCACCGTTGCAGCAGTATGGCGGGTAGAATGAGCTCTTATCCCTCTGGGAGCTCCATGCCCGCTAACTTATAGGAGATCTATGCAGGAGGTTACCCACCTGCTTATAGTCCGCTTGGCTGCAGGTCTGCCAGATGCGGCTTCAGCGTAGGTGACAAACAGCTGGCGAACCTCTCCCGAATTTCAGCCGTGCGCTCCTTATAATAGCGGCCCTTCTAGGATCCAGAGTATGGAGCCTATATTCGACCTCCGGTGTGATTGGGGTAGAACACGGCAGAGTCAACACTTGGTTAAGGTGAAACTCCGGCACCACCTTCGGAAGGAATTTCGGTGGGGAAGAGGGACAACCTTGTCCCTGTGGAAGACCAGGTAAGGAGACTCAATGGAAAGCGCCTGGAGCTCTCCCATCCTTCTGGCTGGCGTGATAGCCACCAAGAAGCAGTCTTCCACGACAGGTGAGAAGAGCACACCTGTGCATAGAGTTCGAATAAGCTTGCCCATAAACTGCCAATACCACTGCAGTAGATCCCACGGAGGTGGGGTTCCCGCACTGGAGGAAATGTGATCAAGGCCTTTGAAAAAGCGCCAGACCACCTTCTCCTGCGCCACCGACTGCTTCCCTGCCCGCGCCTGCAAGCAGAGATGGCTGCCAGGTGCACCTCAGGGTCAGCCGACCTAAGCCCTTGACTAGAAAGGACCATAAATAGTCCAAGATGCTTGCCAAGGAACAGGAGGAAGGGTCCAAGCCCTTGCCCTGACACCAAATGGAAAACCTTTTCCATTTGAAGGCATAACATTTTCTGGTAAAACTCCTTGCAGGACGCCTCAACTACATTGAGGACCTCGTCGGAAAGACCCAAAGCCTGGAACTCTAGCCGCTCAGGAACCAGGCCGTCAGGTGCAGGGATTGAAGGTCCGGATGGAACACCTTCCCCTGATTGACTGAGAGCAGGTCCGGGCGAGCTGGAAGCTGCCGCGGAGTCCTGGAGCTGAGACTGAGGAGATCTGGTACCAGAACTGGCGAGGCCAGTCTGGGGCTATCAGAATCACCTGCGCCTTGTCCCTCCTGCCTTGAGAAGCACCTTGTGGATCAAGGAAATGGGAAAAGGCGTAAAAGACCCGGGGTCCATTGCCTCGAGAAGGCATCCCCTGCAGCGAGCCCTGCTGAGGCGGGCATGAACAGACTCAGCCGCGTTCTCCATGGAGGCAAACAGGTCCACCTGAGGTGTGCCCCAAGGGAGAACAGATGCTGTACTACCTCCGGCAGGAAGACCACTCGTGGGATGCAGCCCCTATCCGGCTCAGGGCATCGGCCAGGGTGTTGGAAGCTCCTGCCACGTGAATAGCTAGGAGATCGCCTCCAGGCTGCCTGAGTGACCAATCGGAGAGCTTCCTTGCATAGAAGCATGGAGCGCGGCCCCGCCTCTGGCGGTTTAGATAGTACATGGTCGTGGTATTGTCCGTCTGGACTCGGACCACTTGACCCCGGAGGAACGGAGCAAAGGCGGTGAGAGCTAGGCGGACCGCTCGGAGCTCCAGCAGGTTGATGTGGCATCGGGACTCCCGCGGGGACCAGAGGCCATGAGCCCGGTGTTCCCCCAGATGGGCACCCCAACCCATCAGAGAGGCATCGGTCGACAGAGAGACCGTCGGCTCGAGGCGGACGGCAGGATGCCCTCCTGCAAATGATCTGGAGCGGTCCACCACTGGAGAGCATTCCACATCCCTGTGTCACCGACACAAGCTGGTCAAGGGATCGTGGCGTTGTGACCACTGGCTGGCCAGTCCCACTGAAGGGACGCATGTTCCAACGGGCCCAACGGACCACGCTGGTACAGGCCGCCATGAGACCCAGGAGGCACAGGAAGTCCCGGCAGGCGCGAGTGCCCAACCAGAAATGATCGGGCAAGGAGGAAAGAACCTCGGCCCTGTCCGCGGGAGCAGCGCTCTGGCTCGAAGAGAGTCGAGCTGCGCCCGATGAATAAAATCACCTGCTTCGCTCGAGTTCGACTTGGCCTCGTTGATAAGGAGGCCCAGTTGAGAGCAGACCTGGAGGGCCAGATCTCGGACCACTCCGCCTCCTTCCTGGAAGGAGCTGCTATCAGCCAGTCGTCCAGGTAAGGTACCCGGACCCTCGGCGCCAGAGAATGCTGTCACCACTGCCATGCATTTGGTGAAGACCCTGGGAGCTGGAGACAAGCCGAAGGGCATGGCTTGGAACTCGAAGAGATCCTTCTGCTCGGGCGAAGGTCTCTGGGTGAGACAGACGGATGGGGCGTGAAGCAGCGTCCTGCAAATCCAGAGAGCAGAACCACACGCCGTTCAAGGATGGTATTATCTGAGCCAGAGTGACCATCCTGAAGGTTCGAGACCTTAGGAACTTGTTTAGGTCGTGTAGGTGAGAATGGGCGCCAGCCCCGTCCGTTCGAGACCAGGAAGTACCTGGACACAAACCTGGGTCTGAAGGAGGGTCCACCACCTCTCTTACCACCTCCTTCTGGAGGAGAGTGATGTCGGCTCGCCAGCCGCCAGTGAGCTGGGGATCCCGAAGCCCCGAGGCGGCGGCTCTGAAGGTGGTGCCTGCTCGAATTCCAGAGGCAGGCCTCTTCCCACCACCTCCAAGACCCACCTGTCCGTGGTAACAGCGGACCAGGCGGGCAGAGTGCGGGCCGTCCCCACGGGGGACCCAGAGTGAGTGGCGGGGATGGGGCGACACCCTCAGCCCGTCACTGGGCAGGCTTGGAGGAGGGACCGGCCGGGGACCTCCTGGGCCCTTTCTCCTGCCTCCTGTTAGAGGAAGCGGCGTTGGGTTTGGGATGCCAGGCCGAGCCTGCCAGCCCTGGCGTTGCTGGGCCGGGCGCGCCGAGGGCACAGAAGGGCGAAGGGCTTAGGCTGTGGTTGCGGCCTTTGTCCTTCTGAGCGGAAGGACCGAGTCAAGGTGGCATTGGACTTCTCGATCCTCTGCAGGTGACCTTCCACCCCAGGGCCGAAGAGGTCAGTCCCAAAAGGAACATCCGCCAACTTGTGCTGGGTATCGAAGTAAAGGTGGATATCCTCAGCCAAGCCATGACGCATAGCCACTGCGCCACCACCGATCTAGCACATGAGTCCCTACATCCAAAGCAGTCTGAAGCTGCTGTTTGGCCACTGCCCTGCCCTGGTCCCGCACCTGTAACCGTAGTCTGCAGATCGGGGGAAGATGAGAGATGACCTCATCCAGGGAGCCCAACAGGGCATGAGAAAAATGTGCCATGAGGGACGGCCGAACTGGCCTGACCGAAGGCCGAGAGAGGACATAGCGTAGACTTTTCGCCCGACATAGTCCAATTTCTTGGACTCCTTGTCAGGAGGTTTGTCACATCCCTGGCGTTGCCCGTGGCGCGAAAAGCGCTGTCGGTCACCTCAGCAGAGGGTGTTCCAACACGGACAAGGAACCGGTAGGGACCGCATACTTCCTGGCCATCCTGGCCGGCGCAGGGCAGGAAGCAGGGCGCTCCAAAGTTCCAGTGCGGACCCACTATAGCCTCGGCCACCGGAAAGGCCTCCGTCGGAGAATCCTCGGTCCAGAATCTCCGTGAGGGATACCTGGCCCGCTTGGAAGCGGTTCGAGCTCCATCCCGGTGGACTCCGAGATGAGCGAAAGCAGTCCTAGGAAGAACGACGGGCTATCGTCCATTGACTGACCTCCTGAAGACTCCAAGTCCAGTCGCTTGGAGAAGAAGGAGGAATCGTCTTCGGACTCGGAAGAGTCCTCGAAGAACTGCCTCTGGCCTGAGCCACCCTTCACCTGCCGAGGTCGGTCGGGAGTGAGGGTAACTGACAAGCCGATGGGGTAAACCCTTAGCCGACCGAGAATCTTGGTCGGGAGCCCCAGTGGTGGCTGTGGGCGGAGAGTTCCACGGAATCGGTGGAAGCAGCTGGTTTTGGCGAACAACCGGCCTGGGTATAGCTCCTCGGACAAGTCGAGGGTTGTGTCGGCCGTTCGGTGACAACCCTTAATGGCGGGGAAGGCGCGGTCGGCTTATTCCGGCCAGGAGGCTGTTGCAACATAAGGTCCTCGTACCGTCGGCGTAATCGCCCGAAGCCTCCCTCATCGAGGAGGAGGGCGAGGGCAACGGCCGCGCCGCTTACCGCAATGCCGAGACCGCCTATGGCGGTGGGAGCGGCTGGACCATGAAGGTCGAGACAGAACGAGTCCCGGAATTTCCGGGGTCGGTCTGGGAGTGTCGGCGGAACCGCACTCCCCCGGCTCGGAAGGTCCATCCGAGGCTCCGGAACGGAGGCACAGGCGAGCCACGGATCCTCAACTCCTCCGGGAACGGAGAGGGAATCTCGGCTGCTAAAGCGACAGCCCGTCAATGGGTCGAGAAAAATCTCGACTTCATCAGTAAGTCTCGGTCAACTGACCTGGCCAGGGGACACCGTGGGGCCAGTGGCGAAGCCAGCCGATCGACTGGCTCCGGCAGTCGGCGGCCGAGAGGGACCTCCCGCTCCCAAGAGCGTCCCGGAGGACTTACCCTTGTCCCTCTTTTTGGACCGAGAAAAGGTCCAGCAGAGCCAGAGCCCTTCTCCTTTAGTGGAAGGGACAGACAAAGCTCCTTAAAGGAAGCCGTGTAGGAAGAACCCAGAGGCGGGATAAATGCAGCGGCGAGGAAGATCTGACCCGTGCCGCCTCCTCTTCGAGCGACCATCCGCTCGAGCTGATCCGCCGAGACCCGCCGCCCATGGACACACGCCAACGGGCCTCCTTGGACTTCACGGAGAAGCAGCTTCTCGGGGCGGCCCAGTTGCAGTAAGGGCATGCGGTCTTGAGGGCGTAGGCCGAGAAAGATGAGCACAAGTTCACAAGCCTGCGGAGCGTGCTCAAGGCCTAAGCAGTGAACACCACGTGGAGTGTGGATCCGTCGAGACATCTTCTGCCCATGGGCATCTCCGAAATCGAGTCGATTTGTCCCATCGCAGCGCGAGGATCGAAGACTGAAGTCTTTTGCAAAATATTATTTTTAAATCCATAAGCGGAGAAATAAGGAACCAGTCGCAAGCGCGCAGAGCGTTAAGGAGGAACCTGGCTTCCAAGCGGTAAGAAGATCTGGCGTCATATGAGCCGAGTTATACCACCCGGGTGGGTGGGAGGAGCAAGCTTGAAGACCTTCCGGCAAGATTTAAAGCGGCAAGGATACTGCCAATGAGTGTGGATGAACAACATATCCATGTCCCTAGAAACAAGATTTTGCATTCGACATGGAATATCCTGTATAAATAAATTGTACAATAAACAAATAATAACAGTGTCATTCCACTATTTCTGTACATTACTGCTACAACTACTGGACAAAACAATCTTGGTCTGATATTTATGTACTTGAAATTTTTGACCAGGAAAGGCACACTAAGCTGTTACAGTTTTTCCAGATGTGACCTGAGGGATGGGTTGCAAGGACCAGTTTTACTTAAAAGGGGTATGCTGGCCAAAACACTGGGGAATCTCCCCTGCTCTTCTTCGGCAAGTGCCATGGAATCTTTCACTTCCACCTGGACAGTGACCAGAGATGGGCAGAAGGGTCCTCAGTTTAATGGCACCTCAAGAGTGCAGCACCCCACTCATGCTGCACTACAGTGTCAGTTATGTAAGCAATAATACCCTCCAGGGTGGGCAGTATTGGGGAATATCGGACTGCCCAGGGTCATGATGAGGCCCGACGCCACAGGCGGAGGGCTTTATGGCCCCTGGAAGGTCTGGTATTCCCCAATACCGCACACCCTGGAGGGCATTATCGCAGTTAGAAAATTTGAACCAAGTGTAATTTTTTTTATAGGATTAAAAAAAAGTAAAATAATGCTATAAAAAAATGACTAGAATTAAATTTTTGTTCCCTGTTTGGTAAAGTAGTCCCTCTACTGCGGGTACTGGCAGTAGAGGGCACTGTTATGGTTCGTTCTGTGTTTACTTGTGCCGCATTCTCTTGCTGCAATTTGTTTTATTAGCCCTTTCCTGTCAGTGAACCGGACAGGAGAGTGCAGGACTCGAATAATTAATGAAGAAATGCAGTGACAGCATAGAATGGAGTTTTAAAACAAAACAACTCCTGATTCCATCACTGAAGCGCCTGATCGCGGTAAGTATTGCACCGTGGTTTACTCCCTGTCAGGAGAAAAGTTTCTGTGGAGACAGTGCAGTATTGAGAGCAACAGTGTTCCCCCAACCCCTTGTTTTGGGAGGTAAAGTGTATGGCAGGCAGTGCGAGCAAGCACTCGTGTCACTTTTATCGCTATGGAAAGGCTCGCGCTGCCATTTTGAAAGGCAAGTGGTCGACTGACATGAGGCTGATATGATTCATCACTTCCTTTCTGTTTTGTTCATTTAAAAAAAAATGTATTGCCAAGTGCTCACCAAATGTATTAAACATTTCATTAAAGACAACTGGAGGGGTTGGGGTTGGCCAGTCGCCAACTTGCTTGCAAAGTCTCTCGCTAAGCGATAGAAAAAACAATAGCGACTAGCTAGTTTGAACATTTGGGGGGCCCAAACATACCCCAAATAATGAGACACCCTGAATAGGAACTTGTTCTCAGCGGGCTCTATTGAAAAATACCAGCCCAGTAATGTTAAAGTCCTAACCAATTAGAAGGCTCGGATTTTGTTTCCCATTTTGTAAGGGTATTTACCACCACCCCCCCAAGTACCTGGTGTGGTGCTAGAACCCACAACCTTCTGATCTTCTGGCCTCAGAGGCTAGTGTACTACATACTGAGACACTGATATTTTTTTTCCAAGGTGCAGACTGCTGAACTAACAGCTGTTTATTTTCTCAATGCAACACCTTCTGAGGAAAAGACGGTCAGGCCACTAACACTGACAAGTTCAGTGGCTGAAGCAATACATCCAGCAGACCAGACCTGGGTCTGAATCCCACAGCTTTCACTTGCATACTGTATGACCCTGAGCAAGTCACTAAACTTCTATGTGCTCCCAGGTCGTTCCTGTAAAAAAGTTTTCAGCTTAGTGTGCTACTCCTGGTTAAACAACGAAATAAAGTAAAAAAAAAAAAAAAATTAAAAAAATATTTTGCTCACCTGGAGCTACTAAGCTGTGAATACAAATACTGTTAAATTTTAATGTGATCAGAATGTCAATATAACTGTAACGGGTTAAGGGTTCTTCGCCATGCTGGTACCAGAGCTGACAAAAGAAGTGTGTGTATGTGTTGCCAGTATACATCGAGCGTGAATGCTCAGAACAGCAGCCAAGAGCTCTGTTTTTTTTTTTTTTTGTAAATGCACAAGTGGCTCTGTAAGCCTCACAGGCAGTGTTTATCAACACTGATGCAGTGCACCACACACTGACTCTCTGCCCAGAAACCAGGAACACTACCCCTTTTGTAGACAAAAGAAGAAAGCCATTTAACTGCAGCTTAAAAATTGTCAGTCTTAGTCGAGGCAATTACAACTGTTCGGCCAGAGATAACCAAAACCTTGCGTTAGGCTATCAACATCTGCTGCTCATAAAACCTGTCATCAACTTCTTGTGCAATGAAATGAGAAGTTTGTTTGCATCTCACTTGAGGCTGATGCAGAAATGTTTACATCATGATTTTAACATTTAAAGCAGCAGTACCATAAAGATGACCCAGATCATTTTTAAAGTGACTGGACCTCTTTCTTCCCTCTTCTTAATCCTCTGTTTATGGTCACTCATGTCAGACATCCGCATTAGGCTTCCCGTCCCCAGTGACCTCCAAGCCCCAATGCCAGACTACCTGGGCCACCAATGTGGCCGAAGTATGGGGCAAGTGAGTGCCAGAAGGAGTCACCCTGTGACCGGCATTATTTCTGTTTTCTCCACCCACCTTCCTGCAGTAAACCTGCCCTTGCAGAATAGCCAACAATACAATGCAACTCCCAGTACCATCCTGAGAAATTACTATAGAGAGATTAAGTAGCGCTGTCTCCCGGAGTCCGAGAAGGCTACCTCTACAGCATTCCGAGACTCCACTAGCCTAGGGCAGAGAGCTGGATATGCAGTGCAAACCCAGGACTCCCAAGTAGTAATGCAACACGCTGCACCTAGGAGCACCAGGCTGTCAAGATTCATTTTCTGATTGTGTTCTATGCTACAATTAGTATGATCGTCCATCTCTGAAGTACTTTTTTTTTTTTTTTTTACTTCACATAAACAAATAGTGGCATGCTACAAACTCTGGTGTCACTGCCCTTTCCTCCAGCGATACTGGGTTATTCTTGTCAGGAAATCAAGACTGACAAGAGTTACAAATGCAAATCTGCCATGGAGGCAGCACAAACTGCCTTAAGAATGGGGGGAGGTGTTCAGAATCATGGACATGTCTCCATGCAATGCCATGCCAAGCCCCCACACACACACACTTTCAAAGCAAAAAAAAGGCCCCACTGGGCATTGCCCGATCAAAAGAGGAAGGTGAAACATTCCTAAAAAGAAATGCTGTCAATGATGGCTTTGATCAGCAATCCCAACCCTCTACCTCAGTGCTTCCGTGTAGCGCTACACTTAAAATACCAGCCATAGGTGCATGGTAACTAATTGGAAGGGGGTGACAACTTTTGGAGCTAGCAGGGAAACCCCAAGCAGCCTGATGACAGTTAATATTTTATCCGGTACAGTGTAGCAAACCACAAAGCAATTTTCATCAACTTGTACACAAAACTATTTGTGTATAGCAGTCACTTACTACGCATCTGAGTTCACCTAAAAGTGGCTGTACAGCTGCTTTACACAAGGTTACCTGCATACGCTACAAATATCTTTCCTACTGTAACACAAATGAAGTTTAATAACACTGAAATTGCTGCACAAACATTTTTTTAACAACATTTTCCATACCAATGAGCAATGCTCACTTTGAAGGAAGTCCTGGTTAGAGGAGCAAAGAACAGAGATGCACACCACACACACACACACATATATATATATATATATATATATATATACATAAAAAGAGAAGTGCAAGTAATACAATATACTGTAGCATGATATATAACACAAAATGAATACAATACTGAACAATTAGAGTAAAAAAATAAATATAGTCACAATATATATTTGACTAAAAAACTATACATACCAATTTATGTAAAAAATGCATACTATAATAGGGTGTAGGGTCGGGAATATGTGATAACAGCAAGAAGGTGAGTATGGGGAGCAATTTCATGGGTCCATAACGGCTATAAGGTTAACCCTAATTTCACACATTAATGCAGTGGGAGTCCAGAGTTTAAAAAGCATCTCTGCTAACTAAGGTGCTAAGCTTCAGAGTGTGCTGTAGTTTATTCTAGAGCAAGGGGACAAGCCAACTAAGAAGGCTGCTATCCATACTGGGAGAGATGCCTGGGTATTTCTAGGAGATTAACATAGCTCCTCCTCAAGTCATATGTACTGACGGCTCTGTGGAACAGGGCCGTGATATGGGTCGGTAAGTCTTTCTGCAAAGCCTTGTGGTTAGGGAGTGCCATCCTACTGTACAATATTGGGCAGAATGATGGGCCCTGGATGGCAGACTGGTAACGAAGCAGAGGGCCCTGTAACACAGAACATCCAGCTTAGCCAGGTGCGTACTGGTACTACACTGGCATCTCAGGTCAGCACATTCTAAGACTGTCAGGAAGGTGGCTTGGACAGGTATTTTCACACTGCAAATGTGGAACAGTATCTGTACCTGGCATAGAACCCCAATCTACAGCGAAGCTGTTTGCTTTATTTTTTTGCACAGGGTTTTGACGTGGGTGGTGAAGGATAATTTGTTGTCCAGCCACAGCCCCACGTGCTTATAATTGTCCACCACCTTAAACTTATCTTCCAACAGAGTGGATAAGGAGGCACCGGTAGCATTTGTGGCTGAGCTGCCATTAGAAGACAATATCACCACCTTTGTTTTAGAAGAGTAGTAATTCTGAATGAAACATATTATACTATAGAGCATTAAAGGCTGTAATATGTAGGTCAGCCACTACCATATCTATGGTAGGCCTAGCAAGGTAAAGAGCTATACCACTAGCACAGCAATGTAAATTTGCTTCCTTAAGAGTGAACCTGAAGTTGTTTATATAGATCATAGAGATTCGTGGGCTCAGGACCCACCCTTGGAGACTCGCTGTGCTTTGCTTGGTTCTGGAGCCTGAGTGTAGGGGAGTGATGACACTGTATTTGTCAAGGTAAGTATGCAGCTGCTCATTTACCAACCTTTCCAGAAATGTAACAAGAACAGGGAGTATAGCTATAGGTCTATAACTGTACAGGTAGCTTTTATCGCTAGATTTGAAAAGGAGGACGATACATGCTGCATTCCATAGTACTGGAAGGTCACTTTGGGCAAGTGAGAGATTGAAAAGGTGTGTGATAGCGGCAGTGAGAAAGGCATGGCATACGTTTAGGAAAACAGGATCCAGACTGTCAGCTGGGGGGCAAACTTAGTAAAACATTTATAGATGGCCTGGTACTGCTGGTGACAACATGTGGAATTTCCATGCAGAAGACCCAGGTTCGCTCACAGCCTGACTCACTTGCTGGGCTGTTGGAGACTAGGTCGCATGACTGCCCATGTAATGCACTCACAACTGGGGTAAAGGACCCCACCACTGTTTAACCCTCTATGATAGCACATTCTTTGGTTGCTTCCAGGCACAGCACTGAAATTGTAGGTGACCACACAAAGTCAGTTCTGGCTCCTACACCAAAGGCCAAGTGTGGCAGGGATATCAATCATGGGAGGGACAAAAACAGGGATAGAATGGGGTGGAAGAGGCAGCATCAGGTTTCCGTAGCCGACCAAATTTCACTGTGTTCTGCCTGACACTCTGGAGCTCCCACCTCCAATGCCAAATGAATGTGAATGGAGTCAAAGGCACAGTAGGGTGTGTGCGTGGTAGGGAGGCTAGTTGCAGAAGGATGTCCAGAGTTGGTAAGGTGTTGTCAGGATAAAACTCTGTGTGGAACTGACCAATCCCTGAGGAATGCTGCTCAGTACCCTTTTCCATCTGGAGTAGTAACCATCAGCCACAACCCTCTGTTTTCCTTCCTGCCAAGCCAGTTAGAAAACCACTTTGTATACGCGTCATGTATCCCACACTGGTGTACTCTTAGTGACCAGAAGCTTATCATGCTCTGGAGTGTCAAAGGCCTAGCTTAAATCCAAACAAACTATGTATGCGACCCTGCCCCTGTCCACCTCCTTAGTAACCTCTCGAAGAATGTGATTAGATTGGTCTAACTCAATAATCTGCACTTCATAAAGCTATTCTGAGAAGGGGCAAGAACCTTGGCCTCTATCAAGGATCCACTAATCAACCCTTGATAAATGATTCCAGTATCTTGCCCTGCATTGATGTCAGACTAACCAGCCTGTAACTGTCCAGATATGACCTTGCCCCTTCTTAAAGATGAGCCACACTGCCCACTGTGCAGTCCTCTGGCACAACACAACAACAGGCAGTCTCATGAAAGATCATGGCAAGAGGCCCACCATGCAATATAATGTAGTTAATCTTTTTGGGCAGGAAGGCACACTAAGCCACAATCGACTCATTTCCAGGTGTATTGGGGGTAATAGTAGGACATCTTCATAAGTAATAAAGGCTAAGTGTCCGTATACAGCTCGAAGATGATTTCATTGTGTGATGCTGGGGATATATAACCATTCAGCTTCCTTATGTTCTGGATTTCACTCAAAATTATCACCTTATTTGTTCATGACACCCACGCATGCTCCTCTATATACTTTATATATTTATCTCCCTTTATTATTAAGGACAGTTGCCTAAAAACAGGATCTTTGTCCTCCAGACTTCATCTGTGCCTGCCGCTTATGACAATCCTTTGTCACTGACATGACAAATCTGCTGGTGTGGAAATGAGTATAATGTTACAAGTAGAAGATTACGGAGATTAGCAGCAGGGCAGGATGAAGTATAGGGAACACAGGGTCTGTACTCAGATGTCCTTGATAAGAAAATAAAGAAAACAGAACTACGTAGAACATGCATTATGAAATTTACCCTGGATTGAATCCAAGTACTATATTATTTAAAAGAGTTCCCTGAAGCATCAGTATTTTATTTATTTGAAATAAATTTTACCAGGTGTGCAATTAAAGAGTCCAAGAAGGACTCATTTCCAGTTGTGACCTAAGGGGTGGGGATATATAGGAAAACACTGGGGGAAAGCAGGGTGATCAATATACAGTTGACAGCATTCCTTGTTTTACAACAGACATAAACAGACAGCAGTTCAATGGGAAATTACGCCGAGGCCATAGAATAGAGGCAAATACATAAAAACAAAACAAAAACGAAACAAACACTGAAGCTGTATGAAACAATCAGTACCAACTAACCCAGTAACAATGTTTGGAAATGGCCATCTGAATAGACGTGCTAGCCACAGCAGCTAACTGGATGGAGGCCACTTAAGGGCAGTTATGGTGCTGTATATGGCAGAGGAATCCTACGGTATACCTTGATCTGAGCCTCTGCCGAATAGTAGGCTGGGAGAGGCTGGGAGATCTGAAGACCATTCCATATGCTGGTGAGGCTATATCTAATGGAAGCTTGGCACACACTGTACCTACAACATGGGATTAGGACCCCTTCCCCCCATCTTCGGATCTAAGAAAATAGGATGGCTTGCAGGCAGGAGTAAAGATTCCATTTAGATAATCAGGGAGTTTACCAGACCAGTATTTAGTACCTAGAAGGGCAATATGAAGAGAGTACCTCGCTCTAAGAGGGATCGAGTCTAACTCTGTGTACACTGTGCAGTGATGGGTCGGGGGGGGCAGGTCAAGGGTAAACTAGACAGTGCATTAATGCATTAAAGAGGGCAGTGGGAGGGTGCAGCTAGCATCCAACAGGATTAGATGTTTTTTAGAAGAGCTCCTAATGATGCTCTATTAACTGAAGTTTTAAACTGTAAATTACTTGCTAAGCCATAGTCTTTTTTGACATTTCGACAAAGCGCTCTGATATAGTGTACTTAAAAGCTTCAGAACATTCCAAAGTATGTTATCTCACCAGCACTCTTCACAGGAGACTAGAATGGGACGGTTTCAAAGTCACCAGAGAATGCAAACGAAAGTGGTCACGGGTAGGACATGAAGTGGGGGGAAGGCTGACCCTTCAATCAGAGAGGCACTCCATGCAGTACAAGAGTTGTATCAAGCAGTAAGTGAGCTGGGTTGGAAAGCTGAATATTCAATGCCAGGGTGTCTATAACAGAAACAAAGGTTGAACTGGCAGACCTAGACGCTGAAAGTGCCACAGAAACCACGCACAAATCAGCGATGGCTGTCTCAGGCATGATAAAGAAGAACAAACTTTTAAGATTATGCCTTAAACATTTGGAAAATGGGGATGGATTAATGAACATTATACTCCTTGGGGTACTAGAGGAAGCGGAGGACAGGCCCCCCCCCCAAAAAAATATTTGCAAAATATTTAAGGAGTTGCTGTACTTAGATACAAAAGGATTAATTCACAAATTGTACAGGATTACACTGAGGAAGGAGCTCAACGATCTAGAACTACCCTGAACCCTCCTTCTAGTCACTGGAGGCCCATATGTGCAGAACAATATTTTACAAGCTGCTAAACGAAAATAATATTTATATTTGGCAGATTTACTGCTTTCCTGATCTGTAATGAGACACAGAAGAAAAAATTGTAGATCCAGTGCATGTGGTGTTGAGAGAGCTGGGTATCTTGCATGCACTCCAGCTGCCAAAAAAGCTCAGGCTTACGTATGGTGGGAAGACGTATGTGAACTGCTAGACTGTAAATCTATAACGTAAATTCCATCACAGTCACTGTGAGCAGAATGTAACTTGCGGTTTAGGCAGTGGTTCCTGGAACTGTGTAAGAAGTAGAACTGTGAGTACTGTGTTTAGTTCTGGAGGCTGCACCTCAACAACACTGACAAGATGGAAGTGGTCCAGAGGAAGGCTACCAAAATGGTGCAGAGCTTGCAAGGAAAACCATTTGAGGAGTGGCTGCGGGAGCTCAACATGTACTCCCCGGAGGAGAGGAGAGCAAGAGAGGACATGATTGAGACCTACAAGTACCTCACGGGGTGAATGAAGCACAGATGGGGAGTCTCAAAGAAGATGGGAAGCACCATGGAAGCATGCAATGAAGCTGGGGGGGGTGGAATTTAAATGGGATGTGAGGGAATACTTCACAGAAAGCATGGTGGACACCTGGAACAGCCTGCCAGAAGAGGTGGTGAGGTCGAAGACAGTGGAAAGCTTCAAGCACACAAGGGATAGGCACATGGGCATAAGAAGCAGAGGAAAGGGAGGAGGGAAGGTCATCAGCATCCAAATAGGGTCCAGAGTGTAGTAACAGGCAGGGACAAATAGGGCAGACTAGATGGTGCCTACAGGTCGTTTTCTGCCAATAAAGTCTACGTTTCTAAAAAGACGAAAAATTTACTTTTTTTTTTTTTGCACTAAAACATAATTCGAACTCAGAGCAACACATATGAACTCACTGAACATAAAACTTTTGTAAAATAATAAAAGTTTTAGGACTTAGCAATTGAATAGCAGAAGCTCTGTTTTTTTTTTTGGGGGTGGGGGTACAGCTCCCTTCAGTGGAAACTGAGATCTGCTGCTGGAATGCTTAGAGGCTTAACATCAGCAAAGTGACAAGAGTATCTATCTGGGCACCATGCACCTTATGGAGATAATGCACAAGTCTAACAGAGCTGTTCTAATTTATGTGGGTAAAATGAAATAATATAAGAACCAGTTCTGATGACAGTTCATTCACAGAACTTCTTTCTATTGCATTCTAAAACTTGAAGCTAATAAAAACAGAACAGTGGATGGCCTTCCATGTACAACAAGCTCAGGATTCCATCAAGGGTTCCTGATGAAATCAATGACAAGTGCACAGCTCGAGTGGGCTCCGATTTCATCAGGAGCCCGAGATGAAATCTAGAGCTTGTTGTAAGTATCCACTGTTTTTATAGTGCATTGGGTTAGTGTCTGCTCTCTTAACACATTTCAGGATTAAAAAGGAAGGAGGGGAAAATAAAAAAAAGTACTTACATTCTGAACATGGGTTGGGAAGATGTCAGACATCAGGGCAGCAAGATCAGATTCAAAATCAAACAAGGAATGTAATGAATAAAAAAAAACAGTAATGAAGCAAATACCTGAAAAAGTCTTGTTCACTACGGGTATCGCCGATATTGTAGCTGCCATTGTGCTCATTTTGACAGTTGCACTTTGTCCGTTTTAAACAGTGATGGTCCCCCCCCCCCCACTGTGGCACACGCTGATGGTGATGGTTTGCCGCTATACCATCAATCTGACGTCAGATCGATAGTATAACAGCAGTGTGACGTCAGATCAATGATACAACAGCACTTCTACTGTCACTGAATTTCATCTAGAACAGATGCTAATCATATATTGTATAGAGGATTGTGTATGCGCAATCATACACAACAAAGCTATCCTTCAATCGAGGTTTTCATGGTAACAAAGACACCTCAAGAGCACAGCTTGAGAGGTTTCATTACCATGGAAATCTCAAGATTGAAAAACAGCCTTGTTTGCGTATGATTGCTTGTACACAATCTTTTATAGTGTATGGGCATCTATACATTAAAATCATGCGTCAAACAAAAGGCCCCCAGTACTTAAATTGCCTTACTTTTAACGCGGACTGTAGCATTTGTTTCCAGCATCGCTTACTTCCTGGGTCAGCTCTCATCACTGCGACCAGTTCACTGCGCCTGCACGACGACGTTCAATGTTTTGCTGTGGTAGTGACGTCCTCAGGGCAGCACAATATCATGATGTCGCTAATGCAGCACAACAATGCTGTTCCAGGCCTGGATTTCCATGCAGATTAATTTAAGCATACCAGTGGTGTCATCTCTCCACATGCAGGGCTCTAGATAAGATTTTTTGGGACGAGTACCTGTACTCCTCATTTTGAAAGTGAGGTGAGAAAAACGAAATTCAGATGTGCACAAATGTCTTGCTACAGTGGACTGAGGAGTATATTTATTTAAAAAAAATGTAGTTTTTTTCTAGATAAGAATTTCAGGTGCCAACAATGCTCCAAATAATGTTGGCAGGTAGGAATTTACTCACAGTTTTAAAACATAGTGAGTAAAACACAAGTATGATGCACACAAATGCTGTAAATCTGGCAAAAATCTGTTCCTTTTGAATCACCAGTTATGTTATGAAGCACTACTCTTAGGCGTGTGGAGTATTTACAAATGTTGGGTGAGTACTGGTACTCCTTAAAAAAATTTCTGAAGAGTATTTCCTAAAATGAGGTGAGTAAAACAGGCCGGTACACACCTTATCTGGAGCCCTGCCCGCATGCATACTTTACAAGTAGACTAGAGAACACTGAATTCATCTGGAAAATGATTCCACTGTTTATGCCTGAACTGTTTAATCACAGTATTCAAGTAACCAATTTTAGGTAATTACTTCTTCCACTGCTTCTCCATGGCTCATAACAGATACACTTGGGCCTTAAAACAGGCCGAATCGGGCTACTACAAAACGACCATTGCCTCCTCCTAGGGGAATGCTCGGTTGTTCCGGGACAATATCAAGGAACTCAACAGCAAATCCCGGCTCTCCCCACCCCCCCAAAACTGTCAACAATGTTCCTACCACGACCTGCTGGCCATCGCCAACTGCCTCAACTCATCATTGTCTGACCTTAGTGCAGTACACCCAAATAACTTCTGCGACCCCACTCCTGCAACCCAGCCCCCTAACACCCAGCATCCCCCCTTCCATCTCAGGGTGATTTCTTCGAATGAGGCAAGGCCTTATCTCATTAAGCACTCAGTGACTCTTGCTACTGCAAAGATTCTTTTGCTATGAGACTCCTACATCTAGTACTAGATACAGTCCTCTCCCCACTGACTGACCTCATTAACCGATCCCTAAGTCTAGGGCAGTTCCCGGCAGCCTGGAAGACTGTCACAGTCACCCGAATACTGAAGAGTGGTGACAGCACCTCCCCCAATAACTGTCCCATATCCATTCTCCCACCACTCTCGAAAGCCCTCGAAAAATTAGCCACCCAACTCACTGAGTACCTGCTTGCTCATAACCTACTTTGCAGGGAGCAGCATGGCTTCAAATCAGGGCACAGTACAACTATGGCTCTCACTGAGTTCTCTAATTTTATTCACTCTGCCCGGGATAGAAAACACCCAGCTGGAACGGTCTTCATCGACCTGTCAAAGGCTTTTGATACAGTCTCCCACCCCTTACTCTTAAGCACACTCCGCCACATAAGTCTGTCCCAAGGACCCGTCTCCTGGTTTACCAGTTACCTCACAGCTAGATCACAATGCGTCAAAATAAACAACACCCTCTCAACCACCCTGCCAGTCCACTCTGGGGTTCCCCAGGGATCCATCCTCAGCCCTCTATTATTCAGCATCTACCTAAACACCTTGCCCAATTCCTGCCCCGGCAACCTACTACTCTATGCGGATGACGCGGTTCTTTTTGCCTTGCACCCAGATCCCACAGTATTACAGTCCTCCCTCCAACACGCATTTAACCAGATTGAAAACTGGTTCAAAGACTTGTGGTCAATGGAAAAGAGACAAAGACCATGCTCTTCGTCCATCGACAGAATAAAGCCAAAAATGCAGAGCTAACAATCCTCTCCCACTCTCTCCTTCCTCTAGAACAGGTCTATACATATAAATACATGGGCCTTACATTTGATTCCAGCCTCTCCTTCCATTCATACATTGACACTCTATCAGACATAAATGTCCGTAGAGGTCTACTGTATCGGCACAAGGATTGCCTATCTCCGGAAGCCCTTAATCTGGCTGTCACCTCCTCAGTCCTCTCCCTAGTCAATTATGGGCTCATTATCTACTCGGCTGCTGACCACACAGCCCTTAACAAAATCCACCTGGCCATAAACAAAGTGTGCAGGCTCCTCTCCGGGGCAGACAAGTGTACCCATACTTGTACCCTATATGCCCTGACAAATCTCCTCACCCTGGATGAAAGGCTATTTTATCAAACATGTCTCCTCACAAAGAAAATACACCTGGGGTTTACCCCCTTGGGGGTTTCTGCTCTCTCCTATCCTCCCACACCTCGGTGAACACCCGCACTGCCAACAGACAGGTGTGTCCATCCTGAGGGTTAGAACATCCTTAGTCCAAAGGTCATTCTCACACAGGGCCCCAGTCTGGTACAACGAACTCCCCTCTGACGTCTCCTCCATCTCCAAATTAGGACCTTTCAAGTCAGCCCTCAAAGAGCACATTCTCGCTTCACGGCGCTGCCAATGTGCCAGCTAGTGCCGGGTCATCTATCTGTCATCTTACAGGACCACCCCGCCACTGAACTAACATACTAATATACTAAAAGCCAGCAGAATAGGCCAAATGGTCTGTCTTGTCTGCTCGAAAGCCAGCAACCTTGTGGCTGCTCACCTCCCAGGGTCTTCTTTGGTTTCAGTTTCCCCCTGTACCTGTCCCACCCCTTCTTGAAGCCCTCCACTGTGCCCTCCTCCACCAGCCTCCTGGGCAGCGCATTTCACGGCTCCACCACCCTCTCAGTGAAATAATGCTTCCTACGCTCCCCTCTGTAATTTCCCCCTTCCAGCTTCCACTCATGGCCCCTGGCTGTTCCCCCCCTTCTTTAGCCTAAACAGCTCCTTGGTTCCACTCCTGCTTATTCCTTTGACATACCTGAAAACTTCTATCATGTCTCCCCCGTCCCTCCTCTCCTCCAGTGTGTAAAGCCCAAGCTCTTCCAGTTTCTCCTCATAAGGCCTCCCCTCCATGCCCTGAATCATCCTGGTCGCTCTCCTCTGGACTTTCTAACAGCAGCTCTGTGTCCTTCTTCAGATGAGGTCTCCAGAACTGCACAGAGTACTCGAGCTGTGGCCTGACCAAGGCATTATATTGAGGGAGGATCACCTCCCTCCTTCTGGACACAAGCCCCCTGGCTATGCAGCCCAGTATCCTGTTTGCTTTGGCTGCAGTTTTCTACAATTTTCAGAGTTATTCATTTTGATGTCTACCACCACCCCTAAATCCCTTTCTCCCAATGTGGCTTGCAGTGTGACCCCCCCAGGGTGTATACATGGTTTTTGACCCCCCAATGAAGTACCTTATGTTTCCTGGCATTAAATTTCGTTCCCCACCTCCTTGACCACCCCTCCAGGGTATCCAGATTACCCTGGACTGTCTCCCTCGCTTCTTCCCAATCCACCAGAGCTCCTACCGACAGGGCTACCACACATTACCTATTAACAATGCCTCCTTTGGCTGCACTCAGAAGACATTTGTCCAATTCTCTACTTCACTGTAAATATCAAACCTGTTACTCCCTCCATCAGCAAACTTATTTTTCTCTTGAAAACTGTAAAATTCCGCTCTCGGTAACACGTTCAATGGAATGTATAGCTGATCTTGATTCTGCAATATTGTATAACTGAAAAACTGTAACCTTTAGCTGCCATTCTATGTCTATATGTATTAAGTGTTTTTATTTGTATTTTTCTGATGCAGAGCCTTTGTAAATGAGTCCCTGACTCAAATGTTGTAATCCTAAAGTCTGTTAAATAAATAAATACATTTTAAATATGTTTCTGCATTTTACAAGCCCAAAGAATATTTCACCACACTAGTACACCGTATCTTATTTCTAGGCTATTAGTAACAAAAACAAGTATGTTTTCTTGGTTACTCCTTAAGCAACCCTTGTGACTCGAATGCTGACTCTTACTCAGCATTTACAATCTCCACAGGCTGAAAAACAAGGGTTGTTTAGACTTAGAGCCATCAAGCTTGCATGCGCTGGTCTGATAGCACTGAGTCATGTTTTCAAGAAGAAATGTTTTTACACTGCAAGTCTGCACTTTCTGTCACAGCTGTACTACAAATATCAGTTCATTCTGTCATTCCATCTTCGTTGGCCTGTAAGTAAATTCAGCTGTACAACAGTGTCTAAGAGAACAGATTGGGGGAGGGGGTGGCAGCAGTTGACATTCCCTTCAATACATTTCTGTCAAATTCTACAGGAAATCTGTAATAGTTTAGTGAAGTTAGATGGAGGATGTCCTGAGGCTATGCTAGCTTTAGTGAAGCAGGAGACAACTGCTGCAATTTTACAGTGAAGGACTGGGGATTTACCTGTCTAACTGAAAAGCTAAAAAAAAAAAAAAACAATCAACAGCTTCAGGTATTTTAAAAGTAACATGGGATCTGCAAAACAAAATCAGCACAATAGCTCACCCACTAACATCAAGACAGGTTGGTCAGGTCAGGCATTGGTCAGGCCGCAGCTCAAGTACTGTGTACAGTTCTGGAGACCTCATCTGAAGAAGGACATAGCGCTGCTGGAGAGGGTTCAGAGGAGAGCGACCAGGAATGTTCGGGGCATGGAGGGGAAGCCTTATGAGGAGAGACTAGAGGAGCTTGGGCTTTACTCACTGGAGGAGAGGAGGGATAGGGCAGATATGATAGAGGTTTTCAAGTATGTAAAAGGAATAACCAGGAGTGGAACCAAGGAACTCTTTAGGCTTAAGAAGGGAGAACAACCAGGGCCATAGGTGGAAGCTGGAGGGGGGAAATTACAGAGGGGAGCGTAGGAGAAATTTTTTCACTGAGAGGGTGGTGGAACCGTGGAATGCGCTGCCCGGGAGCCTGGTGGATGAGTGCTCAGTGGTTGGATTCAAGAGGGGGTGGGATATGTACAAGGGGAAACTAAAAAGGACCCTCTTAGGAGCTGGTAAGGCGAGCAGCCATTGGGTTGCTGGCTTTCGAGCAGACAAGACAGACCATTTGGCCTATTCTGCTGGTTTCTTTAGTATGTTAGTAAGACAGCTGCAGCTATGCCACCTCAAAATTAGAACATGGACTGTGCCTCCTCTTTGATTGTTCAGCTCACATACAATGATATTCTGCTTTGAAAGTAACATATCTAGCCTCATTTTAAAATTACCCTTGCATCCTTTTCTGGCTGTCTATTCTACAGGATCACTACCCTTTGAGAGAAAAACAGGTTCTTGACATTTCCCCTTATCCTATCCTCTCACATTAATTTGTGCCATTTGTTCTACTGTCCCTTAATAGATGAAAAAGGCTTCCCTAAGCTAACACTATCAATCCCCTTCTAAATTTTAAAGGGGACGTGCAACCTTTGCTGCAGCTCGCTCCCGTCCCCAGATACCTTGTCATACTGCTGCGGGAGTCAGTGGCTGTATCAGCAACATTACTGGAGCTATATTTCTATTTTAAAATATTGCCGAAGTAAAATGGCGAACACAGAAGCGCTGTGCGGGTCCCGACTGAGCATGCGCATGTTCTCCTGGGTATTCACCCATTTAGTGATGTAGATAACACCACTACTCCGAATGTAGCAGCAGTGGCTGGAGCTTAATACATTTCTTTTATTGCTTCTAAGGGCATCAAGACCCCCATGGAATCTAGAAGATAAATATATTATACTCCAGCCAATGCTGCTAGATTCAGAGCAGTGGTGTGATCCACGTCACTAAATGGGTGGAATACCCACAAGAACTTGCGTGCGCTCAATCAGGACCCGCGTGGCACTACCGGGTTCGGCAATTTACTTTGCCAATAATTTAAAGTTTAAATATAGCTCCAATAATGTTGCTGATACCAGCCACTGACTCCCACGGCAGTGTGAGGGAGTCAGGGGAGCAGCCTGCAGCTAACGTTGCAGGTCACCTTTAATTAAAGGACACCCAAATCACTGAAAAATGTGGATCGCCTATTTCAAACACAGATACCAGGAAACTGTAACTAAAAGAAAGCCCTACTGCATAAGTTAGCTACTTACCTGGCAATCTGACATGCTACAAGTGTCCTGTTGCTATTAAAATATTTAAACAAATGCTCTCAGTTCAAAAATCTAATCTTTTTTTTGGGCACTGAGCAGAAGCTAGGCAGGCGGCAAATAAACCCTGGCACTGCAGTCTAAATACCTCGGTGTGTTACTGTATTATAACCTTGATTTCTCCACGTACATCGATTGATACCATACGTGCGCACGTGTATGTGTGTGTATTTTATTTATATAAAAACGTGCCCCAAACTTGATGTACTGCATTGCAACAAACCTTACCTTTTTCTTCTGGTCTTCCACAAGATCATTTATTTCATTTCTTTTTATTTAAGTCTTTGTTTACGGGTAAGTGCACTGATCCAAGGACCGTTTCCAGGCATGACCTGGACCACAAACAATGGCACAGAATCAAACGGTTAAAATAATTTACAGTCCAATAAGAGTAGCAAATTAGAAACTGTACAGACACAAGTCCCAACAGAAACATCCTCCTGATGCTCCCACCGGTGTTTGCTGTGGATGTGGCACACAGTGCTACTTCCAAAACCACCCTTGCTGGACTGGACCCTCCTTTTCTCACCTTTTGCTGCTTTTTACTGTAAATGCCCCACATCTGACTTATCATTACTCCCACTACCAAAACCGCCCCCCCCCCAAAAAAAACCCCTTAGTCCTGGTGTCTCTTCCACAAATTTCTTTCTTGTAAAATTCTGTGTTTCTACCTTTTGCTTCTACTGCTCCACTCTCCTCTTCCTCTCCATCCCATTGTGCTACTCCCTCCACTAAACTGACACTGGCTCCTCTTTCATCCCTCACCATAAGACCTCAAAAGGCCAGTCTACCCTCTCTGTTCACATCTTCAGTCTCTAAAATAGCCTCCCTCTCCCTTTTTGTGTAGCCTCCTCTACCCCTCCTTCAAGTTCTTCCCCTCAGATACCATTACTATCCCTCTTGCTCCAACAGCTAGCCTCATTCCTGCCTACAGCTTTCTCCACCCACTTCTATTCTTCCTCTACCTCTCTCAGTAACAATGACGTTTTAAATATGTATGTTTTAAAGGCTGCCTAAACATACATCTAATGGGGTATACAGTTCTAAAAACCCTCCCGTGGAAGCAGAGCAGACAGGGGGAGGTTCTGAATCGTAGAAGTAGTTACCTTAAAATGCAATGTACAGTATACTGTACATGCTACATATCGATACAGCTCTCAAGGTACACATATATTGCTAATTTGAGACACAGAACATAAGGCTCCATAGGGACTGAATACTGGGAACGTCCTGACTTGCTAAGATTACATCATTGCGTTGACTTTCCCAGCAGTCTTAGCCTCTGATCGGCGCGGTGCTCTGAAAAAAGTTTCCTGGTTTCAGTGTTACAAAAAAAATTCACCTAAAAGGCATAAAACGCTGGATTTTAAGGTAACTGCTTCTATGATTCAGAACCTCCCCCTGTCTGCTCTGCTTCCATGGGAGGGTTTTTAGAACAGTATACCCCATTAGTAGATGTATGTTTAGGTAGCCTTTAAGTGTATATTGACCTATTGCCTTTCTCACATAGTATGATGTCTTTCAGAGTCCTTCTGTTTGTTCTGGACTGCTTTGCCTGTTTAACTTTGTCAATTTATCCACTTTTGTATCTTGTTTGTACTACGTTATTCTGACACGGCACCTATGTAAAGAGCTCCCAGCTCAAAGGAGTTTAATCAGAGATTTAAATAAATACATAAATAAAATCTACTACCCAGTTGACACTAGGTTTACCCAGCACCTTACATATACTATTATTTTTGTATTATGTATATTTTTAATGTATTACTATAACCTCATCCTCCCCAGTATCTAGTGCCTACCTCCCTTGTTCCTCCCAACAACTTGCCTCCCATGGCAGGCGGGGCCTGGCCACAGACAGGCAAATCTTCTGTCCCTCCTGTGTGTGAGGGCAGGGAAAGCTTCTGCTAAAGGAGCAGATGGTGGAGTGAGGCAGAGCCTGAGCATGAGAGGATCATCCTGCATGCAGCACGGACTTTTGCTGTTCTGTGCCACATCCTGGGATGGCGGTGCACATGCATCCCCAAGAACGCTAAGCATGCATGCACAGTGTGGAGCCCAGCTGAGTGTCCCCCTCCCTGCAATGCCTTTGATGGATGGTCACCCAAGTGCCACCGTTGCAGTCCCTTGAGGAAAACAGAGTCTGCTGGGACACTCACTCCTTTTCCCCACTGACTGAACCCAAACGACCCTGGCATTTCCAAACCTGGGTAACCAGCGAGGAGAGCAGTAGCGCTACTACTGTGTCAATGGGACCACTTGTATTCTGCGTATTTAAACACAGAATCTGATGGCAGATAAGGAGTGCCTGACTCACCTAGTCTGACCATGTTCCATACCTACAGTCACACCGTAGACCCAACTTGATCTCCTGCTTTTCTGCCCCTTTCCTTGCTTGTATGGTTCCCTTATACCTATCCCATGCCTTCTTAAAGTCCATTACAGGTTTTGCTCCCACCACCTCTTCGGGGAGGCTGTTCCAGTCATCCACCACCCTTTCTGTGAAGAAGTGTTTCCTTACATTTCCCCTGATTTTACCCCCTCCAGCTTCATCGCATGACCCCTTGTTGTTGTGCATCCTTTTCTCTGAAAAAAGGCTTTCCTCTTGAACCTTATTTATACCCTTGAGGTATTTGAAAGCCTCTATCATATTCCTTCTTTCTGTATATTTGCACTGTTGTTCTTTCGGACCTGCCTCTCCTCTTTGCTGCACTGTCACTTTTGGTCACCCTGGTTGCACAGCTGCAGCAGAGGCAGTGGCCCACTCTCCTTGGAGGTAGAGGACGTACAGTGGGCCTGTCAATTCTACCTCCCTTCCTCCTTCCCTCCCTCCCCTGAAGATGACCCTGGCTCATTCCAGAAGCTGGGTCGTCAGCATTGTGAGTGGTAGTGTCACAGCTGTGCCAAGCCAGCTTGTAGTCTGTATACCTGCCCTGCTGTTCTCTTTGACCTTCTCTTCCGCTGACAACTTGCTTGGCTCAACGTGCATATCCTAGTCACCACATTTTCAAATAAAAAAGGCAGTGTTCCAACCCACTCTAAAAATTACACCAGACATCCTAAGCAACAGAAATCCAGATTTATTACTGTCTGCGTACAGTACTGGATTGTTTTTGTATTTTCGTAAATATGCCCTGTTTGCAGGATTTATTTAGCTAATCAATAGTGAACAGTTGCTCCTTCTGCTGTACAACTGCCTGGTTAGACCTCATCTTGAATACTGCGTGCAGTTTTGGCGTCCCTGCTTACAGAGGGACATTGCTCTACTGGAGAGGGTACAGAGAAAGGCGATCAGGGTGATACTGGGAGTAGGGGAAAGGCCCTATGAGGAGAAACTGGAGGAGCTCAACCTGTACTCGCTGGAAGAGAGAAGGAACACAGCGGGGATATGATAGAGGTCTTCAAATATCTCAAAGGAATGAACGGGGTTAAACCTTGAGGGGGTGCTTCAGCTGAGGGAGGTAGGGGTCAATCACTGAAGCTGGATGGGGGGGAGACAGAGGGGAAACAAGGAGACGCTACTTCACTGAGAGAGTGGTGGAGCCCTGGAATGCGCTGTTTGGGGAGTTGGTGGCTGCTACAACTGTGGAGGGGGTTCAAGAAAGACTGGGACAGGTATAGGGGGAGGTTGCATCCCAGAGCCCCGCTGGGGTACCTTGTGGGGAAGGGGGGTTAAAAACGGTGCCCTGGAAAGGCACTGATCATCGAGCAGACTCGATAGACCATATGGCCTAATCTGCTGGCTTCTTACTAAGTTAGTATGTTAACTTGTGTATTACACAAGTTATCGACTAGTATGCAGAATTACACAAATGGGGCACAATTACCAGCATACAAAGACAACAGTATAAGCAGAACAGGGAAAACATTAGGGAAGTAAAGGAGTACTTTTACTCCCATTTTTGTATACTTTATGCCACCCTTCTAATTTTAATACTGTAATCTGTTTCTCCCAATCTGCAGTTTTTACAATATATTAGTACATATGTACTAAAATGGCAGTCCTATGTGATGCTAGAAGTTATGGAATCATGCACTAACACATTGGAAGCAGTAGGGGTCGGACAGAAAAGAGCATCTGTAACGACTGTGTGCAGTACAGGAGACAGTGTCAGGGGCTGCTGACTCACTGGTCAAACAGAATGTTGTAACCTGGTAAAATATTGAAATTAAGGTCACAACACTATGCAGTAGTGGGGGCATTTTTCACACTCCATGGGAATATTAGGCAAAGAGAGCAAATGACTGCACCAGGGTGAAACTAGCCTGTGGATGGCATTGCAACCACTTAGGTGAAAATACTGTCAGGTTGAAACTTGCAGTTAAAGAATACCTAAACCCTTATTTTATGCTACCTGAAATCGCAATTTCAGGCTCCATAGGTCTGTTAGGAGGAACCCCTAAATAAAATAATTCTGCCGCTTACCTGAAAATAAGTAACTTACCATGTTTTCTTAGCTTTTAAGAGTTATAAACACCCAACAACCGTGTGAAAGCTGACACCGAGAACAGCACCCAAAATGGCCAGGACGTCATTCAATGATGTCACCAAAGCAAGACTGCCGGCAAGCGATTTATTATTTTTCGTTTATTTAGTTTTTGTTTACGGGTGAGTGCACCAGACAAATTCTGCCTATTTTCAGCCATGACCAGGGGAGGGGATATAGATGAATGCCAGCAGACCTTGAACCAGGTTAAGCTATTGGTGCTATTTTTAGTGAATTTGGGGGAAGTGTGACAGGCAACAGGAACTTCTAGGGTTCCCCACTGTCTTGAAAATATAGGGGCGGTGGCAGTGGGGATCGAGTCCAAAGGTGCATTATTTTTCTGGACTGCCTATAAGCACTTAACGTGCATAAGTGGATTTTAAATAAAACAGAGTGCACTGGTATCAAAACGGGTAGTAGTGCAGTAAAGGATGTCAATAAAAGACAATTTTGGAGGATAAAAAACAATCAGTAATGGATAAAAATATAGGGTGGTGGCCCACCGCGCTAAAACAATGAACGGAGAACACTTAATTCCCCTACTCTTTTTGAGAAGTGCCATGGGATCTTTAACATCCACCTGAACTACCACCAGAACAGGCAGATGGGACCTCGGTTTAACATCTCATCTGAAAGACGGCACCTCAGGAGTGCAGCACCCCCATACTGCCCTACAGTGTCAGTATTGGGATTTAACCCAAGTGCCTGGTGTGGGGAAAGAACCCACAGCCTTCTGATCTCCCAGCCTCAGAGGCGAGTGTGCTGCCTGCTGAGCCACTGACAATGTAATATACTGAATTCCTACGAGGACTCTGTAAAAATCTTTGTATTTTGGCTCTGGAATGCCCCGCAGCATACTAAGTGGTGCCAGACGCCCATTTTAGCTTGTGATACACATATCTGGCACTAATCAGTATGACAAGGGGCATTACAGAGCTGAAATACAGAGTTTTAGAGTCCCCACAGGAATTCAGTACGTGCACGCTGGGGGTCTCGCTTCAGTGACGTCATTCTGTATGGCATCCCAAACATTTCAGAAGCCATTCTCGGCGCTGACGTCCCCATTTGGGGGGGGGGGGAGAGTTATAGCGTTTAAAAGCTACGAAAACATGTTAAACTACTTATTTAGAGGCATGCAGCAGAATTATTTAACAGTGGGGGTTCCTAACAGACCTATGAAGCCTACTTTTGTGATTTCAGGCAGCATAACATAAGGGTTTACGTATCCTTTAATACTTCCCTGTCCTAAGAATTATATGGATACTATGAGGCAGGCAGTAATAAATCTTGAGTGCTCTCACTATGTTGATGTAATAGCATAGGAGGCTCGGCACAATTTCTGGAGCAGACGGGGTGCAAGTTTTGAAATAAAGAGAGCACTTGTTTACAAATTAACAGTGACAAAATACCTTGTGAGAGGGTAGTGCTCATGACAGCCGTTAACAGTGGTGGTGGGGGGGGTGAGAGTCTTTTGGGGGGGATGTAGGCTGTGAAGAGGGGAAAAGGCTGTGGAAAGGGGGGGACAGGGATGCATGTGTGTGCATGTGGGTTGAGGATGACTGTTGCCCGCTTCCAATCAGCTGAGACAGGGGCCAAACAGAAATAGAGACTGAGGATAATAGTGATGGGGATAGTAATGGCAGAAGCAGAGAGGTGGACAAATTTAGGGTCAAGGATGTTGGGGAATCAGACCTTTGAGGGGATTAACAACTAGCAGGGCCTTGACCGAAGCTACCAGAGTGGTGACAGAGAAGGAGAAGTTGGGGAGAAGGAGAAGTTGGTTGAAGGAACAGGGGGAAGAGACAGGTGAGAAGAGGAATGAAGACGTTGAAGGAAGAGGCAACAGGGTCAGAGATGGTGGAGTCTTCCAACTTAAGAACAGGGGAGGGAGACTGGGCTGGTGGTGAGAACAGAGAGTTGGTAAGCTTGCAGAATCTGGAAGGATTGCTTAGATTGTTCTGGACTGAGGGTGCTAAGCATTCAGACTTTGCAAGCCCGGTAGCTCTGGTACAGGCACTGCAAAGGGCCTGATAATGTGCTAGTGTCAGCCACTGAACCAGTGGACTTGTGAGCCCGCCAGGCTTGGTCTCTTGCATGGAGGCAAGTAGGCAGCTCAGCAGAGATCCACAGGAGGTGGGAGCCACTAACCCTGGTGTTTTGAAAGGGTGTGGTAATTCCAGACAGGCACAAATTTAGAGTTAAAAAATTGGGCGGTGAAATTAATGTTGACTGCTGTTTTTTTTTTTAAACTTATATTTATTGATTTTAAATTCAAATTATACAAGTCTTACATCAGGCAAGCATATAGACATACATTTCACTTCACTGTCACAGTAAGTACTGATTATACTAACATGCTAACATACTAAAATGCCAGCAGAATAGGCCAAATGATCTGTCTTGTCTGCTCGAAAGCCAGCAACCTAATGGCTGCCCACCTCACCACCACCCCCAGCCCCCAAGAGTGTCTTCCCTAGATTCAGTTTCCCCTTGTACCTGCCCCACTCCTTCTTGAAGCCCTCCACTGTGCCCTCCTCCACCAGCCTCCTGGAGCGCATTCCACAGCTCTACCACCCTCTCAGTGAAAAAATGCTTCCCTCGCCCCTGTAATTTCCCCTCCAACTTCCATCAATATGCCCTGAACTTGTTACATCATTTTTTGGGGAGTTATCCACTTCTTATATCTAAAGTACTCTATAGGATAAGCCATTGCTGACATGAGTAAGGGCAATCCAACATTGATGTTAGAATTAATATCACCACTGTAATACGTTTACAACCCCTATAATACTTTAAATATACCTGAAAAACATCTACTGAGCAGTAAATCCCATTCTCCACGACCTTTGGCTAGCAACGTTGTACAATTTAACGTTTGTCAAACACTTGGAGAAAATGTAGTTCGGAAGGAACATTTTCAGTTTTATGAAATAAAAGAAAATAGAAAAAGAAAATACACTGTTGTACACTATTTCTATGCCTTAACATTCTTCAGGTGCCTGCACAGTTATAATGTGTGCATCAAATCACATCGTGGTAACCATTTACTGTAAATACTTATACATTCAAAAATGAAATACCTTGTCAACCATGACAACGCAGCCACCATAACAGTAACTCAAAATATGCGGATGGGGGAGCGGAGGTGGACTCACACAAGGAGGATTCTAAGAAATAAAAAAAAAAAATATGACCCTCATTCGGTACCGACCTCTCTAAAACACTTCTAAATATTAATTCAACATTACTGTTTAACAAATGTGAGGTTGTGTAACCGAGAGGGCCATTCCAAAGCTCAACTAGCAAATGGAAGTCTCTCTTAGGTTCACTCCTTCTAGCCTCAAAATGTCAATTTGTTTTTTTGTTTATCAAGAGTTACCTCCCTATGGTTCTTCTTCTGATTTGGCTTCTCTGTCCCAGGCAGAATAGTCCTTCTCGATTTTGTCCACCAGTTTAACTGCAGCCTCGGGTTCAGAGAATTGCTAGACTTTGCCCTCATAAACAATTTTCAGCTTGCAGGCATCAGCAGGAAATGATGGATCCCCAATTGATGCAGGTGAGATCTGACCCCGTTATATCCCTTATGCCTCTGTCGGGTGGCATAACTTAAAATCAGGAAAGATGTGGATCAGGGATTCTTGCCAGACAATTTGGCCCTTTTGTTTCTCCTTTGCAGTATATTGTCCTGTTCCTTTTGGATCCCAATACAACCAGGATTGTTCGTGCCCGGAGTTCCGCTCGCTGTCAATTGGGGTCTCCCACCTCGTGGTGTTATGCGGTACACTTTGTGGCTTGACACCAATTCTTGCATCTGAAGATAATCTTTTAGCCATCCTTCGATAAAGGCATGTAAATCCTCTCCTCTGCCTCCTCTGGTTCTCTCAAAATTCTCAGGTGGGTAGCCCTCATACCATTTTCAACGTTTTCTAGGCACCTTCTCAACAGAACATTTTCTTTAGAGAGCTCTGTTGACACAGGGCCTTGTCCGCTGTTTTAGCTGCCCCATTGGCCTCTTCCTCGACTGCCAGTACCTTTGTGTCGATCACTTGTACAGTGGTTGCGAAAGCCACCTTCTTATCTAGTGTTTGGACAGCTTTAAGTAATGCCATGTAAGACGGCTGTGAAGGATCGCTCGTGGGCAAGTCTTGATCTCTGCTTGGGCCTGGGAGCATGTCTTTTCATTTAAGCCTTCTTCCCCCAAGCCACATTTTTTGGTCTCCCCACTGTGTCTCCGGCAACTCCAATTTGCACATTTATGGGATTAAAATGTTCACTGACCTCAGCAGTTGTTACTGCTCTGCCTAGGCTTGCAGCTTTGTTTCATCTCTCACTCCAGTTGCTACCCTCCCCACTTCTCTCCGCCCCTCCATCCCCTGCTACTCCCGGTCTCTCTCTCCCACCCCCACCTACCATTCTACTCCCTCTCACCTACCATTCCACCCCCTCCCGCTCCTCTCCTCCTGTCTCCCCCTCCCTATCACCCTATCTCTTGTTGCTCCACCCCAGACTACCTAGCACTTATCTTTCTATTCTTGCACTTGCGACAATGTCAAATCCTTGACTGCCTACCCTTTTCCCACCCCTCCCCCTCTTATCCCAACCCCTTGCTCCACTTAGGTCACCCCTAGGATGGTTTTCATTTGTATCTGTGCCTTGCTATATACACACCGTATTGTTAATTGTACATTATTTGCCACGGACTGTTTGCTACTGTGCTAGTCTATACACATGTGCTGTCTTTTGCTACTAAGTTAACCTCCTGACCTGTACTGTATCTTACCTCTGCTTACTTCTATGTTAACCTCCTGACCTTGTATTGCATCTTACCACTGTTTTGCTTGCACCCATTGCTGACACGGAACCTTTGTAAAAGAACCCTTGGTTCAAAGGTATTTGTAATCCTAGTAATAAATAAATAAAAATAAAATGTTCCTCTCAGTACGTCATCGAACACTGCTTTTAAATTTTACAAAATGCTATGTTTTTCTCCAAAATAAATTCTTTCACAGCCAAGGTCCACGGAGCTGTGCAATCTTGCTTTTAGCTTGGCTGCTGGCCATGCCCTCTGCTGTTGAGATGGGAGACCAACTGGCAGCGAACAGGTCAGCATGGAGAGAAAATAAGTCCAGTGACATGAAGGAGTAAATGTAGATAAATTTCGAATGCGCTTTGGGATGCTGAATTTTGCACACACAGCAGACCATATGGTGCTCACAGAGGCTGTCAGGCAGAGTACCTGCATCCACGATTCAATGAGGGCGGGAGGAGAGAACCCAGTCCAGGAGATAGTGGTTAAGGGACTTAAGACCGAGACAGGTGGGGTCAGATATCAACTGGGAAAGTTGCAGGGATTTTACATTTTAGCATAATTTCTGCAAAGAAGGTAGAACTAGACTTGATGTTCCAATCTCCCAGAATGAATAACTGGCTGAATAGGAGTGAGAGGAGATGGTCAAGAGGAGCTCAGAGATGAAGGCAGGAGATGGTCCAGAGCAGCAGTAGACCCCTGAAACAAAGACAGGGACATGGAAAAGGAGGGAGAGTTTAAGGAAGGGCAGCTCATAGGTGTGGAGAAAGGAGATCGAGAGCACTGGCTTGAGCTGGAGGCGAGTGGAGCTGTAGACAGCCACTCCACCGCCTCTCACAGCATGATCCCTGGTATCAGGGATCTCAGCAGAGAACCAGGATTCCGATATAACTAGAATGTCTGGTTTGAAGCTGAACATGACAGTCTGCAGCTGATCCACCTTAGGGAGGAGGCTGTGGATTTTTAGGTGGGTCACACACAGTCCTTTAGAAGTCGAGTGGGGTTGGAAGAGACGGGACTGGAGTTAAGCTCAAGATCGCCTGCCCTCATAAGTAGCAAGGAGATGAAGAACTTAAGTTAGCCTATAAGCCGCTTGGAAGAGGAGGGGTAATGACAGGTGGAATTAGGGAGGAAATGGAGGGAGGAGGCTCCAGAGGGCTGTGGGGTAGAGCCAGGGAAATGGAAGGAGACAACACCCAGGATGCCAGGGGGAAGGAGATAGGCTGAGGAAGAAGGGAGGAGCAAGGGAGTTATGGGACAATGAGGGGAGGAGGGAGTAGGAAAGGCTTAGGCAAAGGGCAGAGGCAGGAAGAAGGTGGGCGGTGAAGAGGAAGGAGAGGGTTAGTAGCCACAGTGGGGGAAAAGGGTAACAAACTAAGATGGCTAGTTGAGGAAGAAATTAACACAGGCCAGAAGGAAAGGCTGGACCAAGTTTTACGAGGCTAGGGAGTGAGCCAGAGAAATGGCAACTGCTGCCGATACGAAAATTAGTCTGCAATTAGGAGGGAAAGTGGCAGGAAGCAACAGCAGTGTGTGTGTGTGCGGGGCTAGGCTTCACCCACTCAGGGTAGCAACTGATATTAGCAAATAGGGACGCAGGCTTCACCAGATACGGAGGCAGCCAGTATCAGTAAATGGGAACGTATATAAATATTATTTACAAGCCCCATCTCCAACATGTTCAGATGAGAGATGGTGTTATTTTTCATTTTTTCTGCTTGAAGTAAAACTAGGATTTACAACTTTTAAAATACTGAATGATTCAAAGTTTAATGTATAAACATTTCTCAGTACATCAAATTAAAAGTTTATCATTACATGGTTTCAAAATATTACATTTTGTACATAGGTAGCAGAGGCTGCTACAGCACCACATCATTTGATAACAGTTGCATTCTGAGAAAAACAGGGAGTGCCTCTCTCAGGGCTTCAGATAAGTTTTTCCATGGAAGTATAGTACTTCTACAGGTCTACATCTGAAATAAGCGCATATTTTGTGGAGGGAAAATGTTTCCAAGTTTCAAACTTTAAAGTGGAAACTGGAAATAAAATTTTTTCTACCTATATATAAACAGAAAATAAAATCTATCAACCTCACTTATGCCAGCTGTGACCTCAACTAAAATGAGTTAATAAATTAATTCCATGTCATTTTAAAACAAGTGTGTTTGTACTTTTTTTTTTTTTTAAACTACCTCCAAACCATTGCTGTCCCCCACCTCACAATAATGGCGTGCTTAATCAACTGTATTAAGCGCATCAATGCTACTGACAAAAACAATTCCAGTTATGCATTTTAAAAGTAACTATTACCTCCCCAAACCCCCACAATTTATAAAAACATGGCCAGCCTGGTGGCAATCAGGGCTGAGGCGCTGGACACCTTACCTCATGTCACACTGGCTACCCGGGTTCGAGAATGAGCCTGGGTCGTCGGAGAGCAGGCACTGGGAGGGGGGGAGGAGTCAGTAGCCAAAAGGCAGCTCTCCTCTCCCGGGGAGGACTCTGTTGCCCGCCATAGCTCCACTGCCCCCGGATGGAGGTCCGCGGGCAGTGCAGGTGAGTGGGTGGCAAGCAGTGGGAGGGTATCCCAGTACTGCGGCATGCATGTGCCTCCACACGAGTGCGCGGCCGGGAAGGGTCAGGAGAAAACGGGAGCAAAATACAAATTAAAAATTCTAAAAACATCACGTTCTAGAGTAAAGTCAACAAATCCAAATGAAAAACTGCAGTGGAGGAAAGAAAGTAAAATTGGGAGGGATATTGGAGTGCCTTAATTTTGAAATCATGTGGCCTTAGTTTGAAAAAAAGCTTTCTGCTACTAGCCCCAAATTGAAAACCTTCTTGAGACTACAGCTCCTAGGGATTATAAGAACAAGAAAACATGGCTGCTGGAACTAGAAGGGGACAGGATCAGATCTGTTCCAGTACAGTAGCTGCTTCTTGTTGTTTTTACAGGGTTTCTTGTGGATTTTGCTTGGTGGAAGGTTATTTCTTTTCTTTCTTACTACTTCTAAGGGGCTAGCAGGGTATTGTTTTTGCGGCTGTTGGAAGTTTGAAAACTGGTTTGGTGGCTGTAAGTGGGCTCATTTGTTGGATGTTTCACTGTGTAGCAGGCTGTGCCGGTGGAGGCCTATTTCTTCTGATTTAAAACCTATTTGGTGGGATTTGCTTGGGACTGTTTCTTTGATTGCAGGGCTTGGAGGGGCAGACACAGGGCTGATACTCTCTCGAGAGTTGGGTGTAGGCCCTAATCCCACCCTCCCCCAACCCTTCCTCCCTCCCCAGGGCTCTGCTTATTTATAGGGGAACACCTGCCCTGCAATTGGGGGAAAAGGCTTCAGGTGTAGCTCATGTAGTTCTAGCCTCTGGTGGTTGGATTTAAAGGCTGGGAGAGAGGAGCTCAGGGAGTTGTTCACTTCCCTTGTAAGTTTACTGTGTTGTACTGTACCTAGCAACAGGGTTACCAGTTTAGTGTGGGACTGTATCTAGGATTAGTGGGTGACCCGATTAGTCAGTAGGGGTATATCTTGGACTAGTGGGGGAACCTGGTGGCTCACCCAAGGAAACCTACTTGGAGGGGGATGGGACCACATGTCATTAGGGCCGGCATCTTTGGGAGGGTGGTGGGGTGCACAGGGTGTGGGGCAGCCATGATACTGGACTGGGCTTGGAAGTTCGGTGGTTGCCCAGTGTGCTACTAGCTTGCACAGCTTAGGAAGGAGGTTGCGGGGATTAGGAGACAGCTGGGGGGAGGGGGGAGGTATGGTTGGGGAAGAGGGCAGGGGATCTCCCACGGGGTTGCACCAAGCACTAGGAGCGGGGGCATAGGGAAAGGAGTGTAGGAGAATACTCTTGGGTCACATAGGGACCCTGGCAGAGGGGGCCCAAAAGGACACTACTAAGGAAGCAGGCAGGTAACTGGGGACCCTCACAAGGGGGGCCAGAGGGACAACATTCTCAGGGAAGTAGGCAGATGGCTGAGGCTGGACAGAAGGAAGCAAGGTGGGGAGGTGGATCGGACCCTACCCTCAGTAATCGCTTCAATTCTCTTCTTCTGCTTGAGGATGAGGGGGGTGATGTAGCCATGACAAGGGTGGTTAGAGATGGAAACGGAGTGGGGGGGCAGGAGGCGGGGGCCGGACAGCAGGAGGAACAAGGGGGAACCTGGAATGCAGGAAAATGGGAGGAGCAGTGGATCAGAGCAGGAGGGGCAGGGGTAAGAGGGAGAAAAGTGCAAGGAGAAGGACCAGTTGGGTACAGTAAAGGGAACTGAGGGTTTAGGCCAGGGAAGCACGACAAGCAAGGAGGAGCTGAACAGAGACAGGAAGGAAGGGAGGACGAGCCAGGCTAGTTTAGCAGATGGGGGAGAAGGACCAGTTGCGAGCAGTTAGGGGGGGAGTTAGCAAGGTACAGAAGGATACTCGGGAGAAGGAGAGGCATAGGATCGGAGGGGAGGGGGTGGCCAGAGTAAATAAGGAGGGAGCAGCATGTGGCATCCAGATAGTGGGAGGAACAAGGAGCCGGCTGGGTGCAGGGGCCAGAAGAAAGGATGAGGGACGTGGAATGGGGGAATGGAAGAAAAGGAGCAGTCAGAGTGCTCCTGTTGGGGGATTCTATGATCAGGGGTATCAAATGGGATAGGGAGGGGGAAGTCTGGCCAGTTAGAACAAAATGCTTCCCTGGACTAATGGTGCACAGGGCCAAGCACGAGGTGTATCAACTGGCAAAGGATTGTGGGGGTTCCCCGGACATACTGATCCACTTGGGTACAAATGACATTGAGGGAAATAGCCAGCTAGAGATACAGGCAAGGTTCAGGTAGCTTGCCAGGGTCTGTCATGACACAGGATGCACAATTTCCTTCTCGGAAATCCTGCCTGTGCCAAGGGCTAGTGGGGAACACAAAAGGAAGATAAACCAGTGGCTCAAGGAGTGGTGTGAGGCCAGAGAGTATGGGTTGATGGGGGATTGGGGGGAGACCTGGGAGGATAAGGAGCTGTATGCTAGAGATAGGCTCCATCTCAATTTGTAGGGATGGGGAATCCTTAAGTTGAAAATAGAGGGGTTCATTGGTGAAAAGTGGGGTTTAAACTTGTGAAGGGGAGAGGGATGGGAGAAAAGGCTGTTGAAGGGGGTCCGATAAAGGAGGGACTCTGTCTCCACCCCCTGGGGAGCTGGAGGAATGCGGGAAAAGGCCGACTGGTAAAGTGCAGACCAGGGGATAATGGAATCCCCATGGGAACACAAGCAGGAGAAATGGAAGTACAGGAAAAGGGTGGAAGGTAGTCCTGCTAAATGCCAGGAGCTTGGGCAATAAAATGCCTGAGCTCCAGGCGATGCTAACTGAGGGAGCGGTGGATGTGGCAGCGGTCACTGAGACCTGGGCTACTGCAGTACACGACTGGGACCTGAACCTGGAGGTTACACACTATGTTCAGGAAGGGACGGGGGATGGAAGGAGGAGGGTAGCAATAATAGTCAAAAACTGCATTGGCATGGGGGAGTAGAGGAGGCAGTGGGAACCGTGGAGGCGATTTGGGTCACCTCGATAACAAGGGGGGGGTGGGCAAGAGAGTAAAAATAGGAGTGGTGTATAGACCCCCTGCGCTGGCGGTGGAGCTGGAGGAGAGTCTGGTGGCAGATGTTGGGAGACACTGCAGATTGGGCAGGGGAAGAGTGGTGGTGTTGGGGGACTTAAACATGCCAGGAACAGACTGGGAGACTATGACATCCTCG
Organism: Neoceratodus forsteri; assembly: GCA_016271365.2. Taxonomy (NCBI): domain Eukaryota; kingdom Metazoa; phylum Chordata; order Ceratodontiformes; family Ceratodontidae; genus Neoceratodus; species Neoceratodus forsteri. Next base: position 413,335,933 of record JADMNL010000023.1, read on the forward strand.
GTGGCCAGGGAACAGAGGTTGTTGGATGTCTTTCAAGACGCATTCCTAACTCAGCAGGTAGGGGAACCGACCAGGGAGGTGCGGGTACTGGATGTGGTCTTGGCAGACAGTGACCAGATTGGGGGCCTGGAGGTAAGGGACCCGTTGGCGGGGAGCGACCATGCCACGGTCAAATTGTGCATTGATTTCCGAGAAACACATGCCCTGCCGAAGGTTATCGCTTACGTAATAAATGTAGGTAAGTGGTGCAAAGTGTGCCCTGCCATTACGGGAGTATGGATTATAATTATTCGACTACAGCAGTTGCCTGGACATTCTAAACATTATACCCAAAACTGCTCCATGCAGTTCAGTTGAAGTAGATTTATTAGAGGCACTGCAAATGCATCTGCCTCTCCCGTGGTTGAAATTCACCAAAAATCCACCCGATTATTTACTATGAGCAGCCAATCATCAAGCATATCATGGCCAAAATCACGATTATTATGACCATTATCTGTACAGCACAGGGGAGCACCAAATGAGCACAACCATAATAATGGCACAAAGTTAACAGACAAGAAACCTTAACTGGTGGTAAGGCAAAATGGTAATTTTCAGGGAGTTTTCTGTTGTAGAAGGAAATCCAGTTGCACTTGGATGCTTTTTGATGTGCTGCAGTGCTCTCCACAGAAGTGAATGAGGGCTTCATCCATAACTTTAAAAAAAAAATATATTTTTAAGGGCCTTTTCTCTGAAATCATTGCTAGCATAGAAACATAGAACATAGCCTTGAATTAAGAGTCTTGTAAGTTAAATTGTGGCTATGATTTTAAACAAATGCACATCTTAAGTTTAAAATTAAGATGCCCATTCACTTCTACAGACAGTGCTGCAGCATTCTTCAAACTCAGATGCCACAAAAGTGTCTGAATGTGAGGACAGGGCATCCAATAGGCCGGGAGGAGGAAGGGCTCAGGCTGGCAGCACCACAGAGTCAAAATAGATGATACTCACCTGTAACTGTTGTTCTAGGAGTGGAACATATCCACACACTGGCAGTTCCATTGGAACAGGCTTTCCATTTGATGTCTTTACACTAAGCTTCTCTCACCACCCGGCACAGTGTATTCCCCCAACTCCAGCCCGTGACATCAGATCTTTGCATGCTGGAAACAGGGATCCATGTGCCACTTGCAAGGGGAGGCTGGGTGGGTTGTGTGGATGTGGACTGTATACCACTCCTAGACCAATGGTTACAGGCGACTATCGTATCTTTCTAGGGGTGTGGATACGGTTCACTAGCCACACTCTGGCAGACTCCTAACAGTTCTCCAGGAGGATTGGGCAAGACGCACACCCCTACTTGGCGAACAGAGATTGGAGAACCGAAGCCCCAAAAGCAGCAGTCCAACAGGACTCTAAGTCGATGCTGTAGTGGGATATGAAGGCGTGAGCTGTCCTCCAGGTAACAGCCCTGCAGATTTCCTGGACGAGATGTCCTGTGAGGCAGCAATATGTCTAGCAGAATGAGCCCTAAGCAATACAGGAGGCTCCCTACCAGCCAGTCTATAGCAGAAGTCGATGCAGGATGTTGTCCACCTGCCAGTCATTCACTTTACTGATCTGCCAAGTGTAGCTTCATCGTATGTTACAAACAGCTGGAGAGCCAAGCTCCAGCATGCGCTTATAGTAAGAGATGCTCTCTGCAGGTCCAAAGTCTGGAACCTAAGGTTGACTTTTGAAGATGGGCTGGGAAAGTATACTGGATGGTTTATAACCTGGTTAATGTGAAACTCCAATAATACCTTTGGGATGAACTTCGAGCGGGGGAAATGGACGACCTTGTCTTTGTGGAAGATCAGGTAAGGAGACTCCACAGAGAGCACCTGGAGCTCACTAATCCTTCTGGCTGACATGAAAGCCACCAATAAGGCTGTCTTCCATGACAGGCGAGACATAGCAGACAAGTGGCACAGGCTTAAATGGCTTGCCCATGAGCACAGCCAGCACCAGAAGTAGGTCCCAAAGTGGTGATTCACACATCAGAGGGGAGAGGTGGTCCAGGCCTTTGAAAAAGCACCCGACCACCTTCTCCTGGGCCACCGTCCACTTACCAGGCTGCAAACAGTAAGCAGAGGTGGCTGCCATACGTAGCTTAAAGGTTGCTGCTCGCAGACCCGACAGAGGGGGGCAGAGGTACTCAAGGATGTTCGCCACAGGGCTGGCAAGAGGATCAAACTCCTTGCTTTGGCATAAGCTAGAGAACTCTTCCATTTAAATGCGTAACATTTGTGAGTCGACTCCTTTTGGGAGGCCTCCACAATGTGAAACATATCTTCCGAGAAATCCAAGGCCTGGCACTCTAGCCACTCAGGAACCAGGCTGAGAGGTGAAAGGATGTCAGGTCTGGGTGAAGGACCATCCCATGTTTGGTCAGCAGATCCGGGTGAAGAAGCAAGCGCCACAAATTTATTTATTAAATTTTGATTACCGGGTGAGCCCACTGAGCCCTGAAGGTCCCTTTTTCAGGGGCGACCCGGGATACGGTACAGTGACAGATTATTAGGCACAAGTTGTTTGGTGCAACATGTTACAGAGATATTGCAATCCTAACCAGGTTACAGTGAAGGCAATAACACAGTAACAGCAGCAATTCACATTAAGTAATCAAATCAGAGAACATATTTGACATTCTAGCAGTGATTTTTGAGTCATGACCCAAGCCTAATAGACTAATTGGGTGAACTGGGAGAGGGGCAGTGTTCTTTATTGGATAAGGGGGAAGACTACCCTACACCTTGATAATGGCAGGTACTGGTCTCCAACATGTCAGCCTTTAGCCTAGTGCGAAAATTTGATAGGGAGGGGGCTTCCTGAACTGAAGCTGATGCGACTGGGGTACCAGAACTGTCTTGGTCAGTCTGGAGCTATCAGGATCATCCACACCTTCTCCTAAAATGCCTTGACCACCACCTTGTGGATCAAGGGGAAGAGAGGGAAGGTGTACACGAGGCCCAGGGCCTTGAGAATGCATCCCCCAACAATGTACCAGAGTATTTGGGGGGGGGGGGGAGACAGTCATAGGCTCAGTTTGGCATTCTCCCAGGAGGCAAACAGACCCACCAGAGGGGGTGCCCACTGCAAGAAAAGGTGATTTACCACCTCCTGATTCAGGAACTACTTGTGTGATGTCTCTTCTGCCCAGCTGAGAGCGTCTGTCAGTTTACTGTTGGAACCTGTGACGTGGATTGCCAGGAGGTCTGCACCCACACTGTGTATGGGGGTCCAGGTGTGGCAGGGCCTCCTGACGCAGAGGAAGGGAGTGCGTTCCACCCTGGCTGTTCAGGAAGAACGTGGTTGTTGTCAGTCTGGACCTTCACAATCTGACCTCTGACTAGAAGAGCAAATTCTGTCAGAGCGAGATGCACTGCACAGAGCTCAAGCAGGCTGATGTGATGGGACTCCTGGAGTGACCAGAACCTGTGGGCTCTGTGGTCACCCAGGTGCACTTCCTACCTCACTAGAGACTCATCTGTTACAAGCGTGAAGGATGGCTCCAGGCACACGAACTATATTCCATTCGCCAGGTGTCCTGGCACAAGCCACCAGTGGATGGCATCCCACATCAGCTGGGTCACTGTGAAAAGCTAGTACAAGTGGCCTACATGCTGGGACCACTGACAGCTCAATTCCCAGTACAGGTGGTGCATCCGCCAGCAGGCTTAACAGACCACGCTGGTGCTGGGGATGCCACGTACACCAACAGCCACAGGAAATCCCAGGCAGGGTGCAATAACCCAACCTGAAATTATGGCAAAAGAGGTAAGAACAAGTGCCTGGTCCATAGAAAGGTGGGCCTTGGCAGGGAGTATAGTTCTGCCCTGATGAACCTGATCACCTACAAGGGAACCTGTTCGGACTTGTCCAGGCTGACCAAGAGGCCCAAGTCACAACAGGTCTGGAGGGTCAGATCTCTGAACGATCTCCTTGGATGGCTTGGCCATCAGCCAGCTGTCCAGGCAGGGATACCCCCGATGCCATTACACCACAAGAGGACTGCTACCACTGCCATGTACTTGAAGACCCTGGGTGCGGATGAGAGACTAAAGGGCGTGACCTGGAACTGGTATTGTACTCCTTTCACACAGAACTGGAGGTACCAGCAGTGGATTGGACAGAATGGGATGTGGAAGAACGCTTCCTGGAGGTCCAGGGAGCAGAACCACATGCTCTGCTTCAGAGAAGGAATTATCCAATTCACAGTGACCATTCGGAACTTGCACTTACGAATGACACGATTCACATTGTGCAGATCCAGTATGGGGCAGCAGCCTCCCATCCATTATGGAAACAGGAAGCACCTGGAATTGCAACGCTGATGGGCCAGGTTGACCGGGACATGGGCTATGGCTCCTTTCACAAGGCACTGACCGATGTCCTCCCGAAAGGCAGACAGTGTGTCTTGCGACACCATGGACTCCTGAGGAATATCAGGCTGGTAAGGCGAGAGAGCCTCAAAATCCAGAAGCAACCCTCTGCCTACCACTTCTAGCACCCATTTGTCCGTTATGACAGCGGACCAACGGGAGAAGTGGTGTAGCCATCTACCGATGGGGAGCACAGGCAGGGACATGATGGGTGGAGAGATGACATCCCCAAAATGTCACTGTGCAGCCTTGGCTTGGGTACTAGCCGCTGGGGCCAGAGGGGCACCAGCACTGCTGCCTCCACCTCACTTGGGGCCCTGACCTCCGAACCTTTGAGTTTCAGGTGCCAGACTTAATACCGCTCCAATGGGGCTCCTTCTGAGGAGGCTGTGGCTGAAAGGAGAAGTACTGGAAAACCTTTTTCTTGGGCGTTTTTCCTGGTCCTTCTGGGATGATGACACAGAGTCAAGGGTGACACTGGACTTCTCTATACACGTGACAAGTCCTTCCACCCAGGGCCCAAAATGGGGCATCAGCCAGCTTATGCTGGGTGTCTGTTGTAAAAGTGGGCAGACCCAGCCAAGCTCTGTGACGCATGGAGATGGCCGCTGCCATGGCACGGGCACAGGAAATGTCCATGTCTAAAACCACCTGAACCTGGTGCTTGGCCAATGACTGACCTTGGTCCTGGATCAGCTTCACTGGCAAGTGCTGGTCAACAAGGAGGTGAGCTCATCAAGGACCTGCCCAAAGCTAGCCATCATGATGGAGTAACTCGCCTGATGGAGACCCAATGATGCCACTGCATACACCTTTCTAGAGACATGGTCAATCTTCCTGGATTCCTTGTCCACATTCCCATAGCCCTGGGATTTACGAAAGGCCAAGTCAGAGACCAGTCCTTTGACTAAAGGGTGGTCTGAGAATCCCAAATAGGACCCAGCTGGGGGCTGCATACTTGCGGATCATAGGAGTGAAGGGTGCCCGGTGGGATGCTAAACACTGCCAAAGCTCCAGGGCTGGTCTAAATATGGCCTCAGCTATGGGAAAGGCAACCCCTGGGGTTTCATCCCTATTCAAAATGTCTGTAAAAGAATACGCAGAACTATTCTGGACAGGCTTCAGAGGGAGTCATGGACTCTGACATAAGCTGGAGAGAGCCCCAAATAACACCATCCCATGGTCAGTGGTCAGCTCCTTGATCAATCCCCAGCCAAAGATGTGGGTCCCAGAGGACACCATGGATGACTAATCAGAGTCGTCTGAGGACTCCTCGAAAAAAAACAGTCCTTTACTGTTTCTCACTGCGGACCATCCAAGAAACCTTGGATTGTGTGATCTCCACTGACAACTGTTCTGGCAAGCTAGTGACTGAGCAGGCTACCTGACTGAGGCACCCATCTTTGGTTGCAGTGGCTGCGGCTCCACTCTCAGGGGTTGAGAAGTAATAGCGGAGAGCAGCTGCAAAATGTGGACTGATAAAGGCATCACTGGCAGCTGCAAGGGGACTGACAGATCCTGGAATAAAGCCCTACCCCGTTCCACGCTGGACCACTGTTGCCAGAGGAGCTCCTCGTAGGGACTGGCCCATCTTCGGACGGTGTCTTTCTCTCAACCGAGGAGGCTGAGAAGCATCGACGGCAACGTTTCTCAGTCAAGTGGGATCAAGTGTGGGAACATCTCAATCGAGACCTTGACCTGGACCTCAGAGTGTCAACGTAAAAGAGAACCCTCTGGCTGGTCATGGTACACCAAATGCCTTGCTACATTGATCAAATGAGGCTTCTGAGGCTCGACCACTAGTCCCAAGCTCCCAAGGCTGAAATCCATGGGGAGGGGGGAGACACCAAGCGTGGGAAGGCAAGAGGGAACCCATCTGTGCCGCTTGCAAGGCTGAGACAGGGGTCCCTGCGCTAGCATTCAATAGTGCTGCTGAGTTGTCTAAAAGCAGAAAAAAAGCAAATACACTCACAGATGAAGTCTTCTGCTCTGTCACTCCTGTGACAGAGGTCCTGCAGAGCTCCTACCACTAGACAGGCAGGATGTAAACTGGTGTCTGGAGGAAACGAACGGGAGGGTATCGCTGTCCTGCAGAAGTCTGTTTGCATCCTGCCTATCACGTAGTACCAGGAAGGACCTCCCAGATGTGATGAGCCCGGAGACCAGCTTCAGGAGAGAGAAAAGAAAAACAGCTTTCAGGAAGTACAAGGAGACCCAAACAGAGGCAGACAGGGAGGTAACTCTAGAGAAACAAAGGGATGCAGGAAGGAGGGAGGGTAAAAACAGCAAAGGCTCAAACTGAGGAGAAGATTGCCCATGAGGTTAAGAATGGGGATAAGACTTTCTCCAGATATGTGAGCGAAAATGGGTGGTATTCTGAGGATCAGACCAGAAGGGGGGGATTATGCAGAGGAATAGCATGAAAAAGCTAACATTTTAAATTAACACTTTTGCTCGGTCTTAACAATGGAAGGGATGGGGACGGGCCGACGTGCATCAGCAGTCACTGGTGGGAGAGGATGTGGACAGAAGTCTATTTGCGGATAAGAGAGTCCACCAGGGGTTGGAAGTCCTAAAGGAAAACAAGACTGTGGGGCCAGATGGGATCTACCCAAAGGTACCAAAAGAACTGAATATGGTGCTAGCCACCCCCTACAAACACAACTTAGTATCTGTGTAGGGATGGGTGGCTCCAGAGGACTGATGTGGTCCCTTTGCACAAGAGCAGCAGCTGGGAGAGGCTAGCAATTACAGATCAGTCAGTTTCACATTACTGGTGGTGAAATTAATGGAGTCCCTCCTGAAGGAGAGACTGATGGCGTACCTTGGCTGCACATGGGGGAGGTCATGTCAAACAAACCTCATAGATTTCTTTGACTGGATAACTAGGGAGATGGATTGGGGAGGGCAATGGATGTGTACTATCTGGACTTCAGTAAGGCCTTTGACCCTGTAGCACAGAGGAGGCTAATTATGAAACTCACCAGCCTGGTGGTGAAGGAGAAGGTGGTGAACTACATATTTAACTGGTTAAAGGACAGGAGGCAGAGGGTGGTGGTAAATGGCAGTCACTTGGGAGGATGACAGAGAGACCAGTGGAGTAACACACGAATCAGTGCTGGGTACTGTCCTCTTCAATGTCTTCACTGTTGACACTGCTGAAGAACTGGAGGAGAAGGTGTGTCTATTTGCAGATAATATAAAAATCTGCAACACGGTGGACACCCAGGAGGGGATGAACAGAATGCAAAGGATCTGAGGAAACTAGAGGAGTGGTTTAGGGAGTGGCAGCTGGGTTTCAATGACAAGAAATGCAAAGTCATGCACCTGGGACAGAGAAACCCAAGAACTGTGTATAAAATTGAGGGGTGTACCTAATGTTATTAAGCAAGGCAGAAACCTTAGAGTAATCATATCTGTTGACCTCAAGGTGGCAGGATACCAGGGACAGAGAAACACGAGGGCTGTGTATAAGACTGGGGGATACCTATCATTATTAAGCAAGTCAGGGACCATGGGGTAATCACATCTGATGACCTTAAGGTGGCATGGCAGTGCGAGTAGGCAAGGCTAGCCAGATGCTGTGGTGCACAGGGAGGGGGATTTCTAGCAGAAGGGCCGCGGTGTTGTCTCTGTAATGCTTAAATTATTAGATCCCACCTGCAGTACTGTGTCCAATTCTGGAGGCTGCACCTCCACAAGGACATCAACAGGATGGAAGTGGTTCAGAAGACGGCAACCAAAATAATGCATGGGTTACACAAGAAACCATATGGGGAGAGGCTGTGGGAGCTCATCATATACTGCCTAGAGGAGAGGACAGCGAGAGGGGACATGATAGAGACCTGCCAGTACCTCATGGTTTGAACACGGTGCAGGAGGGGAATCTCTTTTGCAGGAGGTGGAGTACCAGAACACAGAGGCATGCTATGAAACTTTGGGGGGGGGTTAAGAAGGCTGTGAGAAAATACTTCTTCACAGAAAGAGCAGTGGACACCTGGAACAGCCTGCCATAAGAGGTGGTGGGGGAAGACAGTGGGGAGCTTCAAACATGCATGGGACAGGCACAGGCTTCCAATAACCTTCCTTCTTGTGACCAGAGCTTATTTTAACCTTATGCCATCCTGACTTTATGCATAACTGCATGTAAATAACTGTTTTAAGTTGCTAATCATTCTCCGTCACATTTCCTCTTGATCCCTTTCACTCTTTCCCCTCACCCCTCTAAGGCTTTCCCCCATCCCCCCTCCCTCCTGTTATATCTCCCGAGTTCCCTTGCTCACTTTAAAATGCTTTGTCCCATACCTTCTCACCTCTGACAAGGCCCCTGGGCTGATGCCATACCTTACCTTGTTGATTATTAGATATTAGGCTAAGTCTGTTCTCATTTTCCTGTAAAGGGTCGTTTCATAAGACCCCACCACCTCTAATATGACCCTTTGAATTCCAGGTTTTAATCAAATATGCACCATGGCATACATTGTATAATGCCACATGTATTGAAACTTCTCTAGTTATATACTCTTGTAATGTCTTGTTTGTTCTCCGTCTCATACTTTCCCAGTATGTATTGTTCGTCTGACATGGAACCTATGAAATGAGCTTGTTCTCAAAGCTGTTATCCGAAATTTCAATAAATAAATAAATAAAAAACATGGGTATAATAAATAGAAATAAGGGAGGAGTGAGAGACATATGTGACCGAACAGGATCCAGGGTGTAGTAACAGGCAGGGAAAAAAGGGCAGACTAGATGGGGCTACTGGTCCTTTTCTGCTGACACATTCTATGTTTCACAGCAATCTTATTTCTGCAGCATTTGTTGCACTCTGTACCGTTCTATGTGTGACTGTGTGATTTCTTAATGGCTTGCCGCTTAATATTCCTTCAGTATCCTTAAACGCTAGTTTGGGGGGGGGCTTTGAACATTTTTAACACGATGACCGAGTCTCCTTTGCAGTCTGTGCTAAACAGTTGTTATGTAGGGGTTCTTTTTTCAGTTAATGTACATATCACACAGTACTGATTTCAAGAGATGAGTTACTGTCAAATCTGTGTAGATGAAGTCTAAATATACAACTGCCTACTCTCCTAGGTAAAATAATGGATCGCTATCTGAGCCCATCAACATCAAGTAACTAAGGCAATGCCCTTAAACGGGTAACATGCAACGCACACATTACTGTTAGACGACAAACATTTCTGAACCATTTTTTGAGCTATTCCACATTTTATTCTCTGCACATACAACTTTTTGTACTTTGAATTTTATTACCATTTTGTACAAATGTTGCTCAAATGTTCTGCTACTATGCATTGTGCTGCTGTTTATCCCATTCCCTGCCCCCACAACACACCTGGAAATGAGCCTTGGCACAGTGTCCATCTCCTGGTCACCCATTTTCAAATAAAATAAATAATAAAAGCTGCACCTCCATTCATGTTCTCGTTTAATTGTGCATATGGTGATTTTCTTTTTAGTGTTTTTCTGATTTGGAAAGGAGGGCTAAGTAATTCTGCCTATTTTCAGCCTAGGGCGCTGAGCTGCAAAACTGGAGACCTGGGTTTGAATCCTGTCAGCGTCACTTGCATACTGTGTGACCCTGAGTAAGTCATTTAACTTCCTTGTGCTCACAGGTTGCACCTGGAAAAAGCTCTGGCTTAGTGTGCCTTTCCTGGTTAAACAATTTCTCCTTTCCCTCGTCCCAGGGGGTGTGTGTGTGTGTGTGTGTGAGAGAGAGCAGTTAGTTACAAATGCAAACTGGCATACTGAATCAGGTTAAGCTGTTGGTGGTATCTGAATGAAGTGTTACATGGAAAACCCTGTTCCTGATTCTCCAGTACAAAACTTCGTAACACGTGCAACAGGGCAAAAGATTATCTTAGCTTTCGAAAGCAGTTCTTATCCACCTTTCATTTCAAAACAGGAAGCGCAGCCATCAACAGCTCATTCCAATGTGATCCTGTAATGCAAATTCCAGCAGAACCAAGCAAAACAACGGTATGCTGGTGAGGAACTTATCAAAAGGAAGCCCACCAGGATTCCTGCCAGATTGAAAGCAACAAAAATTCATAATTTCCATTTGCTATAATCATGCTGCACCCCCCCACCAATATTTTTTTTTAGAATGTACAAAACCCTCATAACAAAAAAGCTGCACAACACAACAGCAAAAGTGGAGACAGGCACTGCTAGCACTACCCAGACTGCGAGTGAATGACCTGATCCAAACTTCCGAAGAAACAAGACGGCGCACGAGGACAAGCATCTTCAAAATTCCTTAGAGAGACTCACCAAGATAGTGGAGTCAGCCCCTGCACCATACCCATCGGTGCCTTGCCGCCAGAGGATCCCAGTAAAGTTACCATGACTGAAAAGTTTTAAGTAATTAAAAAGATCCATCGCTCGTAAAAATGTAAAAACCTGGTCCCAAGGACTTCCCAGTTGTCTGCTGCTGCCCCATCTCCGCCACCATGCTTACCGGCGTGCTGATGAGATATCGGGGAGAGCGAAGGGGCACGCTCCATTATATGCAATGGGTGGCAGTTTTTCTATTGATTTTAAATTATATAGTGGCCACCTGGCAATGAAATGTGGGCACCGGTCATATAACAAGGCCCTTGTTAGTTAATCAGTGTCCACGTTTCATTGCCAAGTGGCCACTATATAATTTAAAAAACCAATAGAAAACCTGCTGCCCCATTGCAGATATATGGAGGAAAATTTATCCATCTTCCCCAGGATTTACATTCCAAACAGGCAGATTTCACTCCTACTCCCGCCTTGACTACTTCTTTACCACATGTGAACACTTTTCCTCTATTATAGGTATAATAATAGGCACAAGATTGCTGTCAGACCACCACCCCCTCCTCTTGAAACTAGATCTGGGTAAAAGAAATAAACACCCCTCTGGCGACTTAATCCCCTCCTTCTAGGGGACAAGGAATTTCTAGACAAGGTAAAATAAAGAATTCCCCAATTCCTGCTAGAAAACACTCACCCCTTCTATTTCAGCAGCCATATTATAGGATGCGATGAAGGAAACACTCAGAGGAGAGCAACAGCATATGCCACCAAAAAAAAAAAAAAAGAGGCCAAATAGGAATTAATAAAGCTCCTGCAAAACTACCAACTACTTGACAGAGAAGACGACACAGAACTACTACAAAAAAAATCAAGGAAACACAGGCGGCACTACAAAAAATACTACATAATAAAGTCCAGCAAGCCCTAATATACCTAAAACAAACGCACTATGAAGGTGGCTCAAAAGGAATACACAGGCTGGCGCAACACCTGAGGGCCCGTAAGAATACAGGGGACGGTACTCAAAATTAAGAATCCCAAAACAGGCCTCATCACTCACAAAGAAACTGAAATTACACAAGTCTTCTCAGATTAATATTTATTTATTTATTCAACCTCGGATTACAAATACCTTTGAGCGCCAGGCAGCTAATTTACAAAGGCTCCACGTCAGAAAGGTAGGGGTTAACAATCAAACATACTAAGTGAAACAATACTACAACACATAAAATCAATAATTCAGTACTATACAGGGAGTAGAAAAAGTTAGTAATTAAGTAGTATGATTAGGATTTGGAGAGATGGGAAATTTGTGACAGGGAGTAGTATTATATGCGGCAGAAAGTGAGTGTAGCAGCTGGAGGCTTTGTCGTAGTTGTGAACAGTGAGTGGGGTGGGGATTGGGGATGGTGGAGAGAGGAGGGATGGGGAGAGATGACAGTTGTTAGCCCTAGGGAATTCAGAACTTAAGGTAGGGTCAAGTGTGACTACCAAGATCTTTACAAAAACAAAGTTCAAGCCACACCTGAACAAAGGCAAAACTTCCTCCAAAATTTGCACCTGCCCAGACTGACAGAACATCAGATAAATAAGTTAACTGCCCCTATTAGGATGGAGGAAATACAAATTGCCCTAAAAAATCTCTCTCCAGGCCGATGTCCCGGTCCAGACGGACTCCCAGCGGAATGGTAAAAGGCATTCCAAAATGAATTATCCCTTACACTTTGTCATCTCTTCAGGGAAGTGGCGGGGGGAGATTCCCCCCCCCCCCCATGGGATTATGCCATCTTGGCCGCCCTCCCTAAACCCAACAAAGAAATAACAAACCCAGTCTCTTATCACCCAATCTCTATCCTAAATATGGACTATAAAATATACACGGCTCTTTGGACACATATAGAGTTGAAAACATTCTCCCCACATTAATACACCCAGATCAAGTTGGCTTCATAAAACAATGAAACACTACAGACAATATCCAAAAAACCCTCATCTTAATAGAATATGTTCAATCCTGTAAAATTCCCTCAGCCTTCCTCAGTTTAGATGCCGAGAAGGCCTTTGACAAAGTGTCCTGGGCCTTCTTGTGGGACACCCTGCAAGAGTCTGGATTCCCTGAGTCGACCCTATCCTGGCCGACCAAGCTCTACTCTTCACCGAAAGCCTACATCCGTATAAATGGGGGAATCTCCAGTCCGATCAAACTTCAACAAGGAACACACCAAGGCTGGCCCCTATCCCCATTACTTTTTGCCCTTTATATTGAGCCCTTGGTGGTAGCCCTCAGGTCTGCCCCTGGGGTGGAGGGTATCCCCTTGAATCAATGTGAATACAAAATAGAGCTATTCGCAGATGACACACTGCTATCTCTTCTCTCTCCGACTACCTCAATTCCAGAAGTCTGGAATATACTAACACTTTTTGGAAAACTGGCCGGTCTCAAACTAAATATAAATCAGACAGAAGTCTTAATCTTCAACGACGCTCCTCCCAGATCATTAAAACAATGCTATCCCTTGAGGTGGCATACAACTAATATGAAATATCTGGGCATTCAAATCCCTCTTAATTTAAAGGGTATAGAATTAATAAATTACGAACCTCTCTCAGTTGCAATACAAACTGATCTCAATAAATGGCAAAATCTTCCCCTCACATTCTTCCAGCACAGAGAAATCATCCGGATGAATATATTACCTCGCCTATTATATTTATTTCTCAATACCCGCTTCTTCCCATCCCCATACTATTTCAGCTCATGGGATAAAATGCTCTCTAAATTCATCTGGAATAACAAACGTCCTAGGACATGGTCCTCTATTTTAAACTTGTCCCTAGACGGCTAGAGGGAGGGAGGTGGCCCTCGGCTGCACCCCGGGCCATCCATCCCCCCAACCGGTCATTAATCCCTCGGGAATCACCGGCTTCTCAGTCGTTATTGCTTAAATATAAAATGGTAAACTGCAATATAGTGCTTGATAACAGCAGATAATTTGCGCTGGAAGAAACAATAGCACATGCACACTGGAGATTTGCCAGAATTGAGTCTTCTACAAGTACAATTTCTAACCAATACTCACCAACGGCCAAGGCATTTCCTAGCAATAATGACTGGCTGGATTCACCTTGGACATTTATCCCAACAGGTCAGTTTACCCGACAGGAAATGACTACTGCTCTACTCTAGGTTAAGATAAATTAAGTTATAACATGTAAAAAGGAACAGGCATACTGACTGGCTAAAAGAGAAGTACAAGAATTTAATTATCTGGCCGTAAATGTACTCCTATACTTCTTCAGCCTGTGCAACAGTTCTACTACAATATCATGGCATGTCTCACGCGGTAGTGCCAATACATCTCATATTTACAGTATGAGACCATGGTAATGTCCTGCAATCTTGTTCCTTTCCAACTACAAATGACAGCACTCGCCGACCCGGTGGCGCGGAGGATTGAGGCGCTGGACACCACACCTCACGCTACGCTGGCGACCCGGGTTCGGGAACGAGCCCAGGTCATCGGGGTTAGTAGGGGAGGACCAGGATTGAGCATCCACAGACTGCTCTCCTAGTCCTGGGATGGGTCGAAGAAAATTCACCACACTGTAGCGACCTCTGGGTACACCTGGAGGCACTACTAGTGTCGGTGTTGGCAAGGGGGGAGTGTGGCGGACGTCAGCACGCTGTGCTCGGACATCATTGCACGTCTGCACTCCAAGTGGGAGCCATAGAGGAAAAAGGCTGGGTGCGACCGTGCAGCTTGATGGCCGTGCCCTGCGCTGCCCGGACACTCTTGAAGAGTCCCGTCAGGGAGGGTTCGGGGCTGTCCTAGGAGAGGCATAGCGGGCCCTCCAGCAGGATGTCAAGACGGATGTCCCGGATTCTCCTGGGTGTGGTTCGAACCACTTAGCTCTCCAGGCGGGCAGGGCCGGCGGCTGGATGCTCCAAGCCAGTACACGCTGCAGCAGGCGGTAAAAACACAGTTGTGTTAAAAAAACAAATGACAGCACTCTAAAACCTCCGGGCTTACACATGCCCTCCCCACTGTCACAAAAACAGATTCAGCAAGTGATGTGTCCTGTCATGGAGTTTATAAAACCGTGACGCTATCCTTAACAACAGTCTCTCAGGCTGCTGTGTCTTATGCTGCTCTAACACTGACAGCTCCAAAAATGCTGTCCCGCAAGGAACTTTTTTCCATAGGAAAATACTTTCAAACAGTATTATCTAGCTTAAAACCATAAACTACTTTAGGTAGGAAGCATATTATAAGTGCAGTAAGACACTTCAGGATTTCGTAATTATTGTGAATATCTGCATTTTGCTCTCGGGTGTTTAAAGGCATGCAATGCAATGCGCAAGCCTAACACCATAGAGCAGGGCAATGATTCCCCCATAATTACACACCCTGGCACGCTTTACTGCCTATAAGAAACCAGTGTATTAAATAGCTGGTATAGCATAGCAAAACGCTATGCAAAACAGGCAGTAATGCTAACCATTTCCAGAAATGCATAGCAGACTTCTAACCATTTTTTTAGTACATGGTACAGTAGACAAAATAAAACTATATACATTTAAAATTTTGTTAACCATTCTGTGGCAAGCGCTATGCATTTTCATGGCTGATTAGCACTTTAGCATGCAAAACTGCTAATCAAATTTTTTGGCTTTTTTTTTTTTTTTTTTAAACACTGTATCTGTATGTCGCAGAGCTAACGAGTAGCTCTGGCCCTCCCTCGGAGGGACTTGTTCTCTGACCCGAATGTGTCTGTTCATCATGGACCCCGTTGTCTCCCGGCCTTTTCCTCTTTTCTCCCCTGGGCACCCCAACCACGCAATGAGGGAGGCAGCTGCCCCCACCTCCACGAAAGCAGCCACATGCCCTGGACGTGTGCCCTCCCTTCTTCTGGGCGATGCACCTGTACTGACACCCAGCCACCACTGGGTGTCAGTGTACAGCTCACCACATAGTCTCTCCCCGGAAGGAGAGCTTTCACGTTGATTCAGTCCTTCCTCCCCTGCTGACCCCTGAACGATCCGAGTCCGTTCCCGGGTTGCTGGCATGGCGTCCAGCACCTCAACCCTCAGCGCCACTGGGCCGGCTTTTTTGGCTTATTTAACACCGTGTGAAACCCAGCTCATGGAATGTATCATGCTATTTTTAAACTTTTTATTTTTAAATGAATGTTTTAATCATTTAAATTCTAATTTTTATTGTACATGAAGGCTTACAGTTTTTAACATAACCTTTTAGTATGCATGTCAGCCAATCAGAATGCTTCATTTTCTGCCAATGCAATTATAAATGGTTAGAGAAGTAAACATTTTAATTTTACCTTGTTTTCCTTAGCTTTGATCCGCCACAATTTGTCATCTAGCTGCAAGCCTATTTTCCTTGTTGTTTCACTTCAGCAGACATATCCTAGCAGGTAGTGCCCGGATGTCAGTCAACGGGATCAATACGACTGCCTGACATGCGATTGCCTGGCAATTTATTTCCCGACAGTAACTTCCTGTCAGGTACCATTTACCGACATTAAATTGCCAGCTTATAATTATCCCGACAGTAGTGAAGAAGTCCATGTCAATGGCATTCATCTGTATTCCCCTCCCCCGGGTCGTGCCTGAAAATAGGCAGGACTTGTCTAGTGCACTTACCCGGTCAACAAAAACTAAATAAATAAATATTCATTGAAACAACTTTTAAGCTAAACATTTAGGGCATAATAACAGTGGTTTAATGTCAGGAGGGACATAGGTCCATATCATATCCTCTCCCCCTCATAAACAGTGATCTGCTCATTTTAGTCTGTCAGTTACAAATAATAATAAAAATCCCACCTAGCACTGACTGCAAGAGAAGGAGCTGAGTAGTCACTAGGGGCAAGTGTTGTCCGGTGTAAGAGTGTCCTGGATTAAGCACAACAAGTACTGAAGAGCACATGGGGTTGTGATCTAGCCATCGCAATATAGAATGAAGCACTTACCCCCCCAATGTTCTGATCAGTCCATTCTGGAAAGTCAAGGCTTATAATACAGCACCATATTTAACACAACATTAAAACTCGGAAAGGAACTGGAGAAAAACTGTTTCATCAGATGTTTCTATTTACTTTTTGTTTTCCGATCATAATACAACAATTTTTCTTCAGCAAGAAATGTGTATTTAGAGCAGGGATATTAAATCCTGAAATAGGGTAGCTAGGAAATAATGTGCATGAATACATACAGTAGATGCACAAGTTGATATATGCACATCAGACCTAACCAAGTCGGGAAATATTCTGTTGGTAAATTGTACCACTCGGGCAGGTGAAAGTCAGGAAACGGGAGGCAGGAAAAGATGAGACGGTCAAATGTATGTCGGGCAATTATACCAGACCCCAGTCAACTAGGGCAGCCAATCTGATAGCCCTATTCGTGAAATGATACTTCGTGTGGCTTATGATAATCATGCCATAGTGTAAGAATTTGGAAACGTTGTTGCTATTCTGAGGAGTTGTCTGCAATAGCATTTGGCTTATTTCCAAGTGTCAAGAGTAGTTCAGCAATAGTTAAAGCACTCGGTCTAAGTGATCTCCACAAGACATACCTCTCAAATGTCCCCGACTGGAGGGCCAGGGGATTAATAGCTATGGAAGGGCTGTTCTGAGCAGTTCTGTTCCAGAGAGGGAAGGGACTGCTGGACTGAGATCTCTGATACAGAAAGTTCTCTACTCCATATGAATTACCAGCACCAGTATTTATGAGCCTACATTAAAATTATTAAATGTGTACACATATGTCCCTCTCAATATGTCTATATTTAAATGTGCTGCACTGGCCCTTAAACACAGATAAATTAACTGCTGTATCTCTGTTTTTCATTTTTAAGGAAACAAATATTTTAAATAATAGGTATCAACCATTTACTTTGTGCCAAGGAATGCTCCTATTAAGTTTATTTATTTTTCTGCATTCTAATTTTGCCACTATAGTGCTGCCCTGCCCTCCACTGACCCATGCCCTATCACCCGGCCCACAGGGACTTACCTCCCCAAGTTTCCCCTACGGCATACCCCCCATGGCGGGGTCATTGGGGGATACCACTCCGCCAGAGGAACAGATCCAGCAAAGGCCCTAGCTTTCCCCACGGCTTAGTCCCCCCCCTCAATGGCGTGGGTCCGACAGTGGGCACCACCAGCCGATGAATGGATCCGGTGAGGAGAAGGACCCGTGAGCCATTGTGGGGCCTGAGAGTGACTGGCTTCATCCCGGCTGCAGCCCAGCCATTTTTTTGTCGTCCCACTGAGTGGCGGAAGTGCAATGACACCGGGACTTGCGTCTGCATCTTCCCACCACTCCCCTGCACATGCCCTGGTGCTCTAGGCCACCATCCTCTTCTAGGACTCAGGCAAGTACCGGCAGCAGACTCATGCCCCCGGGAACGCCTGGATCCTCCCCGCCAGCCCTCCAACTTCTAGGTCCATTCCTGAATCCTGGGCTGAAGCGCCACAGACGGACACCATGCTGCTGTGCCGCAGGTCAGCCTTAAGTTAATATTTTAATAGTGTCCAAATGTAACTGTGACACAATGTGCATCCTTACAAAGTCTTTGTGGAACAGAAGTAAGGGCTTGTCTTAACCCATGACAACCTCGAATGTAACGTTTTTATTCTGAACCACAAAAATTAATACTGTGCTTCAGAACCAACCCTACATGTTGAAAGGCTTGCAATGAAGGCATCAGGTAAGGCAGAGTAGATACTCTCAGTAGATTTGATACTTTGATTTTCTAACACTGGCCCTCAAATTTGAGAGTAGATGGTCAACCTGACTAATTTTGTCCACACTTGATCCAAGCTTGGAGGAACCTGCCTACATGCAACATTTCTGAAAGCTCATCCAGCAATGCAGTGCTGGACAGATGCGTAGGGGTGTGTGTGTGTATTAAATTCAGACATATACACCCATATACAGGTATACAGTCCCTGTTGTTTATAATTAATTACTCAGACACTCACTCTTGCATGGCAGTTTGCTTCCCAAGGTTAGCCCAGCTGAGATGCATCATCACGGACCCTATTAATTAGTTAAGTGCTGGCTTTTATTTAATATACTAACATACTAAAAGTCAGCAGAATAGGTCTAATAGTCTGTCATATCTGCTCGGTAGCCAGCCACCTAGTGGGTGCTCGCCTTCCCGCCCCCAGCCCCCAAGAGGGTCTCTCTGGCTTCAGTTTCCCTTGTACCTGTCCCACCCTTCTTGGAGCCCTTCACTGTGCTCCACCAACTTCCCAGGCAGCGCATTCCACGGCTTCACCACCCTCTCAGTGAAATAATGGCTCCTATGTTCCCCCATAATCCCCCCAGGTTCCACTCATGCCCCCTGGTTGTTCCCCCCTTCTTTAACCTAAACAGCTCCTTGGTTCCGCTCTTGGTTATTCCTTTTACGTACCTGAAGACCCCTATCATGTTTTCCCTGTCCCTCCTCTCCTCCAGTGTGTACAGCCCAAGCTCTTCCAGTCTCTCCTCATAGGGCCTCCCCCCACCATGCCCTGAATCATCCTGGTCGCTCTCCTCTGGACCTTCTCCAGCAGTGCTAAGTCCTTCTTCAGATGAAGTCTCCAGAACCGTACACAGTACTCGAGTTGTGGCCTGATCAAGGCATCATACAGAGGGAGGACCTCCCTCCTCCTGGATGTAATTCCCCTGGCTATGCAGCCCAGTATTCTGTTTGATTTGGCTGCGGCTCTTCTACAATTTTCGGAGTTATTCATTTTGACGTCTACCACCACCCCTATATATATATTTATATCAAAGACTAACTAAACACACATCAAGTTTGTTTCAAAATTGGCCCCACAGGCTTCAAGAGGACGCGCCCCCGTGCTCTCCCTGGTTAGACGTCACAAAACGTCTGAGTGCAGGGGCGTGGCTAGCAGATCGGGAAGTGGAAAGGATTGGCTGACTGTCCCTTCGGTTCAATTTACCATCCCTTCCCTTACAAAGAGGACACGTTTTAAATGTTGACACAGTGGCTCAACAGACAATGGGCTATGGTTTTAAACAGCCCACTGCTGTATATTGGACATTTCCTTTAACAACTGTTAGAGAATGATAACACTGTTTAGAAAACCAGATAGTGTCACCACCCTCACCCCACCCTAGCCTCAACCTGGCAATTGATAAGGCGCCATATAAATACATTTATTATTATTATTAACTTCCACTAGTCAAAACTAAACATATTTTATGACTAAACACAGAAACATAGAATCTGACCACAAAGGAGACAGATGGTCCATCAGGTCTACCCTTACTATACTATCTCACCCCACCGACCTACTGTACTTGTGGGTTGTCTACCACTTCCCCTGCTCCCCCACGCATCCCCCTACCCGCTGATGACCCTCCTGGGATGAGTCACCTTGCCCTGTACCAGCTGTGTTTACACCCGTATACGGTTACGTTTAGGGACTGCTCACCTTCTGCACAATTTGCTGATGTAACTGGTTACTTTGTATCAGCTTCCATGACTGGCTGTTATCCTTATTAGTGTAACCACATAAAAACAACAGCAATTTACACTTACAGACTCCTTCCTGAACACAGTGAACTACCCACTACACAGTCTAGTCACTCATTATGCAGCTGTCCCGAGAAGATCTACAAAATCGTGAGTGGCTTGACTGTTTATGGGAGTTCCTAAAGTTTCATAAGTTTACCTGAAGATGGGGTCAACAATCTGAAGAAAAGTTTTGATATGACAACACTAATAGCCTGTTCTTATTTGTTTTACAAAGAAAAAAAATGCAGATAAAAACAACCAGCTACATCGCCAATTGCTACAGAAGGAGAGCAATGATAAAATAAACGTGCTGTTTAAGCTACAAACCAAGGAGCTATATGGTGCTGATAGGGTCCCTTCAACAAGGGAATGCTATTTTTACTGGATCAACACCAGTTTCTGGTGCCATAATAACCAGGATCCAGCCATAATGACCAGGTTCCATCCATAATAACTGGCTGGATATTACAGCGCGGGTGTCGGCCAGACAATAAGTAGTAGCGTTGAGAAACTGACAGCAGCTGTTGCGCCCCCACAAACAAAATCCATCATCATTCAGCAGCCGTAAAGTCATTTTAGCTTAGTATCACTTCTCTGAAGTGGTGTTTAAAACCAAGTGGTATTTAAAACCAGAGTGTTTTTCTTTTGTTTTGTTTTTTTGTTATTAGGGAAGAGATGACAGCAATCAAGTGGTTAGAGTGAAAGTAGTCAGTCGAAAACCATGAACCAGTAATTATATGAAATATGGGGTGCTGTATTTTTTTTTTGTTACACACCCTTGGTGTGTATGTGTAATACCATCACAAACAACTTGTGCTTTGCATTTGTTGTTTATGTGGTATTACACACCTTACGTGTGTAAACAAAAAAACCTCATAAGACATACAACACCCCATACATTAGAAATATAAACTTTGATGGCAGATAAGGACCACTTGGCCCACCCAGTCTGCCCATTTCCCTACCTACTGGATAAGCTGCAGATTCTAGTTAACCAACAGCCTACTTCCTGCCGCCTCCCACTACAATTGCCTTGTGTCTGTCCCATGCATGTTTGAATTCCCCCACTGTTTTAGCCCCAGCAACATCCCCAGGAAGGCAGTTCCACACATCCACCACTCTCTCCGTGAAAAAAGATTTCCTCACATTACCCCTGAGCCGTCCCCCCATTATCTTTAAATTGTGTCCCCTTGTTCTTACACATCTCTTTTTCTGAAAGATGCTACCCTCCTGGACTTTGTTGATTCCCTTGAGGTACTTGAACGTTTCTATCATGTCCCCCGTCCCTCCTTTTATCAAGGGTATACATATTAAGCTCTCTCAGTCTCTCTTCATATGATTTATGATGCAGACCCTGCACCATTTTAGTTGCCCTCCTCTGGACTGCTTCCATCCTGTCTATGTCCTTGCGTAGATTCTCTATATAATACACCGCATGTTTTTTCTCTGACCTAAAAAAGGTTGATCTCAACACACGTTGAGAACAATAACAACTTTACAAAGCTGCTGCAATCACTACAGAAGTACAGCTAAGAGGGCGAGGAAAGTTGCAGTTTTGGCTGTCTTGATCACTGCCACACCCCAAGTAAAACCGCAGTTTCAGTGTAAAATTTAGCCTTGAGACCCACTTTTGAAATTGCAGATTATACTGTAAAACATTGTAAAAACAAATACGAAGAAGGAACAGCCAGTTACACTGTGAAACAGTACTTAAAAAATTGATGACGCTAGCATTTTAAAAAATAAAAAAGCAAAGTGTTAAGAGCTCACTGGTTCACACACCTCGATAGTGTTGTGACATCACTAAGGCACTTGAGCTTCGCGGTCATGTCAAATGATGTCAAAACACTAACAAGGTGTGTGAACCAGCTTCTTCTTAACACTCTGGTGTTAATTCTACACTATGTTCAGGCAAGTGGTTAAATGTGCCCACTAGTTGCTACTGTAGTACCTTTGAAGGAGCTGTAGCAAATGTGGCAAAGTAACAGAAATGGGCAACAATTCAAAAGACCTTTAGGCCACAAGATGTCGAGAGAACGTATATTGTAGCTTCCTTTCTACTACCTGATGATTTTTTTGACAAGCTGACAAATATATTTAAACCCAAATGTGATTCCTGTTTCTAAAATCTGTAATTTACTGATATACGGAATGATTCCGACTAATCCCATGACCAGGGTGGGGCAATCAGTTTGGCCACTAGCTTTCGAAATCTGGTAGCTAAACACATATTTATAGAGGCCATTCTTTTTAAGGGCTCAACAATCACTTTGTAGACAGGTAGCCAAGTTGGCCAACAACTTTCAAAATTTGGTAGCCAAACCAATTTTTTAAGTAGCCATTGGCCACCTGGATATCTGATTAGTCCCACCCTGCACATTACATACCAGAAATTTGAGTATATAGGGTTTATATATGAGTGAATCCTACAATGTGCTCAGTCTTTTCCTGATGTACTATAATATGGGTCTCTGAAGGGTTGTTCAATAGCACATGCCCAAATCAAATTTATTAATATAAAGGAAAAACTACATTTACCTATGCATGCTTTAAATACAGGTTACTCACCTGTAACAGGAGTTCTAGGGAATGGTATATGTTGTTCATCCACACTTATTGGCAGGTATCCTTGCCGCTTTAAATCTTGCCGGAAGGTCTTCAAGCTGGCTCCTCCCACCCACCCGGGTGGTATAACTCTCGGCTCCGCCCCATGACGCCAGATCTGGCCCGCTGGAAGCTCTAGGTTGTGCGTCGGGGTTTAGGAGGTCGAGAAATGATGTGATGAACAACATATAGCATTCCTAGAACTCCTGTTACAGGTGAGTAACCTGTATTTCTAGGACATGGATATGTTGTTCATCCACACTTATTGGCAGACTCCTAGCAGTTCTCCGGGAGGAGGGAGGCAAGACGACACCCCAATACTTACTTGGGAAAGAGAGCTGGAGAACCGAGGCCCCAAACCAGCATCCCGGCGTGACTCAAGGTCGATGTGGTAATGGGTAATGAAGGTGTGTGCTGACTTCCAGGTAGCAGCCCTGCAGATTTCCTGGATAGGGACGTCCTGGAAGCAGCCACCGTTGCAGCAGTATGGCGGGTAGAATGAGCTCTTATCCTCTGGGAGGCTCCATGCCCGCCAACTTATAGCAGAGATCTATGCAGGAGGTGACCCACCTGCTTATCGTCCGCTGGCTGCAGGTCTGCCAGATCGCGGCTTCAGCGTAGGTGACAAACAGCTGGCGAACCTCTCCCGAATTTCAGCCGTGCGCTCTTTGTAATAGCGGCGCCCTTCTAGGGTCCAGAGTATGGAGCCTACATTCGACCTCCGAGGTGTGATTGGGGTAGAACACCGCAGAGTCAACACCTGGTTAAGTGAAACTCCGACACCACCTTCGGAAGGAATTTCGGTGGGGCGCAGGGACAACCTTGTCCCTGTGGAAGACCAGGTAAGGAGACTCGATGGAAAGCGCCTGGAGCTCTCCCATCCTTCTGGCTGACGTGATAGCCACCAAGAAGGCGGTCTTCCATGACAGGTGAGAGAGAGCACACCTGTGCATAGGTTCGAACGGCTTGCCCATGAGCTTTGCCAGTACCAGCAGTAGATCCCACGGAGGTGGAGGTTCTCGCACCGAAGGGGAAATGTGATCAAGGCCTTTGAAAAAGCGCCAGACCACCTTCTCCTGCGCCACCGACTGCTTCCCGGCCCGCACCTGGTAAGCAGAGATGGCTGCCAGGTGCACCCTTAGGGTCACGACTCAAGCCCTTGATTAGAAAGGGACCATAAATAGTCCAAGATGCTTGCCAAGGAACAGGAGGAAGGGTCCAAGCCCTTGCCCTGACACCAAATGGAAAACCTTCTCCATTTGAAGGCATAGCATTTTCTGGTCGACTCCTATGGGACGCCTCAACTCACATTGAGGACCTCGTCCGGAAAGACCCAAGGCCTGGAACTCTAGCCCCAGGAACCAGGCCGGCCAGGTGCAGGGATTGGAAGGTCCGGATGGAACGCCTTCCCTGATTGACTGAGAGCAGGTCCGGCGAGCTGGAAGCTGCCGCGAGGAGTCCTGGAGCTGAGATTGAGGAGATCTGGGTACCAGAACTGGCGAGGCCAGTCTGGGGCTATCAGAATCACCTGCGCCTTGTCCCTCCTCGCCTTGAGAAGCACCTTGTGGATCAAGGGAAATGGGGGAAAGGCGTAGAAGAGGCCCGGGGTCCACTGCCTCGAGAAGGCATCCCCCTGCAGCGAGCCCTGCTGAGGGGGGCGGGCATGGAACAGCCTCAGCTTCGCGTTCTCCCTGGAGGCAAACAGGTCCACCTGAGGTGTGCCCCAATGGGAGAACAGATGCTGTACTACCTCCGGCAGGAGAGACCACTCGTGGGATGCAGCCCCTATCTGGCTTAGGGCATCGGCCAGGGTGTTGGAGGCTCCTGCCACATGAATGGCTAGGAGATCCGCCTCCAGGCTGCGCACGAGTGACCAAATGCGGAGAGCTTCCTTGCATAGAAGCATGGAGCGCGTCCCGCCCTGGCGGTTTAGATAGTACATGGTCGTGGTGTTGTCCGTCTGGACTCGGACCACTTGACCCCGGAGGAACGGAGCAAAGGCGGTGAGAGCTAGGCGGACCGCCCGGAGCTCCAGCAGGTTGATGTGGCATCGACTCCTGGGGACCAGAGGGTCGGAGCCCGTGTTCCCCAGATGGGCACCCCAACCCATCAGAGAGGCATCGGTTCGATAGAGAGACCGTCGGCTCGGGGGACGAACGGGATGCCCTCCTGCAAATGACCTGGAACGATCCACCACTGGAGAGCGTTCCACATCCCCTGTGTCACCGACACAAGCTGGTCCAAAGGATCGCAGCATTGTGACCACTGACTGGCCAGTCCCCATTGAAGGGGACATGTTCCAGCGGGCCCAACGGACCACGCTGGTGCAGGCCGCCATGAGACCCAGGAGGCGAGGAAGTCCCGGCAGGGCGCAGTGCCCAACCAGAAATGATTGGGCAAGGAGGAAAGAACCTCGGCCCTGTCCGCCGGGAGCCGCGCTCTTGCTCGAAGAGAGTCGAGCTGCGCCCCGATGAACAGAATCACCTGCTTCGGCTCGAGTTCCGACTTGGCCTCGTTGATAAGGAGGCCCAGTTGAGAGCAGACCTGGAGGGCCAGATCTCTGGACCACTCCACCTCCTGCCTGGAGGGAGCTGCTATCAGCCAGTCGTCCAGGTAAGGGTACACCCGGACCCCTCGGCGCCGCAGGAATGCTGTCACCACTGCTATGCATTTGGTGAAGACCCTGGGAGCTGGAGACAAGCCGAAGGGCATGGCTCGGAACTCGAAAAGGGATCCTTCCGCCGAAGCGAAGGAATCTCTGGTGAGACGGACGGATAGGGACGTGAAAAAACGCGTCCTGCAAGTCCAGAGAGCAGAACCACACACCGCGTTCCAAGGATGGTATTATCGGAGCCAGAGTGACCATCCTGAAGGTTCGAGACCTTAGGAACTTGTTTAGGTCGTGTAGGTCGAGAATGGGGCGCCAGCCCCCCGTCCGTTTCGGAACCAGGAAGTACCTGGACACAAACCCTGGGTCTGCGGGGGAGTCCGCTACAACCCTGATCACCTCCTTTCGGAGGAGGAGAGCGATGTCGGCTCGATGAGCCGACAGTGAGGCTCACGGACCCCGAGTGCGACGGCTCTGAAGGGTGGGGCCTGCTCAATTCCAGAGGCAGGCCTCTTCCCACCACCTCAGTACCCACCTGTCCGTGGTAACAGCGGACCAGGCGGAAAGGAAGTGTCGAGCCGTCCCCCACGGGGAACCAGGGTAAGGTGACGGGATGGGGCAACACCCCTCAGCCTGTCACTGGGCAGGCTTGGAGGAGGACCGCCGAGGGACCTCCTGGGCCTTTCTCTCCCTGCCTCCTGTTAGAGGAAGCCGGCGGCTTTGGGTTTGGGATGCCAAGGCCGAGCCTGCTGGCCCCGACGTTGCTGGGCCGGGCGCTCCGGGGGCGCAGAAAGACGAAAGGGCTTAGGCTGTGGTTTGCGGCCTTTGTCCTTCTGAGCGGAACAGACCGAGTCCAAGGTAGCATTGGACTTCTCGATCCTCTGCAGGTGACCTTCCACCCCAGGGCCGAAGAGGTCAGTCCCCAAAAAGGGAACATCCGCCAACTTGTGCTGGGTATCCGAAGTAAAGGTGGATATCCTCAGCCAAGCCCGTCGACGCATAGCCACTGCGGCCGCCACCGACCTGGCACATGAGTCCCCAATATCTAAAGCAGTCTGGAGCTGCTGTTTGGCCACTGCCCTGCCCTGGTCCCGCACCTGCTTGACCGTAGTCTGCAGATCCGCGGGAAGATGAGGGATGACCTCATCCAGGGGCCCAACAGGGCATGAGAAAATGTGCCATGAGGACGGCCGGGCTGGCTGAGCAGAGCCGAGAGAGGGCAGCATAGACTTTTGGCCCGGCATAATCCAATTCTTGGATTCCTTGTCGGGAGGTTTGTCCACATCCCCAGCAGCGGGCGCTACTGGAAACGCTGTCGGTAACCAACCCCTCAGCAGAGGGTGTCTCAAACCGGACAGGAACTGTAGGGACCGATACTTCCTGGCCATCCTGGCCGGGCGAGGACAGGAAGCAGGCGCTGCCAAAGCTCCAAGGCGGACCCACTATGGCCTCGGCCACGGAAAGCCTCCGTTGGAGAATCCCTCGGTCCAGAACTCGTGAGGAGGATACCTGGCCTGTTTAGAACGGGTTCGAGCTTCATCCCGGTGGACTCGAGATGAGCCAAGCAGTCCTAGGAAGGACGACGGCTATCGTCCATTGACTGTCCTTCCTGAGGACTCCAAGTCTAGTCGCTTGGAGAAAAGGAGGAATTATCTCGGACTCGGACGAGTCCTCAAGAGCTGCCCTGGCCTGAGCCACCTCTACCTGCCGAGGTCGGTCGGGAGTGAGGGTAACAGACAGCCTATGGGGAGACCCTTAGCCGGATCGAGAATTCCTGGTCGGAGCCCCAAATAGTGGCTGTGGAGGCAGAGGTTCCACGAATCGGTGGAGCAGCTGGTTTTGGCGAACAACCGGCCTGGGTACAGGCTCTCGGGTAAGTCGAGGGGTTGTGTGGCGCTCGGTGACAGCCACTTAATGGCCGGGGCGACTCGTCGGCTTATCTCGGTCAGGAGGAACTGTTGCCACATGAGGTCCTCGGACTGCCTGGCGTAACTGCCGAGCCTCCCTCGTCCGAGGAGGAGGACGAGCGGGCGACCGCCATCAGGTGCCGACCGAGACCGCCTATGACGGCGGATCGGGCGGACTGAAGAACCGAGACCGAGACCGGTGAGCCTCGGCTTTTTCCGAGGTCGTGGAAGAGTCGGCAGGAACCGCACCTCTTCGCTCGGAGGGTTCATCCGAGGCTCCGGAACCGAGGCACAGGCAAGCCCACGGATCAACTCCTCGGGGAACCGGGAGAGGGGAGTCTCGGCTTTATAGGCGACAACCCGTCCAACGGATCGAGAAAATCTCGACTTGCCGACGGAGTCTCAGTCAACTGACCTGACGGGACACCGTGGAGACCAGTGGCGAGCCGAGCGGTCGAATCAAGCCCACGGCCACTCACTCGGGAGAGGGACCTTTCCCGCCCCAAGAGCGCCGACGAGGGATTTACTTTGTCCCTTTTTTTGGACCGAGAAAAAGGTCCAGCAGACGTTGGCCCTTCTCCCTTAGTGGAGAGGGACAGACAAAGCTCCTTAAAGGAAGCTGTGTAGGAAGAACCCAGAGAGAGCGGGATAAATGCCGCGGCCGAGGAAGATACGGCCCGCCTCCTCTTCAAGGCGATCATCTGCTGAGAGTTGATCCGCCGAGCCCGCCACTGGACACCACTGACCGGGCCTCCTTAGACTTCACCGAGGAACGCTTCGGGACGGCCCAGATGCAATCGGGCACGCGGTCTTCGAGGACATAGGCCAAAAGGAAGAGCACAAGTCAGCAGTCCCGCGGGTTGTGCTCAAGGCCTAAACAGTAGACACACGTGGAGTGTGGATCCGTCCGGACATCTTCTGCCCGCAGGGGCATCTCGAAAACGAGTCCGATTTGTCCATGCCGCGGCGGGGATCGAAGACTGAAGTCTTTTAGCAAAAACTTTTCAAATTGCAAAACGGAAGAAATAGGAACCTAGTCCCAAACGCAGAGCGTTATGAGGAAACCTGAGCTCAAGCGGTAAGGGAAGATCTGGCGCTATGGGGCGCAGCCGAGAGTTATACCACCCGGGTGGGTGGGAGGAGCCAGCTTGAAGACCTTCCGGCAAGATTTAAAGCGGCAAGGATACCTGCCAATAAGTGTGGATGAACAACATATCCATGTCCCTAGAATAAATGTTTTGTTTAAATACTCTCAAGGGGTTTTGGTGACACTAATAAACAACAAGGTAGAAGGCCGAATGAGTTCATATTTGCCACCTGAAACTCAAGACAGCTTTACATCCTTCTTTACACACAATTGGGAATAGTTTCTCCATCATAATACATATTTCCTAAACAATGCACAGAAAATGGTTTGAGACAAGCCCGCCCAGTGGTGTGGCGATAGTGCTACCGCCCATCACACCTGTGACTGAGATTGGGAGTGGTCTCGGGTTGCTGGGGGTTGACTAGTGGGAGAGAATGAGTGTCCCAAGGACAGCTCTCTTCTAACAAGGAGGGAGGGATGTCAGCACTGCGAGTCAGGGTCCACATGAAGGGTGTGGAGCTGCAGGACTCTGTTGCACATCCATGCCTCCACAAGCATGTGTTGGTGTACGCAGCCCAGCTCAAAGGACTCCAGGGAGAAAACCAAGTGGCAAAAAGGTGGCAGGACTGGCACAAATGATGCAATGTGCGCTTGCCTCCTGCCCATGCCACAGCCAGGACCCATGGCCCACAATCTGGATTGTGTTCCCTAGGAGGGAGGAATGGCCCCCCCCGGCCCCGCCATGGAGGGAAATCCTTGGGGGATATAGCCAGTGGGTATGTCCTGGGGTGGTGGTGGTAGGCGGAGGGGCAGCGAGGACAGTAGCAAATGGGAGCCTTGCTGGCCACAGTTATGGGGACAATAAAATCCTGTGTGGAAAAAAGAAAATGGTCTGGGATAGACAAAAATAAATAAAACCACAGATTTTGTTAATGGTCAGTTTTTTACATCACACCCATTCAGTGCCAACGTGACTAGTTGAATTACTATAAGACTGCAAAGTACCTGTTTTATACAATTACTATCGTTCACTATGTATTATACATGTTTAAAAGCAAGGTTGGGAAGACTGTTAAGGGCAGTACTAGGAGATGATAAGCATAGGCTCAATCTAATACATCATGAGATCCTAAATTTAAATGCTACAGGGCTCGCATGCTGGTGCAACAACAGCCCTACTGCTTGCAATGCAGACAACCTGAGTCTGGGAACAAGCTTGTGGTAGACAGCCGGTGGGGGTGGGGGTGGGGCCACGATTGAGAAGGCGATAGGAGCTGCTCTTCTCCTCGGAGGCAGGGAGGGCTGCAGCACCTTGCTGGCCCCTAGTGGAGGCTGGAGGACAGACAGCTCAAGACTGCTGATTTGGGGCAGAGGCTGTTAACACATGGAGCACAGAAGTGCGCACAATACATCACGATAGCACTGGCTCCTCCAAGGGAACGTAGCAGAAAAATGCCCCTGTTGGTAGGATGAATCCAGCCATCCTCCGGCACCACACCAATGACTCAGGCACCATGACTGGGAATGTGGAACTCCACTGACTCCAACAGGGAGGCAAGCCCTTGGGAACAAGTGAAGGCAGGAAGTCCTGGGAGAAAGTCAGGCTGATGGGTCTGGGGAGGCCAGCAGTTGAGGGGAGCTAAGTAGAGCACACACACACCAAAAAAAAAAAAAAAAGCTTAGTTCTATGCAGATGGATAATGTTTTTTTATAAAAAAACATTTTAAGAATTAATGGCAAGAGGTTTAGGGCTTGATGCCAAAAAAAAAAAGGCAGGGATATATGCTGATTTGCCCGTCTGTACCAGACAGCATCCATAACCTCTGCCCGCCATGATCTGTGACTACAGAGCTACATGTGGGGCATGCAGGGCGGTATGGGGGACGGAGATGTACCGGAGTCCACTCTGCGGTGGATCCCTGTTCTGTATACAGCATTCTCTTTCTGGACACTTCTCGTTTTGTAAGGCACAATAAACTAAAACCCCAGCCTTCCATGTCAGCCTGCTGGGCTGGATGTACGGTGAGGCCACAAAGGTGACCTGCAAATTAACTACAAGAGTCCGCTCCCATCCCACATGCCTTTGTAAGCTGTGGTGGGAGTCCAAGGCTGCTATCAGTAAAATGTTTTGGAATAATTTGTACATTTTACTAAACCACCAAAACTTTTTGTCAAATATGTAAGTGCCGCCCAGGTCCTGACCGAGCGGGCACAAGTTTACATGAGTATTCTACCCATTTAGTGACGTTGCAAATATCACTGCTTTCAATGGAGCAGCAGTGGAAGGGGGCTTATTATTCTTATTTTATTGCTTTCACGGGGGTCTTGATGTCTAAATTAATACAGCAACACCGGCTGTGCTGACGAAGCCAGACATTTGGGCTGACATCCAGCCACTTGCTGCTGCTTTGTCTCCTGCTTTGCTTGCCGATAAAAAGGCATTTTGGCCTGAAACTTAGAGTGGTACACTGTGTGGACTGATCTAAAGGCCTTGCCCTTATTCTGCAGGCTGGTGATGATGTCTTGGGCATCACCCCCGAAGAGGACCGAGCCCCTGAAGGGAGCATCCTGGATGGCTGTCTAAACGTCCAGCGCCAGTCCAGATACTCTTAGCTAGGGAATCTCCTGAGGCTAACCGCCGTGGAGGTGCCCTTGGTAGAGAGTCCACAGCATTATAGGTGGCCCTCAAAGAATGTCTACATGCTA
This sequence comes from Neoceratodus forsteri, assembly GCA_016271365.2. NCBI lineage: Eukaryota > Metazoa > Chordata > Ceratodontiformes > Ceratodontidae > Neoceratodus > Neoceratodus forsteri. The sequence goes on from JADMNL010000023.1 coordinate 413,367,117, forward strand.
CTCTGGTGGACCTAATAGAGTATGCCAGAATGGATTTTGACTCTGAGTGAGGCAGCGCCTCAATGGCTGGCTCCAACTGGCTAAAAAGAGACTTCTGAAAGATCAACATATGGGCTATATAGTTTAGGGCACACATGGCCAATGTTGATGAGAAATAAAACTTCCACCCAAACTGGTCCAGCTGTCGACTCCCAACTGGTCCAGCTGTCGACTCCTTATCAGGAAGAGAGGTGCTCATATGCCTTGGCTTGGACAATCTATCGTGGGCCACTGCACTGACCACAGAGTCCATCCTGGGATGGACGCTAAGGTGGTCTTTCCCCTCTGATGTCACATATGTCCGGTCGGCTTTTTGGCTACCGCCAGTATTGAAGAGGACATCATCCAAATTGTAGATGCCAGGTCCTTGTGTGGTTCCAATCAGGGTGGAGTGAGGACAGGAGCTGCCTTCTGCATGTCCAAATGTTCCGCCAGCCTTTGGCGCTTAAGGTCCTGAGCATTGGACTTCTACTCATAGACCTTCACAATTTTCTTGAGCAGCTCTGTAAAAGAAGGGTCCAATGGTGGATATTTTGGGGACCCCTTGGGCCAAGGTTCTTCCATGGGAGAAGTCTTGAACCCAGACACCAACGAGGAAGAGGATTCGGGACCAGAGTCCAAATCAGAGGACCGGACATCAGGCCGGGAAGGTTCCCAGGTGTCAGGAGGTGCTCTACCCAGTGTCCGCCTTGACGAAGGCTCTTTTCTGAGGGCCAGACGTCGGTTGTCACATGTCTGGCATAGGGGAAGGCCTGGGTGGCTGATCCACTGGATCCCTGGGAACCTCCCAAGGGGGGTGGTGGCTATCCAGCTCTGACATGAGCTGGGCCTTGGTCTCAGACCACCATGACTGTGGGACAGCCTGAAAGTCCGTCAGAGCCTGAGGAGGAGGCTGAGGGGGCTGGTAGACTGGTGGGTAACCCGCAGGAAACCCTGGCATCGGGAAGCCCGGCATATGGAAGAAGTATGCTGGGTACCCCAGCAGAGGATATGCAGGCGAATACCCCGGCGTCTGGTATCCTGATGGCAGGCAGCCCAGCAGGGTGTATGTTGGGCACTGGAAAATGATGCGTCAGGTGTCCTGATGGAGGGTCCGACGTCGGTGCCAGAAAGCGGACCCTGGGGCCTAAAATCTGACCTGGAAAAAACAGATTAGACGCCAGACCGGCAGGCAGCAGATGTGGCATCAGAGTCGGTGTCCCCATCAGAAAATCTGGCAGCAGTGGCCAGAGGGTTACCTGGGACAGCTAACATTAGATCCGGAGGTGAGCTGGGAAAAAAAGTCACCTCGCAGATGCCCCCATCTTCCGCACCACTCTTGTCTAGGAAGGGCGGAGGAAGCTCTTCCACAGGGGAGGAGGGGGTGACCCGGTGGGGGGCACCCAACCGGGGAGAGCTGTGGCAAATCCAGCAACTGGGAATTGTCGGGGCCTTCACTGGACCCTGACACCAGATTGGTTGGGTGGACATCGGCTAAACAGACACCCGACTTATTGACTGGGGTGGTGGGGCAGGTGTCGGATGAACGGACACCTGACTTATCGAACAATGCTGAGCGGGCCCCGGAGCCCGACGACACACCTAGGCCTGGTGCTCATCGGAAGTTCTGACGAGAGGCTTATCAGCCCAGCCAGGCAACTTACACCCACTGCTGGAAAGGGGCCTAGGAACGGCAGAGGCCTCAGACATAGTCGAGGTACCCGTGGCCACAGTTACCAGTGACTGCAGGGGGTCCAAGGACTGCTCCTGGGGTGGGGCAGGCTTGGCCACAGCGGCTGACTTCCTGGAGGAAGAAGACTGCTGCTCACCCAAGGGGCCTGCGGGCGACCACGGGTGAGGGGGGGGACCTGTCCTGGTCCCGATGTTTCTCTTTGTCCTTCTTCTTGTACCTGGAGGTATCAGTAGGAGAGGAGGAAGCGCTACAGAGTTTTGGGAGCTCTTTTTCCATTGAGGTCATTCTGTGTTTTAGCGAGTGAGCCTCGAGGGCCTGCTGGCGACACTTCCATGTGGCCTGGTTGAAGCTGAAACAGGCCTCACAGTCCTCGACCTTGTGTTCTGGGCTTAGGCAGAGAGTATGAGAGTCTTTGTGCGGGAGTTGCACGCAGCACGAAGCGCACTTATTTTTATGCTCGATGGTAGACAACATGCACAAAAACTAAATAAACAATTTCTGAAGAAAAAAAATGGATACTTATCTGAAGAAGGCAGTCGAACTGCAGCGAATATTCTCTGTGAGGTCCGATGTGCACATTTCAACGGTGGGAAAAACTGGAAGGTGGGCATGGGGCCCACTCATTATATAGTGTAACGCTGACATCCATCACGTGATGGGTGGGCGGTCCTTCCCGTCAGACACCGCTAGCTAAAGTTTCTGTGTGGCCCTGATGCTGGGGGTTCAGTCCTCAAGGTTATTACCTACTGCAAGAACCCTCTCAAAGTAAGATCTTAAAATATGAAAATTATGCACTGGAATACAACGGAAATGACAAAGGTGAATAAAAAGGGCATAACACAGGACAGTTACTATGGAGTTTCTTGGAAGCTCAGGCTTAACATACTTAAAACTCATCAGACACGAAAATGTTAACTTTTTTTTTCCATTTCTTTTTTATTGTGAGAGACAGCATAAATACATCATTTGGTGCAGTTCTGGAGGATTTACAAATTGAAAACAGAAGAAAAATTAATTGAAAAAGTTACACCAGCACTTGAGCAGGTTTATGAAGACATTCATACTCCAAATTAATTGTACAGGTCCCTAGAATTATTTTTATTATTAAGCAGATGGAGAAAAGTTTAACTTCTGTTTTCTTAAAACACAGGAACTATCACCCCATTTCTATTCTCCCCCCGCTCTCGAAAGCCCCAGAGCGCATCATGGTGGACCAGCTTGTCGAGTACCTGGCAAAGTATCAATTACACTGTGTCCAACAACACAGCTTTAAGCATGGGCATAGTACCATCACAGCGCTCTTGGAATTCACTGGATATATCCATAACTCCCTGGACCAAGGTCTTCTGGTTGGTGCGACGTTCACTGACCTAACCAGGGCCTTTAAAACTGTGAATCATGCCCTCCTAACTGACCAGCTAACCTGCATCAGACTCTCCACTGACACCACTAAATGGTTCTCTAGCTACCTTAGCAATCGTTTCCAACAGATAAAAATTGGAGATGTCCACTCAGATAGGCGTCCAGTCCATTCAGGCGTCCTGCAAGGCTCTATTCTAGGGCCGCTCCTATATAGTAGTTTTCTTAATAAGCTCCTCGATTCCGGCCGTGGCCACATCCTCCTATATGCTGAAGACACTGAGATCTTTACCAATAATGCTCACCCAAAACTCCTTGAAGACCAGCTACAACTAGGTTTTGCAACTGCTGAGAAATGGTTCTGAAATCACAAGCTCATCATCAATTACAAAAAGACAAAGACCATGTTATTTCCCAACACCCAAAGCAAACATAAGGCCTTCCCTCTTACCATCACCAACAATGTGGGCTTCCCCTTGGAACAAATACAGTACTATAAATACCTGGGAATAACCACTGACTCCTCTTTGACCTACTCACAGCATATAGACAACATTGTTAAGGCAATTAAAATACGCATTGGAATGCTTTACAGGCATAAACACAATTTGACCATGGATGCATTGAATCTGGCTATACACAGCTCTGTCTTCTCGCTTGCTGACTATGACCTCGTTATCTATGGAGCCTCAAAACACTGCTCTCAGTTGCATCAAAACAGCCTTAAAACAAGGCTTGCCACCTCCTCACTGGCGTCTGACTCACACATGCGACCTATATGCTCAAGCTCACTGGTTACAATTCAATAACAGACTTAGATGCCAAACATGCCTGGTTGCTAAAAAAGTCGGCCTAGGAATGATGCCCCCTGAAGTTTTAGACCTTCTCTCTCCTCCGCTAGAAGCGTGTAGTACCAGAAGCTCTGGCACCCAGATTTTCTGTACCCATCAGTGCCGCATCTCCCTTGGGCAACAAGCCTTTGCTTACAGAGCCCCACTCTGGATCAACTCCCTGCCAGCTGACATATCCTACACAGCTACGCTGGGCTCTTTTAAGCGCTTGCTTCGACAACATCTGGTGTCCTTGGCCACCTGCGACTGTTTCCATTAGGTCTCTCCTCTCTGACCCTCTTGGACCTACAAGTCAGCCACTTCTGTTTATTACAGCACTTTCGGATGGGACGTTAAACCGAGGTCCCATTTGCCTGTTCTGGTGGTAGTTCAGATGGATGTTAAAGATCCCATGGCACTTCTCGAAAAAAAGAGTAGGGGAATTTCCCCAGTGCCCTGGCCAAATTTCCCCCCCATTCACTAAAATACCACCGTAGGTGTAGCTTAATCTGGTTCAAGGTCAGTTGGCATTCATCTGTATCCCCCCCCCCCCAGGGTCGTGCCTGAAAATAGGCAAGAAATTGTTTACTGCACTTACCTGGTCAACAAAAACTAATAAATAAATAAAAATACTTGCTCTCTTCATCAATGCTTCTCCCACCTTTCCCTCTACCCCGCCACCCCTACCCCTTGCCTCTTTTCACCTCTGTACCCAACTCTTCCTACTCCTCCTTCTGACCTGACACTCTTCTACCTACCATGACCCCAAGCACCCTTACCCGCCTCCTCCCCTTGATTACTTTCCTCTCCTACCCCCACCCTCCTCTGCCTCCCTCCTCCCTGACTATGACTTGGCTGCTACGTCCTCCTACCCGAGGCTTCCTGCTATCCTATGAATGCACCTGTGTGTAATCAAATGATGCTGGCATAATTTGTACAATGCCCAACTAAAATGTCGTGTCTTGCTTTGTTTTTTTAGCTAAAGTCCCTGTCTTCATTTACGTCATATTCCATAGGTTACTGTGTTCCCATTCTTGTGTTCACTTGCTGCACTGCAACACCTAATGTGACAGCCTGTAGTTAGTTACTCGAAATATAACCGGATAGTTGTATTGTTTGTTGGCTAGGTTTATCTGCTGATGTGGAACCTATGTAAAGAGCTTCTGCTTAAAGGTTTTAATCCAAGATTGTAATAAATAAATAAAACAACCTGCAATTTCAACATCGGAGTTATACCTTGTAAAACTGTACTGTTCTTAACTTTGGTGTCTCTATGTATATATATTCCTGTACATATCTTAACTGTGCTTACTGTCTACTGGCTATGTTCACATGGTTCTATTCTGACTCTATATACTGCCCAACTTGTGTCATGTTGTCCTCCGTATGAACCTGTATTTCACTGTATCTGTATCTCATTGTACTCTCCTGGGTCGTACCTGAAAATAGGCATATAACTTGTCTAGTGTACTTACCTGGCCCACAAAAGCTAAATAAATAAATAAATAAGAGTTATCGTACCATGTTGGTCACTCGGAGACTAATCCCCCTCCCTCACTTTTGAAACAAGGTTGACCAGAAGATCCCTAGCACTGCAAAGATACTGATGGCTGTGAAAGGAGAGAGAGACTATGAAATTATCAGTCTGCATCTGGGAAGAATCTCAAACTTTACAGGCTGACAGGGAAGATTCACATAACTAAAAATAATGATGCAGAAACTATGTCCCAATTTGAAACACTACACATGAGATTTCTGTTGCCAACAACACTACTATTACAATGTAATCATTCCTAAATGCTTTCATCAATGCAAAGCAGTTTAGCATGGCAAACACAAGTGATGCAAAACACTTTTCTCTCTCCTAAGCTGGTCTCCGGGCTTCATAACGTTTGGGCTCCACCTCCTGATGACATCACTAGGCAGGACTTCAAAGTTGTGCAGCAGAGGGGATAAGGAGCCCTCCACATCCGGTTGTTGCCAGTTTACTTCCTGCCTTGTCTGAAGCAGGCAGCGTGTAGCAGAAGCCCCACCACTGGTGGCAGGGCTGAAGAGACTGTAAGTTCATTTTTTGTATTATCTACGAAATCGGACAATTCTGACTGTAATTTTAGGGGTGGGATCCAGTCTCAGCCTTGCAAGCTGCACAGACTGGCCCCACCACGCAACAGCACCTCGCGGTCCTTTTTCCAGTGCCCAGGCCTGACTTGGAGTGCTGCATCAAGCAACTTAGTGGCTTTACTTGCCGCCAGCCCAGGGGTCACTAGAGGGGAGTGGGCCTTGACTTCTCAGTCGGCTAGTGGTCACTGGAAAACTTTAGACCGCTCGGCGCGGCTTCCTGAACACTGAATAGCGCAATTCACAGCGCGGGAAGCCAGGCGACACCTGATCATTCCAGTCTACTTGGTAAGGCAGGAAGAGCTTCGTCAGCGCGATTCTCAGCGCGGGAAGCCAACTCCTGAGCTCCTCAGTCTGCTCCTCGCCTCATTAAGTCAGTGGGTAAGGCGAGAGGAGCTTTTTTGACTATACAACGCCAGCATAGGATTCTGCATCCCCCCCCCCCCAAACGTGTGGATAGGGGGACGAGAGCTAAAGGAAAGCAGTGGGGACGAGAGCTAAAGGAAGCAGTAGACAGGAAAGCATTCCCCCCCCCCAAACGTGAGGATAGGGGGATGAAAGCTAAAGGAGTGCAGTGTCTAACCAGTGTGAGGGGCTAGCATTTCGAGGAATACTAACAATGGCCTCAGAAAATTCCAGCAGGGGAAGAAAATGTCAGCGCTGTAAGTCCCCACTCTTAATCACTTTTGCTGGCTCTCTCTGCCTTACATGTGAAAAGGCAGCGGCCGCTAGTGGGGAGGGCTCAGTGGATGCAACCTCTCTCTCAGCACAGGCAAATACCCAAGTGAGGTCTGACGGCTCCTTCCAGGTCAGAGCGAGCTCAGTCACATGTCCCAGAGAGATCTGAACGGCTGGCCGACTCCAGGGGATCAGCAGCATCCGGAGGAACCCCCATCTTAGACCCCGAACTGATAGACAGACTGAATAGGGCCTTTGCGATGGACCCTTCTTCCTTTGAATGGCAGCCTTCAGGATCGCCGGACAGAAGACCCCCACAAAAAGGCTAAAAGAAAAAGGACACCCTCCCCATCCTCCTCCTCCTCTGACGGGGGGGGGGGCTATCCTATCATCGTTTCCACAAGAAAAAGAAATCCAAAGAAGGGGGCAGATCATCAGAAGAAGAGGACAGTCTCCATTCCTCTCGCATGCGGAAGAAAGGGTCTCACGCCCGAAGTGGTCCCACGGGCATACTCAAGGGCAAACGCCACAGGGATTTTTCCCCAAAATCCCCGGTCACCAGTTCCTCCACCGAGGAGGGGGAGATAGTGGACTCATCATCAGACTCTGACTCCCCCCCATCCAGAAATTCTGACCTGGAAGACCTAGACTTTTTCATCAAAAAAGTCATTTCCGAGATTCACCTCGACTCTTCTGCCGCTGTCACCTCTCAACCAAAACAGACTTTTCGCTTGGCATCTGCCTCCAGACCCGGCGACAGCCTTTCCGATACCTCCCGCCATTGAGGATCTACTCAAAGAATGGCAAGGTCCAGAACGCACTTATCTGGTTCCCAGACGAATCACCAAACTTAAATTAAAAATAATGATACAGAAAGTATGTCCCAATTTGAAACACTACACATGAGATTTCTGTTGCCAACAACACTACTATTAAAATATGACCATTCCTAAATGCTTTCATCACTGCAAAGCAGTTTAGCATGGTAAACACAAGTGATGCGAAACACTTTTTTCCAGTATCTGATGTACACTATTAGAAGTGAAACCGTTTTTTTAAACCTCTAGATGCCCTCCTACTTTCATTTTAATGTCCATATAATATTCTAATTTTTATAACTTTTTTGTTAATCATCTATTTCTTGTCTTCGTAACTATCTTGAGAGCCCTCTCTCCTTCGCAACTGCTAGTCCATCTTTTCATACTGCCTGAACATTCTGTGACATCAGTAACACCATTCCAGGCTACTCAGATGAACAGCATGGAATGGTGTAACTGATGTTATGGAATGTCTTGGAAACATGAAAAGAGCAGGAGCTGCTGAGGAGAGGGAACTCTGTGTAGATCAGGGCGCAAAAAACTATTACCTAATTACGTACAGCAACATATGCGTACGTACTGTGCGTCGTCAGTATGCATGTATGTATGTTTGTACCCATCTATGTTACATTGGTTTAAAACAGATCTACTACAGAATCGCGACAGTCAGTCTCCCGAACTCTATAAGCCCGAGTTCGGGAGACAGACTGTTGGAAGACCGACAGGGTCTTAGCGCACCCCTGTAACTAAAATAATCAACTGTGAGGGGGAGTGGACCTCAGAGCAGGTTAAAAAAAAATTACAGGGGCAGAAGAGCGCCACGTAAAACTGTTCATCCTGGGAACAGAACCTGGGTCTGGAGTGCCATGCTGGTCAAGCTGCTAGTGGCTTAGCCCTCCACGCCACAGAGCAGCTCGGCCAGCTCGACTCTCCTCCCTTTGGTACCTGGACTAGGTAGGCATGTTCCTGGTCACATCTGCTACCTTACCCCTGTCGGCACCAGCTTCCATTCTGTCGGGCGGGTGTGTGTTGGGCTACCGAACTCGGGATCCTGAATGTCAGGATTATGTAGTGATACCGTCAAAACATATCAGAATACATAGCTGAGATGAAAAAGAAAATGGGACAGCAGTTAACTATGTAAAACATTATTTCAAGGCACTGTCAACCATATTAAGGCCTAAAACCCTTGTGTTAAAAAACAAAGATTTGAACAATCACTATAACAGTTGAAAATAAGCTAGTCTGGGTCCAGTCCAGTCCAGTCCAGATGTGCTGGGGTAGCACCTTACACCGAGGCAGATGGAGATCCAGGGTCAGATAGGGTCACACATTGTCAGTGTCAGTGGCTCAGTAGCTAAGCCTTTCGCCTCTGAGGCCGGGAGATCAGAGGGCTGTGGGTTCAGTTCCCACATCTAGCACTAGGGTTAATATCCCAGTACTGACACTGTAGTGCAGCATGAGAGGGGTGCTGCACTTCTGAGGTGCCGTCTTTCGTATGAGACGTTAAACCGAGGTCCCATCTGCCTGGACTGGTGGTAGTTCAGGTGGATGTTACAGATCCCATGGCACTTATTGAAAAGAATAGGGAAATTTCCCCAGTGTCCTGGCCAAATTTCCCTCATTCACTAAACATACCACCAACAGCTTAATCTGGTTCAAGGTCAGTTGGCATTCATCTGTATCCCCCCTCCCCCGGGTCGTTCCTGAAAATAGGCAGGATTTGTCTAGTGCACTTACCCGGTCAACAAAAACTAAATAAAAATAAATAAACATACCATGTGGTTAAGTAAGCAAGCTACAGGAGTGTCATGCAGCATTCATTAAGCCTCATGGATGACTGTGGAGCCGGGGGGGGGGAGGCAAAGGAAAAATAGTAAACCTGGATATTATCATAAGCATATCTAAGACCTGGATATTATCATAAGCATATCTGAGAATTTTGCTTATTGAAGCCGTTGGTTCAAAGATAATAGTACATGATATTTTTTTCATATGTAATTTAACTGTAAACTTTTTTTGAGAAATGTCGAATCTCCTCATCTGGAAACAAGTACAGTGGTATAATTTTAATTCTCCCCATGAATGTTTCCTCAGATTTGCTGAAGCAGGCTTACAATATATTGTAGCTTAAGACACGTGCCAGCCAGCTGGGGCCTGAAAAGGCATGCCCATCTGAAACAGGAATTTGAAACCCCCCCAGACTGTTTTTCTAAAAAAGATTTATTAAACCCTTGGATTTATACTTGCTTGCTAATTGGATGGGTCACATGATCAGTTTGCCCAATAGCTCAGTTGCTACAACATTAACCAACAGAGTCTGAAATACTGCCCCCCCCACACCCCAAGTCAATAGTACTAGAGTGTGAGCAGTGCAGCTGTTGAAATAACAGTTCTGAGCAAACACAAGCTCCAAAACATGCATGATAGCCAGCTATGCAGTTTTTCCTGAAGTTTTTACCCTTCCAAGCCATACCTCACCCTCAGGCTGTCTCCTTATAGAACCCACCTTCATCTTCCCCCAACCCTGACGCACTCCCCCATGGCTCTTTCCAGGGGGTCTTGGCTCAGCCTCTGGATCCAGCTGTGGGAAGCAGTCTGTGGTGTGGGAGCCTGAGTTTGCAGGCAGCCTTCATCCTTGATGCGGACTGGGATTCCCCAACTCACACACACTTTTTCTCTCTGAATCCACCTCCTCTCCTTTGCGTGGGCCCAGCTGGTGCTGGCCTGGTGCATATACAGTGTATGCCCCCTGTGGGTGGAGCAAGTTCCCTGGGCCGACCTAAGAGGTCTTGTGGGGCGCCGGAATACGACACCAGCTTTCCTGGGATGAGACGCACTGCCGAATGGCAGCTGCCCCAGCCTGGCCTGCCTCCCAGTGCAGAGTCCTAAGTACAGTCATGAATCCTGGTCACCTGCACTACAGCATGCTGGCCACTGCAGCAGCTGCTCTGCACAGTTTTAATGGTGAACTATCATTAAAACAAAAAACACAAACAACAACAGCAAGGGAGTTGAGGAACCTTCCCTCTCGGGTGACGTAAATGACCTCCAATGGACAATAATTCTTTCAATGTACCCTTAGAGCAATAGTGTTCCACAATAAGCCAGATCTGTTGTCCATACCTATAATTTGAACTCTAGGATATATCTATATGTCATAGGCACACACACCTCGTTGACTGTGATTGTGTTTTTTTTTTTTTCCTTATCAAGCAGCAGGATGGATAAAAATACAGCTGAAAATTCTTAAAGGGACACTGCCAACCATTTTTTGCATCATACTATTTCAAGTTGAAAACCCACATTTTATGATTACTTACCTGCTCTAAAATTCATTGGTGTTGCTGGGTGTTTAATCTTCCTTATTTCTTAGTAAAACTGAAATGTATGTTAATGGTGTAATTATACCTAATCTTGTTTTGTTTCAAATCCTTGATCTGCTCTTATTGCTCACTTCCTGAACATTAGGAATACCCCCAAGCAGTGCAGCCACTCACGAAGCAATAGTCTCCGCTGCTCCCACTGCATCTTGAGTGGCTAGACTGTGTTGCGGGTATTCCCAAGTCCAGGAAAGATGCAGTGGGAGTCGATTAAGGAATATTTATTTTAAAGTTTTACCAAGAAGGCATGTTGTGCAGACAAATCGCTCGATTCCAGACGCACCCGGGGGCGGGGAGGAGACAGTACAAATAATACATAGCATACAGAAAAGAACAGTACATTTTACACAGAATATAACAGATCCTTTGATACAGTGCAGTAGGAAATTACATAGAACAATCACAGATAAATTACAGCGAGTCCAAGAATAACACAGCCAGATGTTTCAAGCCGGCAGCATGAACTGACACCCTAGCCAGACAGGTAGTAAGTGCTCAGGCCTAAGTCAGGGAAATGGAGGGATTAGGTGCATGCGGAGCTAAAGTGAGCTTTGAGGATAGAGTTGAGGTAGTGTGCGGAGGAGGTGTGGCGAATGGCCGAGGGGAGCAAGTTCCACAATTTAGGCATGCAGTATGAGAAGGCTGCTGGTGAAGGAACAGGTGTCATAGTGCCTCAGGGAGTGCGGGGGGAAGACGAGAATAGGGCTGCAGTGAGGTACGGGGCAGGGAATGGGTCCAGAACTTGGTCGTAAGCCTAGCACAGTTGGACAGCCTTCTATCCTGAAGAGAGGGGAGGCACAGGGATTGGTAGAGGACACGGTGGTGGGTACTGGGAGGGCAGGCAAGGACGAAATCGCAGAAAGAGTGGAAGAGGATATCCAGCCTGGTTAGGGAAGTTTTGGGAGCGGCACTGTAGACTACGTCGCCGTAATCAAAAATTGGGGAATCATTTTCTGTACAATAGCAAGACAAGCCTGCAGCGGGATACATCCATGGTTGCGATACAGGGCTCCCAACTTAGGATGCAGCTTCTTGTGGATGGTCTCGATATGTACAGAAGAGTCGAGGCGCTAGTCAAGCCAGACCCTGAGGTATCTAAAGGAGGTACAGTCTTCCAGCTTACATTTTGGTGTGGTAACACCAGTATGGTGGGCAGTCTGTTTTACACTTTTAAAAAGAAAAAAGGAAAAAAAGAATCAAACTACCAACCACATCAACATTTATTTATTTAGTTTTTGTTGACCGGGTAAGCGCACTAGACAAATCCTGCCTATTTTCAGGCACGACCGGGGAAGGGGATACAGATGAATGCCAACTGATCTTGAACCAGATTAAGCTGTTGGTGGTATTTTTAGTGCATGAGGGAAATTTGGCCAGGACACCGGGAAAATTCCCTTACTCTTTTCGATAAGAGCCATGGGATCTTTAACATCCACCTGAACTACCACCAATCCAGGCAGATGGGACCCGGTTTAATGTCTCATCCGAAAGACGGCACCTCAGAAGTGCAGCACCCCTCTCATGCTGCACTACAGTGTCAGTACTGGGATATTAACCCAACTGCCAGATGTGGGAACTGAACCCACAGCCCTCTGATCTCCCAGCCTCAGAGGCGAGTGTGCTACCTACTGAGCCACTGACACTGACCATATTCTATAGAATACCAACAATCAAACTAGGGACAGTTTGAGGCCTAAAAAGGTTGACAGTGTCCCTTTAAGGGGGCCTAGTCCAGAAGAATAAAATAAAACTAGTGTTGCAATGGACTATGAGGCTTAGGGTTGGCTATTCAGAACTTCTGCACATGCAATACTGCATAACTGCCAATCATACTTCTCAAGGGTCCCACATTACAATGGATGTCTTATCACTTCACTCCTCAGAACTGCTTGCCAACGAAAAGGCGACAGAGAAAGTGCAGTCTTACACTGTAAATCCAAAACAGGAAAGAAGAAATTCATAATAGTCTACATACAGTGCTAAATCTAAATTAAACTTTGCACAAATAAAAGCACTGATTTATATACTGTTCAAAGTTTGCAGATTATGTTTAATATAGTCCACCTATGGAGGTCCAGCTGTGTCCATTGTTTTCCCAAACTTTGCATCTCTATGTCCAGATACATAGATACATAGACAGTGTCGGCAGATAAGGGCCTATGGCCCACCTAGTCTGCCCATTTGAGCTTGTAAGTTCAGTTTGTTTTCCTAGAAGTCTGTTTCCCCTTACCCCTGCCCTCTAGAATTCCTTTATGTCTATCCCATGCATTCTTAAATCCCGTGATTGTTTCAGCCCCCACCACTTCCTCTGGCAGGGTGTTCCACTTGTCCACCACCCGTTCTGTGAAGAAATTCTTTCTCATGTTTCCTCTGAATCGTCCTCCTCCAACTTCATCCCATGCCCTCTAGTCCTGAAACATCTTTTCGCTTAAAAATAGTGTTTTCCTGCACCCTGTTCCTCCCTGTAAGATACTTGTATGTCTGTATCATATCCCTCTCTCCTCCTCTCCTCCAGGAGTACATGTTCAGTTCCTTCAACCTGTCTTCATAGGACTTGTGATGCAACCCATGCACCATCTTTGTTGCCCTCCTCTGAACCTTCTCTACCCTGTCTATGTCCTTACGAGGTATGGTCTCCAGAACTGTACACTGTACTCCAGGTGGGGCCTCACTAGTGTCTTGTATAGCGGAATTATGACCTCCTTTTCCTGCTGGTGATGCCCCTGCCTATACATCCCAGCATCCTATTTGCTTTACCTGATGCCTTGTCACACTGTTTCCTACCTTGAGGTCATCAGAGATGACAACCCCAAGATCCTTTCCTGCTTGGTGCATGTTATATCCTCACCCCCAACTGATATATTGTGCCAGGTTTTTGTGCCCCATATGCATTATCTTGCACTTCTTTGCATTGAATTTCAACTGCCAAACCCTTGACCATTCTTCAAGTTTCTGCAGGTCCCTTCTCATTCTGTCTACACCCTCTGGTGTATCTACTCTGTTACAGAGCTTTGTGTCATCAGCGAACAGTGAAATTCTGCCTTCTAGATCCTGTGCAATGTCACTGATGAAGATGTTGAATAGGACCGGTCCCAGCACTGATCCCTGTGGTACCCCACTTGTTACTCTTCCCTCTGCGGAGTGACAGCCTTTACCACCACCCTCTGTGTCCTGCCACCCAGCCAGTTACCTACCCACCACACTACTGTCCTGCCCACACCCATATTCCCCAGTTTGTGTAATAGTCTTCTATGTGGCACAGTGTCAAAGGCCTTGCTGAAGTCCAGATAGGCCATGTCCACTGCCCTCCCTTGATCCACCTCCCTAGTCACCCAGTCAAAAAATTCAATGAGGCTGGTCTGACATGACCTCCCCCTGGTGAAACCATGCTGCCTTGAGTCCTGTAGTCCATTGACAACCAGATGTTCCACCAATCTCCTTCAGTAGTGCTTCCATGATCTTTCCCACTACGAGGTGAGGCTGACTGGTCTGTAGTTCCCTGCTTCCTCTTGTTCCCACTTTTGTATAAGGGACTACATCTGCTGTCCTCCAGTCTTTGGTACCTCCCTGTTTCCAGTGACTGGCTGAACAGGATAGCCAGAGGTTCAGCCACCACCTCTCTTAGTTCTTTAAGGACCCTGGGTGCACCCATCTGGCCCCATTGCTTTATCAGCTCTTATTACTTCCAGTTCCATCAGGACCCTTTCTCGTAAAAGGACTTGTGTCCATTTCTGCACCATTCTCACCCTTGTACTCCCTTCAGACCCATTACCCCCCTTCCTTAGTAAAGACTGAGCAGAAATACCTGTTCAATATGTCAGCTTTATTGCTGTCATCCTCCAGCTGCTCCCATCCTCCCCTTCAGTCTCACTATCCCTCCTTTGTCTTTCTTTTTCACTTATGTACCTGTAAAAGGTTTTGTCCCTTTACCCACTGATTTTGCAATGTGTTCTTCTGTCTGAGCTTTGGCATCCCTACTGACTTCCCTGCCTCCGTTTGTTTCTCCTGGTACTTCTCCCTATCCCTTCTGCCTGTGTCTTTTGTATTGCCTGAATGCAATCTTTTGGCTTTCACTTTCTTTGCTACCTCTTTGGAAAACCATAATGGTCTCCTCTTCCTTTTCCTCTTGCTAACCTGCTTAATGCATAATTCTGTTGTTCTTATAATCCCATTTTAAATACTGCCCACTGTTCCTCAACCCCTGATTCCTGTCCCATTCCCTTAATGCCTCTTTCAAGTATCTCCCCATTTTCCCAAAGTCTGCCCCCTAAAATCCAGGATACGTGTTTTTGTGTGGTTTGGTTCTGCTCTTTCTGTGATTTCAAACCACAATGACTGGTGGTCACTGTTACCCAGGTGCTCCCCACTGTTATCCCATTACACTGTCCCTGTTTGTGAGCACAAGGTCCAGTATTGCCTTCTGCCGAGTTGGTTCCATGACCAGTTGCTTGAGGAAGGCACCCTGAAGGGAGTCCAGGATAAATCTGCTCCTAGTTGATGCTGCTGCTGGGATGCTCCAGTCCACGTCTGGTATATTGAAGTCTCCAACCAGTACTACCTCACCCTTGTCTGCCATCCTTTGGATGGCTAGCATCAGCTCCCATCAGATATGCTACATGTACAAATTTACATTGCACTTTTAAGCAAAATAAATAAATCAATAAATATATAAAAGTCCACAATTTCTGGAACATCACCACAATTTACAACAGCTACAGTATATGCTGGTGATGTTACTAGAAATTGGAGTGTGTACTGTGCTGCGATTTGCTTGTCATTATTGTACGGATTTGTCTTGTAACCTTGCGGGTCATTCCTGAAAATAGGCTCAACTGTGTCTAGTGTATTCACCTGGTCAATGTAAGAGAATAATAATAATTAAAACAAAGGCCTGATAACAAAAAAGCAGCCGTTTATGCCGTGCAAAACATGGCTCCACATGCAAAACAGCACGTGGATGGCAGGGAGGCATATTCATACAGGCAGTGGGCCCTATCTGGCGCCAGCTGCCTGTAGGAATAGAGGGCTGCCATAGCGCAATGCAATGTGCATGTAGGCGGTGCACCATCGCCCCTTGCTGGAAACAGACACCCAGGAAGGAGTAAAGGTGGAATGCGCATCCCAAACAAGACAGCACTTTTGCTCCTGGGTGCTATAATCAGAAGCTGGCATGCTAATAACCACATATGGCATGCAAGGAGCTAAGGGACCATTTGCATTCCATTATGTGGCCATTACCAGCTCAGCAAAATGCCTCTGTGCACTAATCCGTGGAGGCAATGTGCAGAGCCTTGGCAATTGCAACCATCACCAGATCCCCATACACGTAACTAAGAAACCCTGGCAATACCCTCCCGTCCGATCACCAATGTAACAGCTATATTCCCTGGCAGTCTAGAGGCACCCCTCTCGCCCAATCCCCAAATTAACACTAAAACTTTCCCTGGCAGTCTCGAGGCACCCACCTCCCGCCCAATCCCCAAATTAACCATAAAAGACTTTCCTTGGCAGTCTAGTGGTAGCCACCTCCTGCCCAATTCCGAAAGTAACAATAAAACTTTCCTTGGCAGTCTAGTGGTAGCCACCTCCTGCCCAATTCCGAAAGTAACAATAAAACTTTCCCTGGCAGTCTAGTGGTAACCACCTCCTGCCAAATCCCCAAATTAACAATAAAAAAACTTTCCTTGGCAGCCAAGTGGTAACCACCTCCTGCCCAGATCCTCTGTCTAACAGGGATAGTCCCTAGTGGTACAGTAGTAACCCCCTTCTGCCCCAATCCACGATAACACAGAGAAATTCCTTGGAAGTACAGTGGTGTACCCCTCACCACAATCCTCATTTTACTGCAATCGTACCCCCCCAAGTCCAGCACACACTCAAAAGCCTGTCCAGGACCTCGAGCACAGCCGTAGAAGGTGTCCAACAGAAACAGCTGTTTATAAAGTATGTACATCCTTAGTCCCTGTCATTCACATGACGGCCAGCTGAGGCATTGAGATGAGAATGTGTGCCTGTCCCTACCTAAAGCTGTGCCAGCTGTCCAGGATGGGCTTTTGCAGGTGAGCAGTGCATGATGGAGTATAATGGGGATTGTGACAGGGGACGGTACCACTGGATTGCCAGGGATTTTCTGCATGTTGTCAAGTATCGGAATGGGAGAGTGGTACCATTAGACTGCCAGAGAATATCACTGCTCCCCCCCCCCCAAACTCTTTTTATACCCAGGCCCTCCAAATAGGACCTTATTCTACCTTTTGCCAGTGCCAACTCCTGTCCATCGAGGCCCGTCTTACCTGGGTTTCTGTCACTCATCTAGCCACCTGTGACACACTGCTGCCGTATCACCCCCCCCCGCCTTGCCCTTCAGATTCTTGGCAGTTACACCCCCATGTCCCAGTCATCCACAGTGGAGGTGAAGCCCAGGAGTATGATAGAAGTCAGGGGACAGAAGTCCGAATGTGGACGTGGGGGGCAGACAGGGTCTCATCTGCCCAACCAGTGCATGTTTTTCTCCTTTTGTTCCTCCCCTGGGATGCAGCCATGCAATGATGCCAGGGGCACGAACCCCTGCAAGTACAGATCATGCCTTGGTCGACAATGTCCCAACCTTCCCCTGCTTGAGTTGATCCTGCTATGCTGCCACCTAGACTTTTCTAGGTGCCAGTCAAGTGCAGATCACGCTACCCTCTCACCTGAAGGAGGAGAGCAGTCGATCTGATGTTCTAGCCTCCCCCCCCCCGCCACCCAACGACTCAAGCTCATTCCTGAGCTTGGATCGCCAGCACTATGAGCGGTAGCACTACCGCTGCACCCATGGGCCGGCTGGGAATATCACCGTTCTGTCTGGAATCAGGGCAGGAAAGGGTACCGCTTGACTGCCAGGTAAAGTTTTATTCTTACATCGAGGATCGGGCAGCAGGAATGTACTACCAGGACGGCAGGAAAAGTCTCTATGACATCAATGATCAGGCGGCAAGGGGACAGTGTTGCTGGTACCAGTGCTGCTGTGTGATGGGGACTGAGGGTCATGCACCACTGTGTGCGTTAATAATGAGTAGGGTTTTGGAAGCGGTAAACAGCGCTGCCTCTGCATTTGGCAACCTTACAGTTCTCCCAAAATCCTCTAACTACACAACTTTGCCTGTATGCAAGAGAATGCCCCCATATGCATGGGCGCAGTGTTGTATTTAGCATGAGCGCGCTATTGAATGAGCCCTGCGCTGTGGGACCCCATTCTGGCACACTATGTCCCAGTTAGTGCAGCCCTAATTATATTACTGCCACGCTAACCTTCAGAATAATCGGTGCTAAAGTGCGTTAAAATTTACCAGGGCAATCAATTTTGAATATCTGACCCGGGTGGCCCCCAGTCTGCAGTAACGCAATAGTGTTACAATGCTGAATGTCTACATTCAGATCTATTTCAGGTGACAAGTGAAATGAAACTGGGCTCATCTTAGTTCTTCGTGGACCATCATCCATCTTCTTCGTGGACCATCATCCATCTTCTCACATATTCACAAGTGGTAGTCCTTGCTCAAAAGAGGCCATGGGCTGAATAAGCACAGGGATGGAAATAGCCTCATCTCTGAGCTGTGGGGTCTATCTCGGGATCTGTACTGAGATACACTGACTTGAGCCTGCACTGTGACTGCTCGTAACATGACCTATGCATAAACAGAAAGCTTCCATTTCCTGTACTATATTCCTGACTCCTCACCTTTCGTGAGCGCCTAAAGGCACAGCAAAAATCTAAGAAAGGAAAAAATAGCCTCAGTGGAAGCACAAAAAGTTAAAGTGCCTATATCTGTACAAGTGTGAGGCACAGAAATATTTATGTCAGGAGCTGGGCTTGTTTTGTGGCTCGGGTGTTCCAAGATTAAAATTAAGGGCTACAAATAAGTCATGCTACTCATGTTCAGCAACTCCCACTTTATATTCTGTCCTGCATCATCACACCAAACTACCATACTATTAACCCTTGTATGGGCACGGACTGATATATCAGTCCAAAATTCCTACACATTCTAATTCTGTTGGCAGCCCAAGAGTTAAACAAACCCCCAAGAAAACATGAACTATCTTCAATTTGGAAATAAAACTTTTATAGACCAGTTGTTAAATATGTACAATACCACTCTCTACGATAAATGCTAGACTCAGCACTACCGTTACTTTTTTTTTTTTTTTTTGAGAGCGAGATCTTTAAATAAAACACTACATAACAAAAACACCTTGGAGAAAATTGCACATTTTAATGTTAATAATAGGGTTTCCATGTTTCAGAATACGGGATAACATATGTGTAAAGAAATAAACGATTTTACTGTCTGGTGTAAATTCAACTTTATAAGGCACGATCTACCTTTTGCCATTAATTCTTAAAATGTTGAATGAATGTGGAATTCATAACACATTATGGACATTCGCAAAAATTGATACATTACCTTCTGTGATAAGTAAGCAAAAGCAAAACAAAAAATTTTACCTGGCTTTTGGGGAGAGCAATTGTGCAGATGACGATGACACTACTGGGTGGAAGGAGTGCGGGACCCAGACAGCAGAAGTGAGGCGCTCTCTGGGATAGAAAATGCAAAAGCAGTTATAGTGTATAGGGATTCAATCATAAATGGGATTCACTGGCTAAGGAAGAAAGTAGCTTTTAAGGGGAAGTCAGTTGTTTGTGACCTATGAATGGAGGCCAGAAGGGATGTTTGATAGGATAAAGGACATCATTAAGTTAGTGGGTGGTAAGCCACACCTAGTACTGCATCTAGGAACAAATGACTTGGTGGGGTAAGAGGTGGAGGAGGTTCAGAGAGCTAGCAGTGGGATGTAAAGGGCTTGTCAGTTCCCTGACCTTCTCGAAGGTCCTGCCAGTGCATTGTGCTAGCATGGCCAGGCAACTCAGAATAAAGGAATTCAACTTCTGGCTGAGACGGTGGTGCAGGGAGGAGGGCTTCATACGTTTGGGCGACTGGGAGATATGTGGGTAGATGAGCACCTGTACGTGAGGGACAGGCTGCAGATAAATGATGCAGGACCCAGATTATTAAGAGTGAAACTACAGGGACATAGATGAGAGACGGGGGTCGATTTCTAAATTAAACTAGCAGGGAGAGTAACACTAGGGTAGGCCTAGCGGAACTAACCTAGCTTGCACTCTCCCAATGCGGGTGAAAAGAGACAGCAGGAGGGAAGGGGATCAAAGGGGTGGGGTGAGATGGAATGGAATACTGGCCAACGCCAGCAGTCTAGGGAATAAAATGGGCGACTTAGAGGCAGTGGTGGGAATGGACGACCTGGACCCAACAGCAATAACTGAAACGTGGTGGGCGGATTGCCACAGTTGGGAGGTGGAGTTACAGGGGTACAGTCTTTTCATTAGGAATAGGCAGGGGGGGAAGGAGGTAGCCCTGTATGTGAGGGATGGGATCAGAGCAGTTGAGAGTAAAGAGGAGAAGGGAGCTGCCAAGATCCTTTGGGTCACCTTAAGCAGGAAGGAGGGGGGACAATAAGGATAGGGGTGGTCTACAGACCACCAAATCAGGGAGAGGAGGTGGATACGGAAATGGCTAGGGACATAGAGGGAAGGCCAGCAAAGGGGAGATCCTGGTGGTAGGAGACCTGAACCTACCTGATGTGGACTGGCAACTCCCATCGGCCACATCCAAAAAGAGCAGAGACTTGTTAGAATCCATGCAGGATGCATTCCTGCACCAGCTAGTAAGGGAACTGACTCGGGGGGTGGGGCAACACTGGACGTCATTTTGACTAATGGGGACAGCGTAGAGGAGGTAGAGGTAGGGGAAAATTTAGGAGACAGGGACCACCAGATGGTCAGGTTCTCCCTCCGGGCAGGGTCGGAAATGAGTGGGTCAACCACTAAGGTACTGGACTTCAAACGAGCAAATTTTAGGAGGATGAAGGAAATTTTGTGGAAGGAACTCAAAGGGAAGCAAAATCTACAGGAGGTAGAGAAGCTTTGGGGGCAATAAAGGATGCTATTCCCCCCCCCCAAAGTCAGAAAGTGCTAACCCCTTAGCACTGGTTAAGCACTGCTTCCTTACCAACAACAGAATCCTGGCAGAGAGAACTGTCCTTTAGCTCTACTGCTTCCTTGCCACCAACAGAATCCTGGCAGGGAGAACTGCCCTCCTAGTCTTACGCTGGGGGGGGGGGGATTTGTAGAACCTTGTCACGCGCTGTCGCTGTATTGTAAAAGTTCCTCTCGTCTTTCCAACGAGATGCAACGAGGCGAGGAGCAGACTGGCATGTTGAGATGTCGCCTGGCTTCCCGTGCTGAGAATCGTGCTGTTCAGGGAAGCCGCGACGAGCGGTCTAAAGCTCTCCGCAGACCACTCGTCGGCAGAGAAATCAAGCTCCACTTCCCACTGGCGACCCCTGGGCTTGTGGCAATGACAGTCTCTAGCTGAAATGGTCGCTAGATGCAGCACTCGAAAGCAGGGCTTAATGCACGTGAAAAAGAGCCGCGAGGTGCTGTTGCGAGGTGGGGCCAATCTGTGCAGCTTGCAAGGCTGAGACTGGATCCCACCACTGAAAATAACAATCGAATCATCCGATCCCCAAAAATAGTGTTGAGAAAAAACTTACGGTCTCTTCAGCGGCAGTTCTGTTGCATGCTGCCTGCGAAAGGCAGGAAGTAAACTGGCAACGACTGGATGTGAAGGGCTCCTTATCCCCCCCTGCTGCACAATGTTAAGTCCTGCCTAGTAATGTCAACAGGAGGTGGAGCCCAGGTGTAATGAAGCCCGGAGACCAGCTTAGGAGAGAGAATCTAATGCTCTAGGAGTGACCTCGAATCCCCCCAGTTTTCAGCTGACAGATGCAAGCTAAGAGAAAAGCTGACATGTGTATCATACACACACAGTTTTTAGAGGCAATGTGTTACATGCCGCGACGAGCAGTCTAAAGCTCTCCGCAGACCACTCGTCGGCAGAGAAATCAAGCTCCAATTCCCACTGGTGACCCCTGGGCTTGTGGCAATGAGAGTCTCTAGCTGAAATGCAGTCGCTAGATGCAGCACTCGAAAGCAGGGCTTAATGCACATGAAAAAGGGCCGCGAGGTGCTGTTGCGAGGTGGGGCCAATCTGTGCAGCTTGCAAGGCTGAGACTGGATCCCACCACTGAAAATAACAATCGGAATCGCCGATCCCCAAAAATAGTGTTGAGAAAAAACTTACGGTCTCTTCAGCCGGCAGGGCTTCTGCTGCATGCTGCCTGCTTCAGAGAAGGCAGGAAGTAAACTGGCAACGACTGGATGTGGAGGGCTCCTTATCCCCCCCTGCTGCACAATGTTAAGTCCTGCCTAGTGATGTCATCAGGAGGTGGAGCCCAGGTGTAATGAAGCCCGGAGACCAGCTTAGGAGAGAGAATCTAATGCTCTAGGAGTGACCTCGAATCCCCCCCCCAGTTTTCAGCTGACAGATGCAAGCTAAGAGAAATGCTGACAACATGTGTATCATACACACACAGTTTTTAGAGGCAATGTGTTACATGGAAGACTTTAATCAAGGATCCTGTTTCTCTGAGTTAATTACAGACTTGTTTAAGTTAATTTTGTTAAGAGAGAAATCATAATCAAGGTTTATGACGTCAGAAGGGGAAGCTAGGATGTTACATAGGGGGTGTAAGGTTGTAAATAACCCTGTGAAGCCTGTGTGAGGGAGGGTACAGCATGAGATCAAAAAGGTATCATTTGAAATTGAGTTATGCTAAGGCTGCAAAATTAGTACTTTGAAATTACATCCTGTGGTTGCATAGAAATATATATTTTTTAGATATTTTGATAGGAAAGAGCTAGATGACCGCATGCAAAAAAGGTGGGCAAAACCAGTTTTTAAAGATTATTCTGTTTCACTACAGACACACTTTTATCAGACACTGACCAAGAAAACATCTGAGCACTGAAAACAGGTATTTAGAAAGCTAGACAAATCTAAATATTGTTGTAGGAATTGCACTGTTTTAAACCTTGTTTTGTTTAAAGATATATACGTCTTGTGATATAAGACTTCTATATTATATGTTTGACATATTATTATATATTTCAGTAAAAACTCTAATTTTAGTGCATACCTGGCCTGTCTTTGAATTGATTTATTTTGCTAAGAAATATTTATGGTTATAGCAGACATGAGACATAAGCTTGTATGGTGGTACCAAACTGGAAAGAGAAGCATTTTAAATCTGAGGTCTTTATTAAAGTTTTAGGGTTCATCTCTGAATACCTGGTTAGGTGCCCGTAGGCAAATATATCTGGCCCCCTGAAGACAGATATATTTAAGCCTGTGCATTGGGTATGCTAGCAAGAGATTAACAGTTTGAATCTCTCCAGAGTTTGAGACCAAAGGTTGATCAGAACTCACAAAACAGACAAGAGGTTTACCTTGGCTGTTACACTGTTCACAAGACTGTGCTCAGAGATTGGCACTTTGGGAGTAGAGGGCATGACCTGCTGAGTAAATCTGTGACATGCACTAGTTGAAGGGGATGAGGAAAAAGCGAATATACTCAAATACTTTGCGTCACTGTTCGTGGTCGAGAAAGAAGGAAGAGGGCCTGTATTAAGCTGAAATGGGGAGGGTGGGGAAGGAGGTGGACACAAGCCCCTTCACGGTGGCTAGGGTGTTGGAGGAGTTGGGTAACATAAAAACTGAAAAGGCTATGGGCCCAGATCAAGTCCATCCCAGGGTACTTTGGGAGGAACTGGTGGCGCCCCTAAGTTGTTTAATCTATCTCTTCAAGCTGGGAGGGTCCGGGGACTGGAAGCAGGCAGAGGTGGTGCCACTGTCTGCAGGGGGTGGGGGTGGGGTAAAGATGAGCCAGGCAACTACCACCCAGTTAGTCTCACCTTTGTGGTAGGCAAACTGATGGACGCTCTCATAAAAGAAAGACTGGTACAACACCTAGATGAACAAGGACTAATTGATGACAGCCAGCATGGGTTCACAGGTGGCAGGTCATGTCAGTCCAACCAGACTGAATTCTTCGAGGGTGTAATGGAGGTGTATGATCAGGGGGAGCAGCAGATGTGGCCTACCTGGATTTCAGGAAGACACCGGACTCCGTCCCCAACAGGAGGCTGGTAAACAAGTTAAGCAGTTTAGGAGTGGGATCCAACTTACAAACTGGGTGGAAGATTGGCGGGGGGGGGGGATTCAGAGAGTAGTGGTCAATGGAAGTCACTCTAGGGAACGAGAGGGTATGAGCAGGGTTCCACAGGGATCGGTGTTGGGGCCTATACTTTTTAACGTATACGTGGGGGACTTAGCAGAGGGTCTATCTGGGAAGGTGTGTCTGCGGATGACACAGTCTATAACAGAGTGGACACTCCGGGGGTTAGAAAAAATGGGACAGGATGTAGTCAAGTTGGAGAACTGAGCGGAAAGGTAGCAACTTCAATTCAATGCGAAAAAGTGTAAAATAACATACATAGGCCGTAATAACCCCAGGGCAACATACTGGCTTGGGGGGAGTCAGTGCAGGTCACAGAGCAAGAAAAAGGACCTGGGAATTTGGATTTCTGATACCTTAAAGGTTAGAAATCAGTGCGATTGAGCAGCAGGCAAAGCAACAAGAATGCTGCCGTGCACAGGGAGGGGCTTCACAAGTAGGAAGAGGGAGGTGATCATGCCACTCTACAAAACACTGGTCAGACCACAACTGGAGTATGGAGTGCAATTCTGGAGGCCACACTTGCGGGGTGACAAGGATAGGCTGGAGAGGATCCACAGAAGGGCAACCAAGATGATCCAGGGATGCAAGGGAGGTCATTCCGGGGGGGGGTGGGGTGCCGGAGTCGCTTGGTCTATGTACACTGGAGATGAGAAGGGAAAGGGGGGTATGGTGGAAACCTTCTAATACCTGAAGGGAATAAAGTGAGGCAGCCTCTTAAGGCTGAGTGAAAACAAAACCACGAGAGGCCATGCACTCAAGCTGGAAGGGGGTAGATTTTGTGGGGCTGTAAGAGGGCATTACTTCTCAGAGAGGGTTGTAGGACCATGGAACAGGTTGCCAGAATGGGTTGTGGGGGTGGATACAGTGGATAAATTAAAAAGAGCATGGGACAACCACATGGGGCTAAACAGAGGGAGAGGGAGGGCAGAGAGGTGGGAGGTAAGAGGGGGTGGGCTATTTTTTTTCAGGCAGACTAGATGGGCCAGGTGGTCTTTTTCTGCCGGTGGGATTCCATGATTCTACAAACATGTTTCGGTTTGTGCTCCTGATTAACAGAAATATTGGAAAGAATACTAGAAACTATTTTTAAACTGGTTTTCTTATTTGTGATAGGTTGAGTGTTTTGTTTTTTTTTTAATCATAGGACAACCAAAATATTCAACTACGGGCTCAGATTCGGCAAAAACAAAGAGGAAAAACAGTCAGAAGGTTGAGCTGGCAGCTGGTGAAGGCAGAATAAATGAGGATGGTGGCATTTCACTAGAGGCTATGCATGGGAATCAGATCATACAGCAGTTGTGCACAGACAGTTGCCTAAATGGATAAAAAGTTGGATACATATGTCAGCATGTTGAACACCGCTGAAACGAAGGTGGGCAACTTACAAATACCACTATGGAATCCTCCGCTGCAGTAGGTAAAGCACTTCAAACCTTAGCACAACTTGTGAGAATAACTTTCTCAAACTCAGCCTCAAGCGCCCCGATAAATCAGGCTCAGGCCAGGGGCATACTCTGAGGGTTACAAGACTAATGGAGGAGGACTCCACGTCCTTGTATGTGTCAGTCTAGCTAATGGATGCCCGAAAACAAACCGAGAGGGGACCATCTGGCCATAGAAAAGGCCTATCGAATCGCAATGAGGACAGCAGTACATTCAACCAAAGAACTGAAACTATGCTGGTAGATTATGACTGGTATGCGGTCAAGGGATAGGGTCCTGCTCACTGCAAAGAAGGAAAACAAAACAAAACAAAATTTAGTGTCCACAGTACAGCACTGAGAATCTTCCCAGGCCTTAGCGCAAGAGTTGAAAGCAGTTCAATGGAGTACAGGCAAAGCTGAGGGAACAGAATGTACTTCAAGCTCTGTTCCTCCCCACAAGACTCAGGATTGTTCTGCTTGAGTCTTTATTTATTTATTTTTTTTCCAACTCTTTTTTCCTTGCCTTTCCAGCCGGAACTCTCTCGTGCTACCTCTTTCGCCATGACCGCTCTACCAACTGCTGTGTTCCCCACTATCTTCAAGTTAGTTAAGACCCTCCCGGAGGCTCGGGAGGGGCCACAACCCCAAGGGAGGTAGAGGGGGCAGTGGGAGGAACCAGCGTTGGTCGTGTGGTGGCGCTGGCACTGGAGGAGCCATCGCCTATCTTGTGGAAGGGGTGTTTTCTTCCCCTAGTTACACCCCAGACATAGGATGTGCAATGCTGTTCAGCCCACGACGTGGGTGCTCCCACTCACGTCCGGAAGACAGCCGCCAACGTCTTCCCCATTTTCCAAGCCCCTGTGTGTCGCAGTGCCGCCGGTCTCCACCGGGTGCTGCTGCTGCGCTTGGCTACCCCTGGATCCCTCCCCGAGAGCAGAGCAGTCCTCCGGATGCTCGATCCTCTCTCTCTCTCTCTCCCCTGCCGACCGCCCGGGCTCGTTCCCGAACCCCAGCTGCCGGCGTGGCGCGAGATGTGGCATCCAGCGCCTCAACCCTCAGCACCACTGGGCCGGCCTGAGTCTTTATTTTTAATGACCACAAGGATGCTGGTCACAGGGTTTCAAGACTGATCTCTCTGCAGCACCAGCTGAATGTGAGGAGCCGGTGTCTGAAATGGACAAATAAATTAGTGCTGTCACTGCTGTGAGTCCTCAGTAATTCATCAAGAGAACAGGTTCTCTTTCTGGGACTTAAAACAGAAAATTAAAAAATATATAAATAAAAAGTACATTTTAAAATTAGAAGATGTTGAAGAGCTAGCACTGCCTAAACAGCAGACAATAAATATTAATTTGAGACCAAGAGTTCGATTGTCTCTCCTATATCGCCTGTTGACTCATGGAGGGATTAACATCCTAACTTAAGGTTCTACGCTTTGGCTACCTTTCTGAAGCTCTTTTTCTTATGGATTTCCCCAAATACTTACTACATCTGGAAAGATATTGAGTTTCAAATTAATGATTTACACAATATAGAGAAAATCATTTTCGCATCTAGAGAAAAATAGAAATTTAAATACCTGTAAATTTTCTTTCTCAGACTGCTGGTCTCCAGGCTCATAACTAGCGGGAGGTCCTTCCTGGTACCACGTGACAGGCAGGAAAAAGATCTCTGCAGTGGAACCAGATCCTCCCCTCTGAAGCCTGCTGCCCTCAGTTTGTTCCAAAAGCATGTGTCCCTTGAAGTAATACATCACTGAGAAATAAAAAGAAGAAATGTTAATCTGCGCTAACGGCCTGGAAGAGCAGACTTCAAACCCTCGGGCCAGATGGTCAACGTTCAACATTCTGGGAGGGGAGGAGCCCGGAGACCAGCAGTAAGAGAAAGAAAATGTACAGGTATTTAAATTTCTAATTTTTCTCTTCTAAGCTGATCTCCGGGCTCATAACCAGTGGGATATACTAAATCAGTACATCCCTTTGCTTCCTGGGTGGGAAGAATGTTAGCAGACATTTATAGGTCCCCAGCCGATGGAGGGACCAGTTAACCAAAGGATGCCGCAACGGAGGCAGACACATCCAATCTGTAGAACTTTGCCAAGGATGGATGGATGCCCAAGTGAGCACTCTGTGAAAGACTGCTGGAAAGGCTTCTCTGAATTCCGTCCAGGAGGTAGCCACTGCTCGAGCTGAAGGTGCCCTCAATGGGCCCGGCAGAGAAAACCCCTACCTTTTGGAAGGTGATGGAGAAGAGAACAAATTAATTTGGCCAAAAAGACTTTTAAGGCTTTTTTGTCCAAATTTGGCCCTGAAGGTGAGGATGAATAGACTTGAAGCGTCGTATAAGGACTTCCATTCTCCTGATGTAAAGCTTGAGTGCTCTCCTCTAACCCCACAAGGAGAATTTCCCTCTCCTTCTCACTCTTAGGGCTAGGACATAGGGCAGGGAGATTCAATTCCTGGTTGCCAAGGAAGGGAAAGGACACCTTCAGCAGAAAAGATGGATATGTTCGTAGAATCACTGAGTTCTGGTGGAACACGGTGTATAGTTCCTTGGAAAACAGAGCTATCTGCTGATACAGCAGGCTGAAGCGAGTGCTGCAAGAAGACGACCTTCATTGTGAGGAGGAGGACAGATGACATTTCCTTAATGAGCTCCAATGGAGTCTTGGTGAGGGTTCTGAGAACCAGGTTGATTTACCAATGTCAGATGATGGGCTTTATTGTAGGACGCTTCAGTGCTCTACTCTCAGGAACCGACTGACGGAAGGGTGACACCCAAAGGCTCCCGAGTCCGCCCTCGGGAGAGTACCCAAAGCTAAGAAGATTTAGGAACATCTGGGCCCACCACGAGAACCATGGCTGGCATGGCCAACGAGGACATATTAGGAATAGAGCCACCTAATCCAGTGTGATCTTGTGCAGGAGTCTTGGGATTAACAGAATTGGATTCTTGAGATTAGCGGAATTGGACGAAAGTCATACAGGAGATTGTAGGGTCACCAGTCTAGGGAGAAGACATCCTGTGCTATGGTCAGCTCGACCCTGATTAGAGAGCAAGACTGGGGAACTTCGCGGCTTCACCAACCAGTGAAAAACTACCTGCAGGAGGCCCCACCATGCAGCGAGAAGGAGAAAGGCGCTGACCTTTAGATCCCATTCTCCTGGGAGGACATCCTGACTTAGCCAATCCTCCATGATGTTCTCCTGACCTGGTATGTATATGGCCACTATGCTCACCAGGCAATGCTCTCTCTGCACACTGGAAGAGCAATAGGGTTTTCTTGTACCATCCGAAAGCTCATGTACCTCTTTGGTGATAGGTGCAGGCCATTGTGGTTCGACTGACTGAGGATGAGGACATCCTGGTTGGAGATCTGTGCTTCGAATCTTTGAAATGTCAGGAGGTTATCTCCAGTATGTTGATGCTGTAGTGGGTCTCTACCCCCGACCACTTGCCCTGTGCTGAGAGCTGATCCAGATGAGCTCCCCAGCCCTGAAGACTGGTATCAGTAGTAATTCTCCCCTGGTGAGGATGCCCCCACGTGAGATCCTTCATGAAGTTGGAGCAACGAGTCCCCCAATGCAGGGATGCTTCCACCTGGCAATAGCCTTGAATCTGTTGGCTCAGACTGACCCTTGGCTGGTCCCCTGATGGAGTAGGTTTGACTGGCCATATGCTTGAATCTGCTGGCCCAGACTAACCTCTGACTGAGACCCTTGATGTAGCAGGTTTGGCTGCCGGGGACACATGAGAACCAGAGCCCAGGGAACTGACTGTCAGGGAGACCGTCGTCCCTGTTAGCTACGTGAGGGTGTGGTCTGAAAGGCATTGGGATGCTTGGTCTTTGCTAAAAAGAACCCTGAGGTCCCTGAACTCTGAATCCGTAAGGAAACTCTAATTTGGGAAGTTCAGAAGATTACTCCTCAATGATTCAGATTCTTGGATGGCGGAAGAGAGCTCTTTTGATGATCAGGAATCCTACAGGGGAGAGGCATTGGGTGACCTCAGTCACTGCCAGAGTTGTTTGCTCGCACTGTGGGTCACTGACCAGAGTGATGCCCAGATAGGATATGCAAAAATGCACCTGCAAATCTGCTGAGACTAACTAATCTCCCCGATCGAATTCCCCTGAAGATGGATGCAAGGGTTCTCATCTACAATGTCCTGTGGTGGACGAATTCGATCAGACATTTTATGACCTATACGGGCCTGAAAACTCCAGAGTGATTTGGGACTACGAAGAATAGACAGTAAATGTCCAAGTACCTTTCTGCGCTGGGCACTCACTGCTTGCTTAAGCCTGTATGTGGTCTGTGAGTGTTTGGAGAATTGACATATTCTGTGCAGATAAGGGTGAGGGTACCACATGAAGTGGGAGGACCCTGCTTCAAACTCTAGGGGGCAATCCTTGCGCACTATGTCTGGCACCTCCTTGATCATGGAGGTGTAAACCCTTTCCTCAGGAAAACTGGGACGCTTGCCCCCTACTCAAGGATGTATCCGGGGCCTTTACTGTGACCTTTCTGGCATCTCAGGTGCTGCTGCTGCCGCTTCCTCCACTGAATCCACGCTGGATGAGAGAGATGACACAGGATCGTCTGCCTAAGGCAGATTTAATTTGTCCTCTGAGTAGTTATGGGCTCGAACATTCTGTCTGGAACCCGATGACCAGGGTCTGTACCTGCTCCTGGATTGTGGTACTTAAGTTTTCGTCATTTCCCCTGGATTCTTTTACCACCTCCTTTAGAGCCGATCCGAACAGGAGATCTCCCTCATAGAGGGCATTCACCAAGTGTGCCTTGGCGACCTGTCCGCCTGCAGCTTTAGGTATGCTGAGGTGAGTTAAAGCATGGCCCTTGCTGCGCATCGGGCAGCCTCCTTTGAGACGTCAGCCGAGAATACAGAGATTAGTCCCATGAGCTGCAGTTGCTGTGGGGTAGGCTTGTTTATATCTGGCTTGTCAGCACACTGGAATGGCAGGTCAGTGGCCCATGGTAGTCTGGCTCTTGCTGAGAACAGGCTGGCTGTAGCTGCTTTGAGGGAGGTTATGGAGAACTAAAGTGCCTTTTTTGAGGGATGCATCCACCTTCGTATCCCCTGGGTCCCACAGAGAAGCCCCACCCCCAATGGGATATATATATATATATATATATATATATATATATATATATATATATACACACACACACACACACACATTTATTCTCTCTTCCCTATCTCCCTTCTTTCTTCTGCTTGGCAGTCGATGCAAGCCTGAGCGCTGGTTTTGGGGGTTTAGGAACTGACAAGGGAGACCCCAAGTGAAACTCCTCAATCACCTGCATAATGAAGAAATCTAGGTCATCCAAGGCTAAGTTTCTGAATGGGGAGCCATCCGAGACAGAATTGGCACGCGGTAGCACCCCTTCTACTGGGGGGACTAACTGACCTCTGACGGACTTGGGGGGCCTGTCCCGTTGGGACATTTTCCACTGTGGACATCCTTGAATCTGCTCCTAGTTCATGACCTCTTCCTCTCCTATGGTGCCGAAAGGAGGGATGTCCCTCCGGTCTGAAGATGGGGAGGAGGCACTGGGGTGGGCTTCCTGTAGACCCTACGATCTCTGTAGGAAATCAAGGCATGATGGGTTGAGGGCGAAGGCCTTGTTAGGCTTGCCCATTACATCAGGGGCCAAGTCTGATGGCAAAACAATGCTGCCCCTTGGAGGAGGAGGAGAAGGGTTGATCTGTCTCCAGTGCCCGGGATTGGTGCTCCTGAGAGAGCATGGTGGATGTCTCTGGACCTCCTCTGACCTTGTAGCTGCATCACTTACGCATAAGCAAGCAGAAGAAGGTGACCTAAGGGGTAATCTACGTCTGTGGCACTTTCTGCCCAATGAGGATCTGTACTATGCTCCCGAAAAGCCCTTGCAGCCCCTATGTACAGGACTGTGGCATGAGACTCTAATGCTAGAGTTCTGCTAGCACTGCCGCCAGGAGCCAGGAACTTTTGGACCAAATGCACTTTAAGAGTCGTTGACGAGCCAAAATTAGCAGGAGCTCGTTGATGTGTTGTGAGCATCGCCCATCCCCCTCCCTCGATCGCCCTTGGCGGGACTTGCTGGGGGCAGCAGCCAACAATGATCTGGATCTTTAGAGGAGCGCTATCACTCCGACTGGCTTCCCCTGTCATTCGATGATGAGCCTATGGACCAGGGGGCTCGTCAATGGGCCTCAGCGTCAACTGCCTATGCACCAATGGCCATCAACGAGAGAATGAAGCGTGGTTCTTCTGGGGCCAAAATAAAGTCCTGCTGCTGCGGCGCACGATCGCTCTG
Source organism: Neoceratodus forsteri (assembly GCA_016271365.2). Classification (NCBI taxonomy): domain Eukaryota; kingdom Metazoa; phylum Chordata; order Ceratodontiformes; family Ceratodontidae; genus Neoceratodus; species Neoceratodus forsteri. The sequence goes on from JADMNL010000023.1 coordinate 413,398,958, forward strand.
AGAAAGCGCAGCTCTCCCAGAAGCTGTCCCATTGCTAATCGACGAGCCTGAAGGCAAGGGGGCTCGTTGGTGGTGAGCAGCATCAACGGCCTGTGCAGTAGATGCCGTCGATGAGAAGGATGAAGCGTAGCTCTTCCACAGCTGAAATAAACTTCTGCGGCTAGTGGGTCCACTGTTCCTGCACCCTGCCAGTCTAAAGAAGCTGACTACTGGCAGATTGTTCGTCGACGAGCCTGAAGACCAGAGGCTCGTCAGCGATGAACAGTGCTGACGGCCTGTGCAGCAGTGGCCATCAACTAGGAGGATGAAACGTGGCTCTTCCGGAGCCGAAATAAACTTTTACAGCTAAAAGGCCCCCTATTCCAGGATCCTGCCAGTCTAAGGAAGCTGATTACTGGCGAATGGGGGGGGGCAGGGGCAGCGTAAGATATGGCTCTTGCTGCATGGTGTGATCTGCTCAAGGCACGGAGAAGGGCTGTGCTGAGTTGTGAGGAGAGAGAGAGAGAGAGAGAGGAGCCAGTCTGTACAGCACACATGACTGAGACTGGGATCTCTGTACTAGGACTGCGATTTCCTTGAGAGGAGCCTGCCTCCAGAAGACCTGTCGTGCCTGATGTGCCTGCCTCCTGATGAGAAGATGACCGTTTGGGGGCGTGGGGGCGATGCGTGGCCCCTCAAGCGTGGGAAGGAGGAGGAGGAGGAGGGATAGGGAGCCAGTCTGTTCAGCATGTACGGCTGAGACTGGGGTCCCTATAAAATCAGAGAGGCAATGCTGGTCAAGTTTCCTCCGTTGAAAAATCCTCTTCTTTAAAAAAAAGTAAACTGCACTTACAGTGTGATGGCTTCAGCTCTGTTACCTCAGTAACAGAGCTACTGCAGAGAGAACCTGCCTCTTCACGGGCAGGAGGTAAACTGAGGGCTACAGGATGTAGAGGGGGAGGATCTGGTTCCCCTGCAGAGATCTTTTTTTCTGCCTGTCACATGGTACCAGGAAGGATCTCCCACTAGTTACGAGCCCAGAGACCAGTTTAGGAGAGAGAAAGCCCCACCCCTTCGAGACTGTATGAACTTTATGGCCCAAATTTTAGAAATCTGGTTAGCTTTAAAACAAAACAAAAAAAAGCCTTTAAGCAAACCATGTTCTTTTTCATACTACCCTCACTGGATGTAAGTTTTATCCTGGCCAACCTTGATTCTACTTTTGCCCAATGGCAGAGACTGGGACTCAGCTATTATCATCAATTTATAAATCAAACACGCATTATCCCTTTCCCTGAACTCCAACTTGCATACTCCCTCCCTGACCAAGATATGTTTCGCTATACCCAGGTGAGAAACCATATTCTACGACAGAAATAATTTACAGCTAGCTGTCCGACCCCCCCACACACACACACCATGCTGTGGGCTATACTAAAAGACTCCCTACATGGAAACCCTTGGAATAAGCTAATTTGCCACATTTATAGAGTTTTAAGGGAGTCCCTTGGAGATTTCTCTCAATCATTTCTAGAAGCAGGCAATGGAGACCTGGAGCTGGAGGTCTCCTGCCAGCAGTGGAAAAGTGCAATTAAAATTATTTCCTCTCACATCTGGAGGGAGTTCACATGGAAGTCCCGCTCAAGATATTTTAGATCCCAGCTATTTTAGGAAAATACCTGCCAGCCATTTACTGACACCGCTGGAGAGGTTGTGGTTGCACATTAGCGGGGTTGGGATACATTTTTTGGTTCTGCCCTAAACTAACTCCCTTTTGGTGCTCCCTTCAGCGAAAGCTGAGGGAATGCCTGGATGAAGAACTAGAACTAATGGCTGAAATAACTATTCTCTCCATTTATCCCCCCCCCCCAGCTCAGGATGGGAGTGCACCTTATTACCACTATATATATTAGCAGCCCGAAAGCCAATATACGCAAATGGATGTCCACCGTCATTCCATCCATGGCGGACTGGCGTCGAATAACTTTGGAAATATACAACTCAGAACACTTAACTGCTAAACTACATAATAAGCAAGACTCTTTTGAACTCAAATGGCGCAAATGGATAATATATTTAGCCTTGGTTGACTCAGAATTTGTACCATGAAGGAGGAGCTAGGCTGGGACAAGTTAAGGTTGTAACAAAATGAAAAGTGGGGCAACGCCTGTTGTTCCTTTCTCCTCCAGGGTGGGAGGGGGGAACTGGGGGCACTACTGATGTATCCTTATTCCTTGGAATGGGGTCAGGCCGCCTGCCCTATAGGTCATTTTTCTTCCTTTTTTCCGCCAGGGCTATGGAGAGCCAATGTCCTCTTTTTTTTTTCTAATTAGATAGAAGTAGAGGCGTCATCAATTATGTATAGCAAATGATTCCGTTTTATGATGCTGTGTCTCACTTAATAAAAATTAAATAAAAAAAAATATTAATTTTCAAAGTAACCAGTTACTACTTTACATTTCTGAAAAAGCATTTTTAGTTTTCCTTTTACCACTCAGAACATTTTCTATGAGACAGGATTAGGTGTGATATGTGCTTCTACATGGAGGCCAACATACCTTGGGCTTCTTGCCTTCCGTCTCATCAGAACGGCAACCTCTTTCGTTGTCACATAAGTGACCAACTGAGGAGAAATGGCTCTGTGCAGCAAATTTGAAATGTTAGAACCAGGGAGGTCCAGAGGTCGAAATAATCATTAGTCCACCTGTCCCAGACTTCCTCTTCATCCCAGGGACAGACGATTTTCTTCTTGCCTATTCCTGGATGGGTACTGCAATAGCAGCAAACGCTGGGCACTATGACCCCATGGACTTTGGCAACATGTGGGGCTGGGTTACATGATGGATGTCCCTGTACCTCAGTATCCATCTGTCATGCAATGAGGGACATCCAACCTGACCTCACATATGATCTGGCAAAGAATGTCATTCAGATCTGGCAGTCTGAAGACATTTAAAAAAGCTGCAGGGGACAAGCACCTGCATGTAGACACATACCTAACACACTTTCATCAAGGGCATAGCTACCGTTACGCCCGACACGACACGGCGTGCTGTTGCAGATCAGCGGGGGTAGTAGGCGCCAGCTGATCTCTGCATTCCTTTGTTTTTTTTTCTTTCACATTTCGCAGGTTTTCCCAGCCAGTCTTTGTCCTTGTTTTTCAGGTCGGAGGTCAGCTTAAGCCTAACCTGCTTACAAGTCCATCGGACCTGATTGAGAAATATGTTGCTGTCTCTCAATCAGGTCCGTTTTCCAAGAAAGGGCGTGGTACTGGGCTAGGTAAGGGCGGGTTAAGGCGGCGGCTTTTTAAATGCCCTGTAAAATACTGCATGGTCTGTGTTTTTAATTGTGACTGAAGAGAGAAGGACAGGACATAGTGGAGTCGGGATCGGGATGGAGCTATTAGATGGGAGCCGCAGCGAGGATTTTCGGCCCGAAAATTTCGGGAAGGTACTGTTAGTGTCTGCTGTTTTCACTCTTGTGAGGCCGGGGCAACCGCTGAGTGAATTTCGCCGCCACAGACTGAGAGACTCGAGAGAGGGAGAGTGCGAGCGCGACTAGCGAGGATTCTGAGGAGTCTACTCTAGATGAAACAGTATCAATTGCAAACAAGAAGCAACCGCCATCGGAGTCAGCCAGTCAGACGAGAAAAGTCAAGAAAAGGCAGAAGAGTCTGAATTTGGACTGTCCTGGGACCTAAGACTCCTAACAGTCACCACACTGAGCTGAGCTGCCTGCTGAGGCACTTCAGGTGAGTCCCTTTAATCTTTTAGGGCAGTGACCATGGGTACCTTGCCCGACTTGCTTTTAATCTCATCCAATCTGCTGGAGAATGGTCTGACTACCTATCCTCTCCTGATGCTTACCCTACCCCATGATTTGCCATGTTCTGTCACACTAGGGCTCCTAGTCCTTCATGCTGCCATTTGTGGCACACTTTGTCGTGATGGTAGTACTAGTGGTTGGCAGTGTAATGGGGCATCCAGTTTTACTTGTTTTACAGTCACCGCTAGTAAGGGAGAAGAGAGAGAATGTTGCTGACAGCAGGGAGCACATAGTGAGATTGCAACTGCAGAAAAATTGGTGGGGGGGGTGTTAAGGGACTAGGGGCGACAGTCATTGGGGAACTGTGGTGCAGGATTCAGTGGGTGGCTAAGTTCATAGATCTGCTGTTTAGCCACTCAGTCAAATTGCAATATATAGCGAGTAAGTGTTTTCTGTAACACTAATCAGAAATGTGTACGCCCTTGTGTCAGATCACTTCTCCCAGCTCAGATTAGACCAAGAAGACCTGACTGGAGTTTGGACCAATGAAAAGTGTTTTGTTAATTTTACACTCCATACAAATTTGATTCTAGAAAACAGTCGCACAAGGAACTGAATGGAGAGAACTGTTTTCGTGGGTGCACAGATATTTTGGGAACTGGCCCCTTCCTTCCCACCCACTCGAGCAGTTCCAGCATATTGCGTGTGTGTGTGTGTGTGCTCAACTGAGATGCAATATTCATTTTTAGTGCTGCTTATTGCTTCCATCCAGTTTTGCAGGGGCAAGGCAAGGATTCAAGCACCCACTGGAGGTAGGGGCAAGGAGCCTGCAAGGCCATAAGCTGCAACAGTGCTCAACCACCTCAGGACCAGGGGATGACTGGGACACACCCTGTTATGGTGGGTGCCTGGGAAGAAGTGAGACTCCGAGTACTGAAAATTTAGGCTGTACATAAAATGTAGACCATTCTACATTGCAAGGTTTACCCAAATCAGTACCCTCTTTTTTTTTTGCCTTATTTGAAAACAAGGCACAATGAGCTGAGGCTCATTTCCAGGTGCGAGAAGGGACTAGAGAGGCTATATAAACAATTTTCAGGAAGTTTTGCTAATGCTGCCACTCTGAGCTCTTGGCTGGGGGCTTTAGGAATAGCCGCCCTTCAGAGGTATTAGCAGCTGAGCGGTGAGCCAGATTAACGGAGTACATGGCTGCTGTGAGTGTAGTTTGCTGGGGTGGGGTGGGGGATCTTATTTTTAATTTTTTTTGTTTTAGTCCTTTTTTACATTACACAACTTTGTCTTGTAGGGTGAGGGGTGCTGTGGGAGCTGGGAAGGGAACTAGAGCAGACAGTGTTTTCTTCATGTGGGAACTTGCTGAAGTTGAACTTGTGATTTCCAGATGTGATCACTTGACACTGAATGGACTGCTGCTTGCCTGCTTCCAATGGTGTCCCTCAATTTAGAATTATTTTTCAAGCTGACAGTCATTACGTGGCTGTCTTATTACTGTTTCCTTTTCACTTTTCAAGCAGTTCTGAATTGAATTGAAATGTTTCCTTTATTGTCGACTGAACAGTTCTGTATGTTGGGACAAGCAGAATGAGACTATGAAGCACAACAAAGGGAACAGTCTGTTAATTCCATTTGCAGTTATTACTGGAGGAAGAAAAATAATTTTTCTTCTGTCCAGAAACTTTGAATATAGCTGCTCATAGTCTCAAGTTTAACTGTGTGGTTATCTTATAACTGTAGGTGTTCTGTGGTGTTTTTTTTTTTTTTCCAATTTGTTCATGGCATTATTTTATTGCTGGTAATGTTTTACCCTCTCTCTTTGGCAAAGCGCTGTTAGATGCTATGGTTTTCCAAATACAGTAAATTAATTTCAACCCACACTTGTTCTAGACAGTGCCTTGTCCACTTGGCTGATGTGGCTCTTCATAATAGAGTGCAAGCTGCTTTGTGAATGAGCATCAGATTTTAAGAGTTGTGAGCAGAATTTTAAAATTAATTTACATTTTTACTCAAGATTACAAATGAGAAAAATAATTTGGTATGGGAGGCAGAGTACCTAAACCAAATTCTGCTCATTGTAACTAAAAGGTAGTCTGGTGGCTGGCTAGTTTGAATGGACCTCTGTGGGACTGGCTACCTTGATGTGGTACAGAGGCTTGTCACAATACAACATTGTAACCTGGCCAATCTGGTACAGAGGCTTGTCACAATGCAATATTGTAACCAAAAGCCAGTCTGTTAGTCTGACATCTGTTGGTGGTGGGATGGTGGTGTGCTGGCATACAACACAGAAAATGACACTAGCACCTGAGAGGGCATGGATGGTGGGGAAGGGGTAGCTCACCCTAAAGGGGGGTGGGTAGCGATGAGTCCACTTGGTGTGCAGCTCAGAAATTCCTGGCTACACCCCTGACTTTCATAACAGTATGCGCATGCGGACTGGATACACAAAATGCTGAGTAACACAGTAAGCCACACACAGTGAAATGGTTCTTGAAAATGAACGAAAAAAAGCCAGCCAATGCTGTGGCACAAAAACCCGGTGCTTCATGTCTTAAAACATGACACCCCTCACAAATTTCACTGTGTGCGATCAAGAACTGCATGTGGCCTTTTCATTAAGCCTCACAAAGGTTTTAGAAGCCCCTGCTAAGGGCTAAACAAGTGGAGGAGTATGCCAACTCTGTGGCGCTAAGCACTGCGTCATCTGCTTGGTATGCTGGCAACCTGCGTATATACTCAATAGTAGGGAGGGTGAAAAAGCACCTGCAAGGATACTTGCCTTGCTGGCCCGGTGGTGCTGAGGGTTAAGGCACTAGATGCCTCAGCTCGCACCATACCGACAACCGGGTTGAGAACGAGGCGGGAGGTCAGTCGTAGGGGCGGGTGAGGGATTGAGCATCTGTGTGGCGGCCTTCCAGGGGGGCGGGGATTTAGGATGGCGCCGCTCTTGAGTGACCCCTGGCATTGGCCAGAGGTGGCCGGATGGGGGAGGCGCAGCCAGAAGGCAACAGGGGCGGAGTTCAGCGGACGCTAGTCGTCACTGCACGACTGAGCTCCGTGGGAAGAGAAACAGAACAAGCGAAAATCCCCAGAGCGCCTGATAGGCAATGGCAGGTCCAGTGGTCAGTCCCCATGTCCAATGCCGGGCCTCCCAGCTCCACGGAGGCACTCCCTCCACTCCCTGGTCACCCCTCTTAATTGTAGATAGAGCGCCAGAGGAGTCGGCGGTCCTGCCCCGTGGGGACTCAGAGCCGGGGGGCTGGATGACCAGGTGGTGCGGTAATGGAAGGTGGAGTCTAGGGGTTTCAGGCAGACGGGACAAGACCGAACCGAGTGCCCTGCCGGAGAGTGTTCAGGTCTCTGGTATAGGAGAGATAAAGAAAGTAAAAAAAAAAAAAAAAGATACTTGCCTCCTAGGAGAGGGTGTAGCAGTGTACCACGGCTGGCATGGGTGACTACATGCCACCTGGCATCTCCAAAGGTCACCAACATGATGTATACGTCTCTGAGTGGAGGGAGGGAGGCACCTGAACAGTAAAACTGGCAGCTTAGTACACTGCATGACAGACCTAAAGTACTGCCATGCAATTCAAGCTCCCCCCAACCTAGAGGTGTTGTCCCCCACAGCCAGAATCCCAGACATAAAAGCATCTCATCCTGTGGTGCTAGAAAGGGACTGGGAACACCCAGAGAAGGGACACCCCAGATCTCCGGGGCACTGAAGGACCTGAGGAAACCAGGAGACCATGGCAAGCAGTAAAGGGTTGGTTTGGTCTCGTGGAAAGTGGGGACAAAGAGTGGAGTGCCAAGGGGGATGGGAAAGAGCAAACAAGAAGTGGAGGGGAGCATTAACTGCCCTTGAAAGGGCTAAAGAAGCAGAGGAGTTCATTAAAAGCTATTTGCAGGGCTATGCACTGCGGGAGAGAAAGATAATCAAAAGCCCTTGTCAGAGCTACAGTAAGAGAGGGGACATTATTTTAAAACTCCTGTGAGGGCTACACAGTGGAGAAGGGTTTAATATAAAAACCATTTTCAGGGTTACAAAGCAGAAGGGGGAGTTAATAAGACATTTTCAGTGCTATAGAGGTGAGAGGTGTGGCATTTGAAGGCCTTGTCAAGGCTACAGAGGGAGTTATCTGAAAGCCCTCGTCAGGCCTGCAAGGGCCACAGAGGCAGAGGAGAGCTTCAGAGGCGGAAGGGGGATCTCCTGTAAAGAGAAAGAGAGAAGAAGAAAAAAAAAAAAAAAACACCGGACAGGCAGAAACTTTGTGGGACAAGCAAATATACTTCCCTACCTATCCCTGGATATCTATCCCAAACATATTTGTAGGGTGTGCAGAACACTCGATCTTTAAAGTAACACATTATTTGCAGTCCCGTTTAGAATTCCAAGCAGATGATTTTCCTTTCACAAAACAATATATCACAGCTACCCACTAAACAGCAGAATGCCTTTAGCACATCAATTGCTGGTCTCATGCAGGTCATGTGCTAAGAGACTAGTGAACTGTAATGATTCAATCAGGACTGCTGATTTCTAAACATTCCAGTGTCACCTATTTTGCTAAGGTAGCTGCAGATTTGAATGTTTGACCTATATATGCTTTTCATGTGTGGTACGTCTATATTTTCAGTAAATAAAACAATAGCATTTTAAAATTAAAACTTCCTATCAGAACGAGAAATAATTAAAATATTATGGGCTATGGGTCTTGCAGCTACAAGCTGCAAGTCCCTTGGGTCCAATGAAATAAAGTAATGAAGGTTCACCTCCTGAGAGCTAATCACGTTGCTTTTATTTTATCTCCCACCATTACATGATGACTTGTGGCATCACAACTTTCTCAGGTTGGTGGTCCTCTTGTAAACTGGAAAACTCCCGGCTAAAGGCTTACATGGTGAAACAGCTTACTTGACCTCCTGGGCTACCTGTGTATTTGTTTGTCTTGCACAGCAGTGCTAAAGGATTTTGTTGGACTTTTTTCTGCACTGAAGAGTTTTTAAGCCATGGGCATCCGAAGTTCTTTTCTGCGTGGTAGTAGTTTGGGTGCCACAACTGCTCCGCTTTACTTCACAGTCCTATTACCCAAAGATCACAAGAAGTCACCCCTATTACCATACAAGGCACTGTAGCTACAAAGCAACATACACTGCAGTCAACAGGGTCGTTATGTTAAGAAGGGAGTGTATTAGGGGTGTCAGTCTTTACAGTGCTGAATGGTTCATCAAATGGCACTTGCTTCAAGCAGGCAGGAACTACTTTAACGCAGTATAATTTAAAAAAAAGGCACTGTAGTAATAAAAAAGCGATCACCTTTCTTCATTATGGGGAACAAAATGTAAAACCATGAACTTGGTATGGCTACATCAACCTAAAGTACTTATGTTATCAAGTCAGAAAGAGAACGGTGCGTTGAAACACTGCAGACAGGTAGTATTTTGGCAACCTGCACCTCATCTTTGCCAGCTGAACTGGCGGCAAGACAATGACCCTTCTTTCAGCTGCAGAAGCTAAGCTTCTGTTAACATTTCTGGGGTTCTGCTTTCAGAACAGTTAAGATTGTGAAAACAGGAGACACTGTCCCTTGGCTGCAATACATGTTGCAATCAACTCTTGGTTGTTGTTTCACATTCAGCCCACAGACTAGAGTGACTCATCTTACAATCTGCTGGATAAACAAGTAAGGTGAAGCCAGAAATGTAGAGCTTTAACGCCACGCATAACAAAATTGTACCACTCTGGGCCCATGCTAATGAATGGGAGGACCTGCATACAGTGCACTAAACCATATTTGAAGCACTGTGAAAGCATGGAGGAAAGTTTTATACTGCGCAAATTACTGTGTTTTACCAGCATGTTTTAACTTAGCGTATAATACGGAGGGCACTTTCAAACAGCTCAAACATGACTTCCGAGGCTTGGAATGCATGGTGAAGTACAAAGTAAGTTGGTATGTGATAGTTTTTACTGCAGTAAGGATGTTTGTGTGTCCAGGAACTGGAAAAATGATTTTGAATGTTCAGATGCGCATTAAGGCAATACGGTACCACTAAACCTCACAGGCAGAACACAGTCAGGATTCAGAATGCAATCTCTCCACCCCTCCCAATCTCCACAGGGCTCTGTGCTCGGACCCATGTTTTTCTCCATCTTCCTAAATTACCTTCCCTCAGTCTGCTCCCCCTCCTCGTCTATCCATCTGTATGCCGATGACACCGTCTTGTTCACCTCTGGCAAAACCACCACTGATGAAGCAACCACTCCACAGCATGACTTCCACCAGGTTCAGCTCTGGTTTGCCTCATATCAGCTATTCCTAAATGCCAAAAAGACAGTCTCCATGACCTTCGGCATTAGGCAGAGACTCTCTAGGCTCCACCCCTTACCCTCTTTCCACACCCTTGATGGGACAATCCTTTAGGACATCCCCTCATTCAAATATCTTGGGGTTTGGCTGGACCAACACCTCAGGTTCTCTGGCCACATTGACGTCATTCTGAAAAAACTGCGCCCCAAGCTTGGAGCCCTTCACAGGAACCGTATTTGTATCCTTCCTATGGCCCGGCGAGAACTTGTCCAAATGCTGATCCTCCCCATTTTTGACTACAGTGATGTAGTCTATGGTGCCACTCCCATATCTTACTAACATACTAAAATGGCAGCAGAATAGGCCTAACGGTCTTTCGCATCTGCTCGTTTGGTCAGCCCCCACCCTGGGAGCTGACCTTGCTGCCCCCCTCGCCTTCTCTGGCTTCTCCCTTCCCAGTTCTGGATATTCTCGCTGCATTGGATTTTGCTTCCAGAACCCTTCCCCTGTACCTGTCCCACCCCCTCTTGAACCCCTCCACCATCTCTGCCTCCACCAGCCCCTAGGCAGCACATTCCATGGCTCCACCACCCTCTCAGTGAAGTAGCACCTCCTCCTTTCTCCCCTGAATCTTCCCCTCCAGCTTCCACCCATGCCTCTAGTGGCCCCTCCTCCTCCTTCCTTGAAGCACCCTGACTGTTCCTCCCTATTTACCCCTTCATGTACCTGAAGACCTCTATCATGTCCCCCCGGTCCCTTCTCTCTTCCAATGTGTACATATTTAGCTCTTGAGCCTCTCCTCATAAGTCTTGTCCCCAAGCCCCAAATCATTTTGGTTGCCCTCCTCTGGACCCTCTCCAGGAGTTTAATGTCCCTCTAAGTGTGGCCTCCAAAACTGCACGCAGTACTCGAGGTGTGGCCTCACCAAGCAGTTATACAGAGGGAGCATCACTTCCCTCCTTCTGGAGGTGATCCCCTAGCGATGCATCCCAGCATCCTGTTGGCCTTGGCTGCTGCCCTCTACAAGTCTCTGAGTTGTTCATCTTGACATCCACCACCACCCCCAGGTCCTTCTCAGCCATCGAGACTTGTAGCATTTGCCCCAGGGTGTACACTTGGCCGGGTTTCTGGCCCCAGGTGCAGTACCTGCATTTCCCTGCACTGAACCTCAGCTTCCACTTTCTAGACCATCTTTCCAGAGCCTCCAGGTCCCCTGTAGGGCCACCTCCCTCCTCCCCATCCACCACCGCCCCAGTTTTGAGTCATCTGCAAAGAGACTCATCTCATCCTGATACCTGTCCTTATGTCAGAGGCGTAGGCGTTGAACAGGAGGGGCCAGGACTGATCCTGTGGGACCCCACTAATGACCCTCCTTGGGGATGAGACTATCCCGCCAACTACGACCCTCTGGGTCCGGTCCTGGAGCCAATTGCCTATCCATCTGATCATCTGGTTCCCCACCCCCATTTCTCCCAGCTTATCCAACAGGCCCTCGTGAGGAACAGAGTCAAATGCCTTGCTGAAGTCTAGAAAGAGGACGTCCACTGGTCTACCCAGATCCAAGGCACTCGGCACCCAGTCATAGAACTCCACAAGGTTTGTCTGACACGATTTCCCCGGAACGAATCCATGCTGTCTATCGTCCAGGCACCCTGACTTTTCCAGGTCCCCCAGCCTCTCCTTGACAATGCCCTCCATCACCTTGCCCACCACCGATGTCAGGCTGACAGGCCTGTAGTTCCCTGCCACCTCCCTTGATCCCCCCTTGTGGAGAGGCACTATATGCACCACCTTCCAGTCCTGGGGCACCCACCCTGTCCTCAGAGAGATGGTGAAAAGCTCCGCCAGGGGTTTCGCCAGGACATCCGCAAGTTCCTTCAGCACTCTGGGATGTAATTTATCCGGCCCCGGTGCTTTCTCCACTCTCTCTGCTGTGATTTCCACTTCTGCTACCTCTTCTCCTTGCTTAGCCTTCCCCCTCCTGCCAGTGATGCCTCCCCTCTCCCCAGACTCGCCGATCAGTGAGGGTCCCAACTTCCTCAGTATCACTGTCTCCTCCATGTATGATGCAGCAGCCCATTTTCCTTGGTAGAAACTGAGGTGAAGTACTCATTTAGTACCTCAGCCTGCTCCCCCGGATCTTGTGCCCATCTCTCCCCTGTTTTAATCCTGCTAATCTGCCCCTTCACCCTTCCGTTTTTTCCCAATGTATCTAAAGAACCCCTTGTTCCCTCTCCTAATTTCCCTGGCCAGGTTCTGCTCCTTCCTTGCCTTAGCTGCCCTCACCACCTAGTGGCCCTTCTAGCCATCAGCTCGAACTCCCCTCGATCCCTTTCTTCTCTTACTAGATTGGACTCTCTTTTCAACTCCTTCTGTCAATTCGTTCTTGACGCCCCATCTCAAACCCATCACTGTGACCTTTACCGTGCTCTGTCCTTCCCCCCGCTTGCTAACAGATGACTGGCTCACTGTGCCAAGCTACCTTCCAAACTTTGGCTTGGTATATTTCCTTCCTACCTCTTATGCCCCCCCTCTTCCTCCCACTCCCTCAGATCCTGTGACACTCGCACCCTGCTAGTCCCCTGTCGTAACACCCTCACTGGCCAATCAGGCGTCCCCAAATCTGGAACTCCTCCACCTCAAATACTTACACTCCTCCTCCTCCTCCTCCCACAACTTTCTCTCTGCTAGCTGCTCCTGCTACAATCCTCCTTAACTTGTTCCCCTATGAGCCTGCTTCAGCTTCATGCCCACCTCTTCCCTGCAAAACCCTCCCCTACATCCTCCCCCATCACCCCTTCCTTTCCACTTTACTCCCACCCCCCCGTTCCCTTCTCTGTACACCACCTTACCATCACTACCCACTCGCCGTTGTTTGGCCTAGGACCCTGGTAGGGTTCTCTGCATCCTGGAGGGATCCAGAACCTAGGCAAACACCTTCGCCTCCTACTCCCACCCCATTCTTTCCTGAAAGGGCTGGGTCTCGGCCCCCTCTTCTCTCCCACCTCCCTCTCTCTTGGTTCTTCTGAAGCCTACTCCCCATTGCTGCCTACTTCCCTCCTGTCGTGCTCTACCTCTGCTGCCTACAACCTGCTTGACTCCTGTCATGCTCTACCTCTGCCTTGGGCAGGCAGGGTCCACAGCATACTGGTGGGGCCAGGCCCTGGCAAACCCGTCTCTTCCCTCTCTTCCTTCCTTTAATGCTCCAACTCTCACTGCCTACAACCTGCTTCCCTCCTGTTCGTGCTTGACCTCTGCCTGGCACAGGCAGGGTCCCCAGCATTCTGGAAGGATCAGGCCCTGGCAGACCCTTCTCCTCCACCCCTTGCCTTCCCTTCCTCCAAATCCACCACTTTCCCACCCTCCCGCTCTCTGTCTGTATGTCCCCCACCCACCTCCCCCCCTCCTTCCTAGCCGTAGTTATTGGCTAACCCCTAATCTCTAATGCACTTATAGTCAACCTTGCACTTTTTGTTACACCTTGCAAATTTTGTTCTATCTGTGTCTCTCTCTCCTCGCAATCTTGCCCTAGTTCAACCTCCTTGTATGCTATCCAGCCATTTTCTAACTCCAAAGCTATGTCTCAAGTGTTTGCCAAAGATATTTGTGCTATCGTATCCATCTAGTTCATACCTATTAACATTCCTCCTTTTCAGTACTTCTGTACAGTCTGCTCACTTTACTGAATGTAATCAAACTGTATGTCTATATTGTGTACCAAATCTCTGTATACTATCCTCATGTTCCCTTACCCAGCAGGTTGCACCGGGAGACGAACAACTTGTTGCTCAGCATGCCTTCCTGGTGAAGCATTTCAATGAATGAATTAATCAATAAATAAAACAGTCGTACCAAATGTACTGACAGACTGATTTAAAGGCATGACGTGCACTCTGACCACAGCACAGAAGTACCTGTGATATAGTACTGACAGTACTGTGTTATACTACATCTCTTATAGCCATCTGTTAACATCAGACTCTGGCCTACCATCCACAATATCTAAGGAGCAAGGTCCCGTTAATGAGACTGAAATGGTCACATGATGAGCTGACTCCACTAAGCTTGGTCCTTTCAAGGTCTCCCTCAGAAGCCATCTAACAAGCACTCGAGGCTGCAACTGTACATAATCCCCAACCTGCCCCTTACCTTCACCCCTAGGCTTTGTCTGCCCTGTCTACTGTAGCTGTATCTACCTGAGGTCTCATGCAACATCTGCTGACTAATGTAATACAATATCTCTGGTTGCTACCTGACATGGTACTCGTGTACCTATATTATGACTACTGTGATTTACCTATTACCAAGCGTGTACCACCAGTGAATGCCTGTAACACTGATTGCTTTTTTAATCCAAGCACTATGTACTGTACTGTTTTGTTTGCCGTGATGTACTGCTCTCTTGATGAGGTGCCTTTGTAAATGAGTCTATGACTCAAAGGTCTGTAAACCGATGATGTAATAAATAAATAATGACCCTTTAGAGAACTGAATGGGGATGTGTGATTACATAAACACATTTGGGAAGCACAAACTGATCTTTGTGACTTGGCTGCCTGTTTTGTATCCAGTGTTCTACCCTTCAGTGGCCAGCAGGGTCAGGTGTTATATACTTTGTAGGCTGTGCTCCAGATAACCTTGCCATTTATGTAAGCAATAACCCACAACAGGGTATGGGGTGACTGAGGATTAATCAACACCCCGGGTGCATTGTGAGGCATGAGGCCGCAGGCCGAGTGTTCTCACAGCACCCTGAGTGTTGATTAATCCTCAATGACCACATAGCCTGTCATGGGTTACTGCTTATATAAATGGCAAGGTTATGTTCAAAACAAGGAGAGAACAACATAAAGGGGTTTTCTCCCTGTTTAAATACCAAAAAAGTGAATGTATCCTGCCACCCGGAAAAATAGTTCCCAACAAATCATCCATATGTGACTGCTTTTATGCACATACAAATGTCAGAAATACACTACTGACATGAATTCTGACACCTGTTGTGCATAATATACTTTCTTCCACAGTGGGGGCAATTTAGTCTGGCTCTCTCTCTCTCTCTCTCTCACTTGCAAGACACAGAGACAAAAAGAAAGAGAGAACATTGCACCAGCTGTGAATTACATGTACCCCACTCTCTTCCCAAGTGCCTCCTCATCTGGGTGTCCTTCTGTCTCTCATATGACACTTCACCGAACTAAATACAGAGAGCGAGAGACTCAGGAGATTGCAAAAACTGTGAATTACTGTCCTGGTCTGCTCTCCCTCTTCCACTGTGTCGCCAAATCTGGGTGCTACATGCCTCTCTGCCGCTCTCTCCCTCAACCCCACTGGAGACAACTTCAAGAACAATGTCAGCCTGTCTCTCGCTTCCTGATGAGGGTTACGCTACAACCAGCCTCTGCAGCACCAGCAATGTCAACGCGAGCAGCGCCCCTCCATATACAGAAAAAGAGAGGACACAATAGCACAGCATGTCAGGAGAACTCTCTCTCTTATACACACCACGCCTGCTCGACCAGGGATTGTAACAGAGAGAGAGGACACAACAGCACAGTGTCAGAACTCTTTCTCTATAAATACATAAGCACGGCGTGCCCATTCCACCACGGAATGCCGCTCACTGTTGCAGCACTTTGCTGTCCCCTGTTTGTCTCGATCTGTGTAACATTTCACAAGCTCTGCAGCTATCACTTCGGGACAGTAGGACAGCTGCTAACATTGTCATGGTGGTGGCTGGGGGCAGTCACTCCGCACACTAGTGTCACTGTCTTGGTTTTCTGCCCAATGAACTGAAAAAATGTTTCCTGTACTTGCACATAGCTAACCTCTCTCTCGTCCACCAGGGACTGTGTTGTGGGATGCGGATGGCAGTGAGTTTGTGAGGCACCTTAGCTGCACAGAGAGAGAGACAGAGCAGCACACCGTCCTGCTGCACAACACATCGGGACACAGAGACAGGGAATGATCGCTGTGGTCCATTGCAGGCAGGTAACAATCTCCGTGCAAGAGCCTGTGCCAGTGTTCAGGGACCCAAGAACTCTCTAGGACATTAAGGGCAAAGCAGCTTGGCCCCACCGGGGTGTGCCACTTTATGCCGTTTGAATCGCTGCCTTTCTGCTTTTGCTTTCACGCCGGCAGAGCAAACGAATACTGCAATATACTCACTATTTTTGACATTAAATGAGTAAAATACAATTTTGATGAGTAAACGTGCTTTAACTTGGCAAAACAGCACTTTTTAAAGTATCTCCGAGCATTTCCCAAGGCTGGAATAAGCATCAGTACTCGTCACAAAATAATCAGAGCATTTCTTAAAATTTGGTGAGTAACACAGGCCAGTACTGCTTATCTGGAGCACTGTTCATAACTGTGCAAACCTGTTTGTGCCTTGCTTTGTGCTGCACTTTTGGGGAAGGGGGAGGTACATTGCATACATTCTTTGCACACTCACTGTGCTACGTGCTTCTATGAACATACCACCTTTTGCGCATCATGTACAATTTAGGGCAACAGGCATTTTGCACAGCACAACACCTCGACCTTCGAATATTTGGTCCATGGAAAATAACAGGGCTACACAGAAGTTAAATTACCACATACAGGCTACAACAGAACTGCAGTGCTCTACCCTCCATGTGAAAGTGAAATAAACAGATGACTCAAAGTGATATGTGAACTGAGTCATCATCACTCCTATCCCAATAGTACTTTTTTATGCTGCCTACTCTTTCAGTGTTTATTTCTATAGATGTTCCAGAACTAGGGATTAGAACATGACAATTATTTGTTCTGACACATGGCCCTACAAAAGAATATTCATCTTAACTCTCTACTGTTCCTGATGTTGCATCACAAACACACTGTCCCTCCAATGGGGTTGTTTTTACAGAACAGCAGGTATCCAAATCACAAAATGTCGTCAAACATTTAATCTGCACCCTTATTTTTCCTTCAGAAAAGGTATTTTTACATAAGGGCCATTCATTTCTAATAGCTCCCTGAGCTGAAACAATCAATTTAATATGGCATCCCTGAGTTTGCTAATTTTTGCTTTTTTTCATATGCCTTGCCCCAGACTTGTGCATCAGAGGGTTCATGATTAGAACTGTGGCTTTTCCAGAGTGTTTGTTCACAAAAAAAACAGAAAAGTGTATGCTGTTTACATTCATTCACACATAAATGTCGAGCCATGGTTCCTAACACAGGCTTCGAAGCACAGCAACTCAACCTGTACACAAGGTTTTACTTGCCACCCCTTCCCTTCCTGACTTTGAACTGTGGCAAGTCTCCTCCGAATTCCTCTGCTGAGACGATCTTCAGATCTTTACTGGCACTAAAGTTTCTCAAAAAGCCTTCCATACATCTGAATCCCCATTAGTTTCAGGCAGTTCTCCCCACCACCTAAATAACAGCCTATCAGCTGCCACATCCTGAATCCCCTGAAGCACCACTGTTCTTTAGGACCTAGCTCTATCTCCCACCACAGTGCATCCTGCTCTGTCCAATATCAGTGCTATTTTTCTGTTCAAAAGAGGGAACTGGCAAAGGGAACAATGGCAAAAATGAAAGGAAAAATTAGTGGCAGTAAAAATATATGTGTGTATGTATATATGTAATAGATATACCACTCTGAGGTGTGCGGTCGCGCTCTGATATCATGCGCCTTGGTGTGCGTTATGCGCACGAGGCTGCAGGTCGAGTCGTCAACCGCTCAAGGCATGTGATATCAGAGCGCACCGCACACCTCAGAGTGGTTTATCTATTTTATAAAATGTCAAAATTGTTTTGGGGTAAAAGTGCAGGTGTGTGGTCGCGCTCTGATATATGCACGGTCATGTGATGCTCATCATCCAATAAAAGAACAACAATTTCCCTACCCATTCTATATATATATATATATATATACACACACACACACATACATACACATAGTATTTTTATTTTTTCACACACATTTATATATTTTATATATTTAGAAAGTGAGCAAGCAAAAACAAAGATGAGAGAGAAGAAAGAAGGAATTGAAAAGTGGAGCACTTCCTGTCACCGCCCCATGGCTCAGTGGTAGCATGTGGTGCAATCGTGCTGGGAACTTGGTTTCATGAGTGGACTTGGGATGCTGGCATCAGGAAGCCAAGGGCTAGAAGAAATTCATCTCAGCTGGGGAAGGATGGAGGTAGGCACTCATGCAAGGACACCACAGTGACCCTTACTGTCAGCCAGGGATCTCGCTCTCCCATAGGGGTTCTCCGCACATGAGCAAGGCTCCATCGGGTAGGTATGATGCTAGGGGAAGATGGAGGAGAGAGACAGAAAGGAACAAGGCAGGGACAAGATGCAGGAGGAGCAGTATAGGCTAGAGGTTAGAGCAATGAGCTGTGAATGAGCTTGGTACATACAGCACACTTAGGCCTTACCCAGTTACAAAAAAATTAAAAAAAGGTCACAGGGAAAAAAAAAAAAAAAAAACAGCATTCCTGGGGCCTGCGCCCTTCCCACTATGCCTCACAACCAGGTTGTGCTCTAGAGGGGAGGGTATCCTCCCTGACAACACTGCCCTAGTCCCCATGCCCCCCCCCGTGGCAGGGGGGTCCTTGAGGCAGTGCATCCCACCCACCTCAACCTCTGAGGCTCACAATCCGGCTGCAGGAAGGCCTGTGGCTCTTGACTCCACTGTGCCTAGTGATCATTCAGATGTCGTCAGGTCTCATCCAGGGCTCTGTGTGTGCCGAAACAGATAATCCGCGTTGTAAACTCGATGAATGGGGGCATCTATATGCAAAGAAAAAAAGCACTGGACCTTCTTTCAAAATGATTTCTCCCATACTGTATCTACTGCAAAAATCATTTGAAAATAAGGACCCTGGTCTGGTTCCAAAGATACCAAATCAGACACAATCAAATCGGTATTGGTAAATAATCTGCAGGTGCAATTCCAAGTCTTTTGGTACAGACTACCTCAAAATATAGAAAATAACCAGAACTTTCAGGTGGCTGGCTGTATGCAAACAAGACATACTGTTAAATTAGTTTCTGGAACTGTATTAGTTGTGACTCCTTATCGAAACATTTTTGATTAGCAACCACAGCAGTTAGAGGGATAAACTGGTCTGTTTTACCATAACCAAAGGAAAAAAAATTCCAAATTGCAGAAAACATTTATCACCATTTGGTACCAGACTCGATGGGGCGAGGGTATTTTTCTTCCTGTAAAATTCTAAGGTGTATTACTGGGGGAGCTGATGGCTGATATCTGCATTACCAGCCATAGACCTGTATCCTGATTTGACACACTGTGGCTCCCCTGCTCTACTTTCTGTAATGGTTAGGTAGTGCAAAAAGCAGCTGCACTGAAACAATGCTATTTTGGTTGCAATAGTCTACAGCTTGCCAATGCCCTGTACTGTGGTAGTTTGGGTGAGTTAATGGCAGTTGCATTGAATCTGCTTACTTTTCTCTTTCACCAGTGTGGTGAAATGTACGCCCTGAACAGAGAGCCCCCCCGGGAGAAGTTCTGACTGCCATGTGATTCGGACGAAAATTACAGTAGGAATGGTCCCTAAAGGCAGACAGGAGAGTCCAACAACTCTGCAGCAAGGAAGAGAAAGGGTCTGCTGCATCATCCAACCATCTCCAGCACTGCTGTCCACCCTATGCAAGAGTAGCTATGAAAAAGTAGCATAAAATGAACCCGAGTTCCAAAACCTATGCTACGTTATCTAACATGACTATGCTATCAAGGCTCAAGATCACAGATCAAACACCTAGGATGGGCTAATCTCTTGACTGCAGAGGACACACTCTGGTGTACCTTCTCCCCATGGAGCTAAAACACCTGAGGATTTAAGCAGGAACGACATGGTGTAACCAAGTATAGTACTAACTCCTACCTACCTATCAATCAGTTAGTTAAGGCGTGCCTCCGTCCCGCAGGACATGGGTGAATCCCCTAATGTTACAGCTCATGGATGGAAAGATTGGCTGCGATGGAGAAAAGCGCCAAATTGTAGAATTCTGTTCCATAAAAATCAATTATCGGCTACTGCAAATCAAGGCTGCATTGCATTCCCAAGTCACTTTTTTTTTTTTGGAGTCGCACACTCATTTTGATGCCAAGACACACACACCTCAAATATATTTACATGCACCCATGGAGCAACTGTGCCCAATTTAAGAAGTACTGGGCACTGGTAATCGCTATTAAAAGATATAACTGCTATTTAACTTATCTGCTATCTAAAATGGTTAGTGTGTCCTGGATGGCATACCTGGAGAGCTGCAGGTACGGAAGTGTGGAATGTGAACTGTGCTTGCGCTTCTCCAGGATGCAGCGCTGTGGGCCCACTAGGGACTGCTGAATGATATGCTGCGGGCCTCTGCCCGACACCCCCGCATCTCTCTCTTTCTCTTTTTAATTCGGGGGGGGGGGCATAAACATGTACATTAATCAATGAAAACCAGTCACAGTGGGCCAGGGCAGATTACACAAATTATTTTTTGGTTATCTCTTTCTGCTTGACCTACCTGGTCTGCTCCCATTCCACGCAACTCCTTGGGACTTCGGCTGCCATCCGACAACCCCAGAGCTCCATTTAGGGTCCTTCCCTGTTCCCTCTGTGGCTTACCCCCACAGTGCGGTGGTGGGAAGCCCCCAACTCACCCACCCTGTCCGGATCCAAATTCAGCAACTTCCCTCAGAGCCATTGTTCCGTTGGATGGCCATCAAGCTGCCCAACCAGGAGGTCTACCTTTTTCTCATTTTTCTCCCCGGACCTGAGGACGTCCCATGACGCCGGTGGAGGGGAACGCACTGCTAAGAACAGCCAAAGAGTAGCATGAGATGTCGCATCCTGGAAAAATGGTCTCTTATTCAGACTTCAGACTTCTGGACATGTGATTTCTTCAGTCATGCCATCCTTTACTTCATAACACAATACTAAAATTATTTCAGGCCAGTTGGTAAGTCATAAGAAAGTAACAAACATTTTAGGAAAAAGAAGCCTTTTATGGGAGGAACTGCAATCTTTATGTTGGTGCAGACTGTACTCACTTTAGAGGCACAAGACTGCTTTATCTGCCTGCTGACTTGAATAAACTCTATGCACGGTCTTGGTATATGGTGGCACCAGCCACCTTCTGTTTACAGAGCATTTCCAAACATTAGCAGGCATTTTCCTGTTAATGTCAGTCAACGAAAACTGTTACATTTGCCAGACATTTCCCATGAAACTGGTAACAATATACATACTTAACAAGAGCTAGAGGGGCACAAATTGTACACGAGTTATTACACTGAAAGCTTTTTTCAAAATAACATACAAAACTACACTGCTTTCGGCAGGTTCTATGCAATCTGACCATGCAGACACACATTCTCTGCCCCTCTATACAGTGAGGCAAGAGGAACTTACTGCTTAAGAGCCGACACAGGGGCCTCTAAATTATACTACTTCGTATACAGGGAAAAAAAAATTGCAAATGAATTTGGATTTATAAAACTTCTCTAATACACAGTCTCACAAAGCACTTTACAAACCCTGAACCGTTGCTGTTGACATTCGGTATGCATAAGGTGGAAGTGAGACTGAGGGAGGTTAAGCACAGAGGGAGATGGGGGGAGAAAGAGGGAAGTTAAGTTTGGCATACAGAGGTTTAACAGTACTAAATGTAAGAAGAGGCAGTCAGGGGTTTCAGTCCTAGTTCTGCAGGTTCACAGCTCTGTACTATCACCACTAAACTACACTTCCTCCTTGGGGTATCATTATCAATATCAAAGGGAAGAAATATGAAAAGCCCAGCATACTGTTTTAAATGATTTCTAAAATTCTTTTTTTTCCTATTTATTTAAACAAAATTCTTTTCATTATGGAACTGGCTATACAACAACACTTTAAGTGCTGGTAGACATGCTAGCCAGGATATTCAAAACTCCTGGGATGCGCAGTGCATCTAGATATGCTACTCAAATAAATGGGCTGGCACAAAACACAGATATATTCAAACAAGATGCGTGATCCCAACAGATCTTGAATCCTGTCTGAATATAGCCACTGGTGTGGGCGACGCTCGACGATGAGCAGCGCATCCCCAGATGAGCCAGTCCCAAATTCCCGATATTCAGCCAGAATATGTAAATTGTGCCATCAGGCATGCAAGGTGCAAAGGGGCCATTTGCTAGCCCATTATGGCCCCATTTGTATGCATTAACATGGCTGCACCCGGCATGTTGCGCCGGGCCAGCCTGCCCCCCCAGCCCGATCCCCTGTAGAACCATTGTATTGGCCACACTATGGTCCGTACTGTAGGATCCCCACCCCACCCCTGTGTCATCCATAATCGCAATCCGAATACAACATTTTTCATAATGTTAGGACCCCCCACCCCAAATCCCGTGCGATCCATAATCATGATCCGAACACAAAGTTTTTCCATAATGTATGGGCCCCAAACCCTGTCGATCCATAATCCCCATTCTCAAAGTTTCCATAGTGCTAGTGGCCCCCACCGATATGGAACCCCTCCTTACTTCTCCGGGTACGGCAACTGGCACAGAGTTTCCACTGGTTCATCATCGCCAGCCATCAACTAAACAGTTCAGGAACGGCACTGTCAGAAATACACCGCCATTGCTTGCGTGATTCTGTCCAGTGATGTTCCTGAACTGTTCAGTTGGCGGCTGGCCATGGTGGTGAGCATAGGGATGTGCCAGTCGCCGCACGGTTGGTGGGAGGGGGTTCCGCCACCGGTGGGGGCCACCACCATGGAAACTTCGGCAGTGATTATGGATCGCACGGGGTTCGTGGTCCTCATATTATGGAAAAGTGTTGTATTCAAATCGCGATTATGGATCGGACTGGGGAAGGGGTTCCCTACATTACAGAAACACATACATTCGGATTGCAATTATGGATCGAACGGGGATGGGGTGGGGATCCGCTCCACTGCATATAACGGGATTACATTCAGGTACTACACTGGCACTGGGGAAAGGGGCTTGGGGGGGGCGTGCCACTGGGCTGTGGGGGCAGGCAGACTGCTGTGTGTAGTACTGCAGCCTGCCTGTGGGTGGCAAGTAGTTAGGCATGCTTTCTTCATGCCTAACTTTGCGCTGCTCATCTCCTGCACTTGAGCAGCCCATCTCTTCTGAATATCCCATTATGCGGGATGTTCATGGGTACGCCCCCTCAGCCTGGGCCACATACATTAACTTTGGGCCATGGCCCATCTAGATTTGGGCAGCCCATCTCCCTCTTTTGAATATGGGAGTCTAGAGCATCTTTTGAGATGGGTGGCTCATCTCCGTTTGTTCCAGAGATACGCTGCCCATCTCTTTTGAATATGTGGGCCACTGTCTGTATGTGTGTGTATATATTTTTTTAATTTTTCAAAGATACAAGTCTCTTTGTGCAAGTTTCTGCATTGCAGACCTGCTCAGCCTGCGCCCCGAATGGATTCTAGTCTGTATGCTATGGAATTCACAGCCACCTGATCTACACATTTCTGTGGGACACAGCAGGGCCGCAGTGACCAATGGACCATTCAGCCTGCCTACAGAGCCTTATTAAAACCCAGGACCAGTTGTCCATACAGGATACTATCTCTCACTATACACCTCCATTCCACTCCCTGCTACTACCACAGTGAGGAACCACTATGCCCTTCACTCTGTCCCAACCATGCTTGAAACCATTTATGGTTTTGGCACCCACCACCTCAGCTAGCAGACTGTCCCACGGTTCCTCCACCCCTTCTGTAAAATAAAACTTTCTGATATCCCTCTTGAACCACCCTCCCATCAGTTTCCATTCATGCCCGTGTCCTTGAACTGTTACTCGTACTAAACAGTTCCCCGCAGTCACTTTGCTCATTCCTTTATTAAACAGTTCCCCGCAGTCACTTTGCTCATTCCTTTATTAAACAGTTCCCCGCAGTCACTTTGCTCATTCCTTTATTAAACAGTTCCCCGCAGTCACGTTGCTCATTCTTGTCAGGAACTAGTATTTATCATAGCACCCCTCTCTTGTCTGGTTGCCAGCGAGTACATATTTATTGATTTTACAGTTTTTGGCCAGGAAAGACACACTAAGCTGAGGTTTGTTTCCAGCAGCATCTTGCGAGCACAGGGAAGTTAAGTGACTTGCTCATGGTCACACAGTATGCAAGTGTTGGCTCTGGGATTCAAACCCCATTCTCCAGGTTTGCAGCCCAGTGCTCTTAACCACTACGCTATACTGCCTAACAACATGTTCAGTGCCTTGAGCCGATCCTCTCAAGATCTGTGTCTCTGGGACCTCCAGTAAGCCACTTCTGCCTAAGAGAAACCTGGAGACTGAAACACTTCCTTAGAGCCTCCAGGGGCCTAACTTTATTGCTTCTCCTGCTGTCTGGCAATGTCCAACCCAACCTAGGCCCAGCAGACAGCCCAGGGCATGGCCCTGGCAGTCCAGGGAAACTAAATATAAGCACCCTAAATATTGTTAGTGTCCTACCTAAACCCGCTCAACTTGAAGCATGGGTGATGTTAGTACAAAACAGCTATTTCCCTTACAAAAAACACCTGACTCTGCCATTTCACTACTGGGTTTCAATATCTTTAAACACAGACTAGGCAAGTGGCATGGGGGCTGCCTGATCTATCTCAGATCTGAACTGCAAGCCTCAAAATCTGAAATCAAAGACCTGTCTAGGGACTGTGAAGGTCTGGCCATTAAACTGCTGCTGGGGCGATGTCAAAAATCTTTTGTCCACCTGACGATCTACATCCCACCTGGTACACAACACTCAGATATGAAGTCCCTTTCTAACTATCTTGAACAATTTAACCAGAATTGAGAATTCACAGTAGTTGGTGACTTTAATATTAAATGGACCACAAAAATTCAGTACCAAGCAAAGAGATAAGACAGCCAGTCTATTTCTAACACAAATAATCACTGAGCACACCAGAACAAACTATAAATTGGGCACTTGTAACTCGCCCAAACAAGATCAAAAAGGTCAAAAGGTCTACCTGATACCCTCAGTGACCACTCCCCTGTGCAATGCTTGTGGGAACTAAAACAGCCCATGTCTCCCTTCCAGTTCATAAACAGCAGCATCATAAGCAAAATGAACATGACAAAATTCAAATCCTATGTGGCCCAACTAGAGTGGAGCTTCCACGATGCCATCCCTGACATTGATTCTGCACTAGAATTCTTGGTCACTAAATTCACAACTGCCTGCAATAAATTTGCACCCTTCAGAAAGGAAGTAAGAGGTATACCTGCTGGTTGGACCACCATGGGAACTCCTTGTCCTCATGGGGGGGGGGGGGAGTGATCTGTGTGCGCTGGCCGGGTAGACTGGGTCCCTAGTCCATCTGCAAAAATACAAAGAAGCCAGGAATAAATACACTACTAGGATTCGACTGGCCAAAACCAACTACAGCAAGGCCCAGCAAACACAAAATTGGAGCAACGGTAAACATTCTGGGAAAATGTCTCAGAACTCCTTGGTAAGAGTGACAAAACCTCACCAAAAATGCTCAAGGCTGATAGACATGAGGTACTTGATCACACCAAATTTGCCAACAAACTCAATGTTGCATTCACTGACCTTCACGCTGTCATCTCCACTGAGCCAACCCTGCCCTCCAGCGGAGGTCCTAGTCCAGTTGACACACTACCACTGAACCCAGAGCCAGGATATCCTAAATTCTATTTTAAACCTGTCTCAGTAAGGCCCTGTCCACACTGCCCCTCTGTAATGTTACAGAGTGCCCAAACCGTTACCGCAACGGTTTGCGTTTACACCTGTAACGTTACAGAAGGCGTTTTCAAAACCGTTGTTGAAACCACATATGAGGTGGTTTCAACAACGGTTATGAAACCGGTTACGCCTCGGTAACGTTACCAGGTGTAGTGTGGACGCTGGGCTGTCGTCCTGGTAGCTGAAGCTGCACTGTGGGATCGGGTGCCAGCGTAACGGTCACCCCTCCCCGGCGGTGGACTGGCGGTGCCGGTCCCGTAACGGACACCGCGGCAGTGTGGGCACACTGCACCGCTCCCCGGTTGTAATGGTTTCTATCCGTTACGGGGTCTGAGCGGTGCAGTGTGGACAGGGCCTAAGAGACACCTCTAATCATATAAAACCAGAATTGGGGTGATTCAATTGCTATGAGGCTATTTCCTCTGGTTGTTGAGGAGCTCTCCTACCCTTTTTCAAAAATATTCAACTTTTGTCTGCACTATTCCCAGAAAAGTGGAAATACGCACTGGTTACACCAGTTTTACAAGTGGCGACTGTTCTAAACTTTCCAATTACAGGCCAATTTCCTTACTCTCACCCTGTCCAAAGCCGCTGAGAGAACAGTGTCCGACCAACTTGTCTCATATCAGGAACAATATGAAATACATGGTTCCCAACACTAATGCACTGCTTCCGCCCTGTCGCTACGCTCTACAACACCAGGAACATGGCTCAGAATGCCCTTGAACTGCCTTTTTGCGTTACTCAGCTGGGCAAGTGTTCATTCACAGTTCGGGCTGCCAGCTGGTTAAATGAGCTGCCTGACACCTTGCTTAATTTACCCAGGTTAGACCAGTTGAATAGCGCACTACGGGCAACCCTAACAGTTCCCGATATACATTTTGAACTGTGACAGACTCTATGCTTGTTTTGCAGTTTCTGTTTACCTGCCTAATTTGTAAAATTGTATGGAACTGATCCAGACCATTTATTTGTATTTGTTTGACTAACATACTAAAAGCCAGCAGAATAGGCCTGACAGTCTTTCGTGTCTGCTCGGTAGCCAGCCCCTATTGGGTGCTCGCTCTCCCACCCCCCAGCCCCTGAGAGGGTCCTCTTCAGCTTCAGTTTACCCATGCACCTGTCCGGCCCCCTCTTGAAGCCTTCCACTGTGCCCTCCTCCACCAGACTCCCGGGCAGTGCATTCCATGGTCCTGCCACCCTCTCAGTGAAGTAATGCTTTCCATGTTCTCCCCTGTAATTTACCCCCTCCAGCTTCCATTCATGCCCCCTGGTTGTGACTCCCTTCTTTAGCTCCGCCCCTGTTTATCCCTTTCACATATCTGAACACCCCTACCATATCCCCCCTATCTCTTCTCTCCTCCGCCGAGTACAGCCCAAGTTCTTCAAGCCTTTCCTCATAGATCATTTCTCTCATGCCCTGAATCATCCTGGATGCCCTCCTCTGGACCCTCTCCAGCAGTGCTTTGTCCTTCCTGAGGTGAGGTCTCCAGAACTGCATGCAGTACTCAAGAAGCGGCCTGACCAAGGCATTATACAGAGGGATGATCACCTCCCTTCTCCTGGACGTAATTCCCCTAGCTATGCAGCCCAGAATCCTGTTTGCTTTTGCCGCTGCTCTTCTGCAGTTTTCAG
Source organism: Neoceratodus forsteri (assembly GCA_016271365.2). Classification (NCBI taxonomy): domain Eukaryota; kingdom Metazoa; phylum Chordata; order Ceratodontiformes; family Ceratodontidae; genus Neoceratodus; species Neoceratodus forsteri. The sequence goes on from JADMNL010000023.1 coordinate 413,426,410, forward strand.
TGTTATTCATTTTGATGTCTACCACCACCCCCAGGTCCCGTTCCCTCGTTGTGGTTTGCAGTGAGACCCCCCCAGGGTGTATACATGACCTGAGTTTCTGACCCCCAGATGCAGCACCCTACACTTCGCAGGATTAAACCTCAGTCCCCACCTCCTTGACCACCCCTCCAGGGTATCCAGGTCCCTCTGGACTGTCTCTCTCGCTTCGTCCACATCTGTCAGTGCTCCCAGACTATACTGTACTTGTTTGACTTCACTCCGCTAGAACTTGCTTACCGTATTTCCTACAGTATGTTGCCTTGTAATCTTGGTTACTGATGTGGAACCCTTGTAAAAGAGCTCTTGTGCTCAAAGGCAAGTCTCCAAAATGTTGAATAAATAAATAAAACTCTGCTGGCTCTGAATCATCCTGGTTACCTTCGCTGCACAGTATCCGGTCTGTCCTTATCTTTCCTGAGGTGAGGACTCCAGAACTGGGCAGAGTATTCCAGGTGCAGTCTCACCAACAATCTACAAAGCAGTAGTAATACCTCTTTTCTTCTACTGTCAATACCCCTTAGATGCATTCCAGCATCCTATTTGCCTTACTATATATAGGTTTTGCTGCAGTGGCTTGACTGTTTATGGGAGTTACTGCTCAAGTCCCTTTCCACAAGCGTAGTGCTCTCAGCTTTACCTCTCCCATCCAGTACTCTGTCCTAGGGTGTTTGTTCCCTAAGTGCATCACCTTGCACTTTTTAGCACTGAATTTCAACTGCCAAATCTTAAGACTACCTCTCTATTCTTTGCAGGTCACTCTGCATCGCCCCAATCCCCTCGTAGTTATCTACCCTCCCACAGAGCGCAGTGTCATCTGCAAAGACAGGTCAGAGGACAGCCATATCCTCATAGAAGACAAAAAAAAAATATTTAACAAAGGCGACATGCCTCCCAGACCTCCATGCCTTTAGAGAGGGATGTGTGTATTCACTGATGGGCCCTTTTGGTCCCCAAACTCTGTGTGGGCCACAGCACATATTTCATGCTGCAGATCCAGTGGAGTGCAACCATGCTCCCCCCCACACACACACACTTAATCATGCACACAGGGGCATGGACTGGGTCAGGGCATCCACAGCAGCAGATGAAAGTCAAGCTAGAGGTGCAGGGAGGCTTCATGATATGCAGTAAGGAGCCATGCACTCCCCAGGCACCATAACACAAGTGAGTAGGACTTTAAGGGGCCTTCTGTGGATCGGACAGAGCCTATAATTTTGGCACAATTTGAAATTAGGCTGCTTCTAACAGTGAACATAGTTTACACCGTTCTGTCTACAAACAAAAAGCAACAGAAAATAAAACAGACTTGCAGATAAATGTGAGATCATTTCAAAACTTCTTTTCGGAAGCCAACAATTTAAAAAACACTATGATTCTATGAAATCCACCGTTCTGTAGGTGTCTAGGGCGAATTCTCCTTTTCTTTTTCCGATGACAACAATGATAGCTCCAAACAGTTTCAACATGCTATAGCTGATCAATAAACAGACCGCTAAGTCAGCTTTCTGGCAGAAGCTACAAACAAATGAGCACACTTGCATTAGAAACAGCTCACCCTATTTTCAAAGCTGGGTCAGATTCTCAGTAATGTCTGTTTTATATACTCTGTTAAGAGCTCATAAACACCACCACCCTGACACCATTTTAGTTCCAAATTCATACCATAAAATCAGCAAAGAAACTGTTTTTAAACGGGGATTTCCAGTTTTGCCCAATAAACACAGAAAAATACTGTATTTAAAAATGTTATGCCAACAGTAAACTGGTTACTACTGTAGCAAAGCATACCCACTGTACACCACAATGCAAAAACAAAAGACACACGGTACTGCAGTTTGACGGTAGTACGTGACTCTTATTTGTGGCTATTTTCACAAAACATAATTAGAAAATGTTTCCTGGGCATTCTGCTTGTACATGATGGTAGCCACTGCGACAGACCCCTGGTGCTACTCACTCTATCTAAAGCTACACTTACCAAATGAACTAAACGCCATGTCTGCAGCCATCTGTCATTTGCATACATTAAGTACTAATGTTAACAGTTCCTGTATCAGTAAACATTGTATATACCTTTTTATTTCATGTTACATTGCCCTTTTTCTCCTTTCTTGTAAGTTGCCAGTTCCCGTTTTGTAATCTGCTTTAGTCGTTTCGTTAGATTTTAAACAACTAAAGGAGAGCTCCCTTAAATATGGCCGCCTCGAGGGTTTCAGAAAGTTGATAGGGCCTCTGAGGAATGTCCATAACTTTACAGCTCATAGACCCCCCCCCAAAAAAAATATTTAGAGCCAGCCATATGTGATGTACATCCTGTAACACTGCGACTGAGATAGCGCATGGCCAGCTTGGGAGCAATATTCATAAAAGAGCACGCCAACTGTTTGAATATGGGGCTGGGCTCACACAGCTCTCTACTGGAATACGGCCAACAGGAGGGAATGAAGACAGTGTGTCCTAAACTGGATAGCACCCTTGTTCCTCTGCGCCATATTCAGCCAGGGAATTATAATAAGCGTAGCGCAATGAGCAATCTGCAGATCATTATGGGGTATCAGCATGCTGCACAATGCCCACATATTACTGCGAGGAGATATCATGCAGAACTGTGCTAGTCCCCACCCCAAATTACCTTACCATTACTGCGTGTCAGACTATTCCTAACTAGAGTGGTTCCCCCCTCCCCTGATCGTGGTCTCCATGCCTCTTTAGATGCACAGGCACAGTATCCCTGGCTCTAGTGGTCCCCATCTCCCCAACTGCTCATCTGACAGATCGACACTTGGCAAAAAAAAATCCCTGGCTCTAGGGGTTACCCACCTCCCCAACTGCCACCCTGATGCTCCCTCCCCCCACGATGGACAGTCTGAAGCCCCTTCTCTTCTGCTGCTCAAGACTCTCCACCTCCACAAGGTCCCCAGTCACCCAAGTAGACCATGTGGCGCCAGAGACGAGACAATGACCAGCACAACCCCTCTGCTCACCACCTCGGATGGCAGCTGTCTGAATGACAGGGACCAAGTGCATAGGTTCTACAGAAGCCGAGCAGTTGCTCTGTTATTCAAATGATAGTCTGCCAATGTGGTGAGTGGAGTAGTTGTGCTGGTCACCTTCACCACCACATGGCCTATTTGGGCCAGTGGTGGGCTATGGGGTGGGGGTCCAAGTGGAGGGTGGGGAATTCTACCAGGGATATTGTACATTTATATCTACTGGGCCGGAGACAGCGATCTGGGGGAGAGGGGACCACTACTGCCAGGGATACTGTTAATATATAAATCGACAGGTGCACAGAAATAGTGATGTGGGGGCACCACTAGAGCCAAAAATAATATCATGGCCCAGAGGTGGTGTTATGATGAGCAGAAGGCGACGTTGGCAGGGATGGACAGCTATTGCTGTCTGTCTGCTACCGGCACTTGGCCGGGGGTGTTTATGTACTACTGTGTTACAGTGTGGACACCAACTGTGTTCTGGAAGCTTAAAACTGTTTAAGGCAGTTAAACCGTTGTAAGCTCTCTAGTGTGTACAGGGCCCTAAACACCAACTCCGGACTACAAAACAAACTCCAGCAAGGTCAACAACAGTGTAACTGTGCTGCTATATGAACTGGATTGTAAAACAAAACTTGAGCAGCAGGAATCAACATCAAAGCTGAAAAGGAATGCATAGTGAAACACAGAACCTGAACGGAAGATAAGGACCGCTTGGCCCACCCAATCTGCCCATTTTTCCTCACCTACGTTATTACTGCAGTAAACTACACTGGGCCTGATACAGTCACAAACTGTGATGGCAGTAACTTGGGTGCACAAGGTCCTCGTTCAGCCTGGGTAAGTAATCTAAAACTTTTTAACACGATCTCCTGTTTCAAACTAGCTTTTAAAACACTCTGTAACCTTCTGTTTGTATTAGAAAACACAGTGGAACAGTCAGAAAGGTAAAGGAGATCTAGCCGCATAAGGAAGTGACAGGATCCCTTTCACTGCCCTGCTACTTTAGACAGTCCAGTAGTCTATTGGAGATGGAATGTCAGTAGTTACTCCCTATTTGCTTTATACTCTCAAAATAAAATACTTAAATAAAACAAGTGTATGTGTGTGGATGTGTTAAATGCTGGACCAAAAAGAGATGTGCAAGAACAAGGGGGCATAATTTGAAGATGGGGAGGGGACGGCTCGGGGCAATGTGAGTATTTTTTCACAAAGAGGGTGGTGGATGCATGGAACGCCCCTCCTGAGGAGGTTGTGGGGTCAAAAACAGTGGGGGAAATTCAAGAATGCATGGGATAGACCTAAGGCAATTCTGGTGGGGGGGGGGACAGGAAGAAGTAGGCTGTTGGTTAACTAGGATCTGCTGCTTATCCAATAAGTAGGGAAATGGGCAGACTAGGTGGGCCAAGTGGTCGTTATCTGCCATCAAAGTCTATGTTTCTGTGTTTCTCCACATCATACTCAACGCCCCTCTCCGAACCAAGAAAACATGTAATATATTTCTATATGCATCTCTTCCTAGTCTGTAACCACCAAACACCATAGATGCATGCCGGTATGAAGGGCATCCTATTAAGTTGGGATAAATGGCTTAAAATCCTTTTGTAAAAGAGATGATGATGCAGCTTACCGAGAGACTGAGCGAGTGCTACTCACTCGAATAAACAAAGCCCATGAGACATGTAAGTAGTAAAATGAAACAGATGAAAATACAGATATTCTGATACAGTACTTAGCACAGTACACCAGTGACCCATTCTAACAAGTGTGGACTAGAAGTAATGAGGTTTTATTCACAGTCCTGGAATGCTCACGTTTCCAGAACCAATAAAAAGTCAACTTTCAATGAGTTCGTTTGTCTCCCTCTACCCATTTTCCCTCTTTAGTAGGTGGGCCAAGCTCTCTCACTCAGCCTCTCCACAAGCACTGGATTCCAAGTCTACTGCAACAGTCACTACCGTCCTGCAGAATCACTGCATGTCCCCTTGTATACTGTCCTAGGCATACACAGAAATGTAGACAATGTCAGCAGAAAAAGACCACTGGTCCATCCAGCCTGCCACCCACTGTCTGCCTGTCTACGCGGCCCCTATCTGCATCGCTACAATCCGTGCCAGTGAGAAACTGTGCATTGGGGGGGCCAGACATCTGCTCACCAATGTACGCGATGATGTAAATGCGCATGTGAATGTGCATGCTCGAAGTCACGGCTAGGCATTCTGGCGAAGATTTTCAAATGTTACAGCCCTTGTTTTTTTTTTTTTTTAATGGCAGCTACTTTGTTGCACTCATGAGACTCTCTTTTTGTGGGGAAGCTATTTGACGCAAAGCACTTACCGAAACAGAGACCCATTCATGAAACAGTCTACGTCAGCTTGGCTGTACACATGCCATAGCCATGGGGATGGATGGGTTGCTGTGGCGCAGACAGTCCACGCTGGCATTTTATGCCGCTCACCCCGCTTAGCGTTTCCAGCTTGCCAGAGAACCTGGGAGCGTCTTAATGAGCAGCTTACCCCGATCGGGTACGTGTCTACAGAGCCACATTTGCACTGGAGCAACCCAAGCACATAGGTTACCCCAGTGCAGATGTGACCTTGTAAACAGGACTTATGACACTCAGCACTGCCTCTAAGTTAAACCCAGACCATCGTCACGTTAAAGGTGGGTTCCATATCGGTGGTAAGCACTCTGGACTCAGAATCCAGCAATCCCAGTTTAAATCTTGGCAGGACCTAAAAGTGTACATACTTAACTGCTGGAAAGACCGAGTGGTCTAAGACCCCAGACACAAGAAAGTTATTTTTTTTTTTATTCAGTATACTTCTTCTCCCTGGCCGGCCATCCATTGGTAAGCCTGGACAAATTTCAGCTTACCAAGGCAATCGCTGCATGCAAATCCCTATAAATTGGTACGTGTTTGAAAGCAGACTTGTTTCATCTCTGCTTATGAAGTGGGGGGGGGACATGATAGGCCTAGAGCCCCTTTTGACCTTAAATGCTACTATGGTAAGCCAAACTATTTACCATTAAACCCTCTAGCAGAACTAATCTGAGCCCCTGTTAAATAACAATTTCAGCGTTTAGGCTGCCATTAGTCCATTCAGTTCTGTTATTTGGCTCCAAATAACACTGAAGTACCCAAATTGCTACTGCATTCCTACAAACTATGGAACGAAATTCAATGAAGTTTTTAAGATCTAGCTAAGAACTCCCAGGTTGTATCTGAAAATAGGCATTTAACCGTCTATTGTGCCTACCTGGTCACTAAATAGACTAATAAATGTTGTCAATTGTCTAAATGGTTCAGTTGACTAGTATCCAAAAAGCTACAGGGTGTTAGATTACCAGCTTAACTGACAGCATTTCATTCTTTTTTTTTTTTTTTTTTAAAGTTTTCTGTTAAATAACGCAGAACTGCCAATTTTGGAGCCAACAAGCGTAGTCTGTAGCACAGCTTGATGTCATGCATATTCTTTTCTGCATTTACTATTGATTGGGGTTACGTTTAGTCTGAGTGATTTGGTTTTGTTGACATCACCGACAGAACTGGTGTAGGATTGCAGACAGTTAATAAAATGAGTCCTGGATAGGGCTTGTGTAATTGTTTCACGATTTGAAATGCCGTCAATCGGTACCTAACAGCTGACTGCACCTCAAGTCAATATTATGCTGCTAACACAATAAGGTGTTACACTGGTAGCCCAGTGACACCCCCTCCTGCCCCAATCCCTGTTGTACAACGAAATGACTTTGGTAGTCTCATGGTACCTTCACTCCACCCTGATCCCTGCCGCATAATAAAATTAGTCTGGTAGTCTAATGGGTTCCCATTCCTCCACAATCCTTGTTGTAAAACGACATCCCCCAGCCCACCGACTTAACACCCACCCATCAGGCATCCCACTCTCCCCTGAAACGCTTTTGGATGCGGTATGTAGAGGGGTGGATTGTGACTGGCACAGACCCTCTCTCACCTTGTCCAGCAGTCGTCTAAATGACAGGGACCGAGTGTGCGAGTAGTGTAGAAATACTGTACATGCTCAGTCCACAATTCAGATGGCGACCAGTCAAAGTGACTTGTGGAGGCCTATGCCAGCCATTTCTGCATCCATTTTTTTTTTTAGGGTAAATGGGGTGCCAGACAGGGTGAAGAGGGTGCTGAATGGGTGGGCTGGAGAGGGGCCAGGTGGTGGGTGGAGGTTTGACAATGGGGATGGGAAATTCCACTGCATAGGGATGCTTTCAATTTACAAAGGGGATTGGAACAGGATGGGGGCACCACTGCACTACTACAGTAATTTTCAAAACAGGGTTCACGGCAGGAAGTGGGTACCACTGGATTATCAGTGGTTTCCTTTTACACCGGGGATTGTGGCAGCTAAAGGTAGGGCAACTGCCAAAGCTCTGCACAATGTCTCTGCACATACATATGCGCAAAGGCACTGCGCAGAGCTGCTAATGACCACAAAATGGCATGGAAATGCTCCCTTAGCAGTCAGCATCTCGCATGCTATATTTGGTCAAACCATTAAAACGCAGGCCTCTGAATATGGCATCCAGGAGCCAAGGCACTAACTTGTTTGGGATGAGCTATCCCTCTTTGCTCCTGGGCATCAACTGTTAGCAGGGGGCTGCGATACACTGCGCACTGTACTTCGCGTGGCACTACCTTTACGAATATGCCTCACTGACAACTGCAAGTTATTCTGCACTCTGCACTGTTTTTGCGCAGTGCAAACAGCTGTGTCTGAATATGGTGGCCTCAACCTCCACCATGTGTTTATAGCAAGGTTTGGGTGTTCTGCTAGTTTGAATGGAAACTTGAAATGTGTTTTAAATTAAAAAAATCAAATGATAGCATGCTTAATAAAAATGGCTAAAACACAGATACAAAATGAAATCCATGCACCAAGGTGATCAGTGAACATTATCCTGCACTTCAGGTGCATCAGTTATCTAACTTTGTATTCTTTTTTCTCCGTTTACTCTAAAGCGATCATGTTTCCCACATAATCAAATCTGAGTTGGAAAAAAGAAACAGCAAAAAGTAAATGGGGCTCTGGTGAGGTCACTTAGCTAATGAGCATCTCACTGTAACTTCTTGGGGTTCCTGCTCCTGAACCACTCAGCTTCGCCGCAGTTCTCGAACCCTAAGAAGTCACGAGGAGGCATTCTTGATTAGCCAACAGACATCTCCTGAGGTCCATTTACTTATATTATAAAACAAGTTAGATGCACTTTATGTGACACAAATCACTTCCTTTGTGGAATATCACTGTTTTAGTTACTCTGAAGTTAATTTTGTTGGGATTAATGATACCTTTTCTGTGCGAGAGTTGGCCATATATCATGTGTAGTCAGGAACAGACTGTAGTAATAGCTGTAACATTTATACATCTGCAAAATAGTAGCTGCTTGCACAGCACGGTACCAGCATGCATGTCCAACACATACCCAGACATCCCGGACAGTAACATTTTCATCTTATATGCAGATGCTTACCATGCCACTCAAACCCTATTTCTCTATCGATCTTGCTGCATGTGTAACTTTCTGCGGATGGTGTTTTACCCAGCAGAGCCATGTACTAACAGCTGGGACCAGTCCACATATTTGGGGCGTGTGTGTGTGTTTGTTTTGGGGCCGGGGGGTCGTTGAGTAGTTGTCAGACTGGAGAATTGCCGATGTTAGTGGGAACAGTGATGAAAGTCCTCTGTGGCCGTGAGCCAGTGAAAACTTCAACAAAGCCCTGGGTACCGCTACAGCAATAAAGCCACTCCGATGCAAAACACCACCACTGCAAGCTATACTGTACATGTCTGTAAGGATCTGTGCGTGTGCATGGAAGTATTTCTAGAAGAGTATGGGTGTGTGTGTGTTTTTATGGAAGTACTGTCATTTAAACCTTGCCACCTCCCAGTACCATAAGAATTGTTATTTTTACCTCACCAGCACCCAGAGCATACCCATGCCATCTGAGGCACAACATTCAAAAACGGCACTGCCACTTATTTATATATTAATAAACATACATACTGTGATCATATGGTTATACTAAGCAGGGGCAGAACTTTTAAGAAACAAATCCAGTGTGGGAGAGGAATAATGAAAACCCAAACTTGGTGTTCTGTTTCTACGTTCGGTATTTGCTGTGCTTTAGCAGGAATAATTTTTTTTTGTAATTTAAACAGTCTTCTGTGTATAAAAAAAAAAAAAATCAATGCTGGAGTTCAATTTAGATTTTCTAATAACTGGATTGTAAAATAAAAATGATTAAACCTTGCATTTTTTATTTTCACATCAGGAGCTCCGGGTCCCAATACTTTTAGTAAGGGCAACTTGACTACTTCCCCTTTAAGCACAAAGACCACTGGTGCGCAGTACACCTGGCTCCACATCATGTTCTTGTGCAGGACACACTGCCACCATCAGGGCTTCTGTTAGCCCCCCCATGAAGTCCTGAGACAGAATCACTTACAAGGGATACTGTCAACTTTTTTGGCCCAAACTGCTCTTAGTTTAAAAACACATTTTATGATTGTACACTTTCTGTATAGTTTGTTGAAGCAGCAGGTTCATTTTTATCAGCTTTCTTTTTCTTAGTAAAAACAGATTATTGATGTAATAAAAAAAACACACAAACAAAAAAAGGACAAACTTTTTTGTTTGCAGTCCTTGATTTACATATGTTGTATTGAACTTTAGGGACACCCCAAAACAGTCTAGCCATTCATAACACATTTTCCAGTACACCATCAATGTCAGTGGCTCAGCAGGCTGCAGTGGCTGCACACTCGCGTCTGAGGTCAGAAGATCGGAAGGTTGTGAGTTCTAGCCCCACCCATACAAGGAACTTGCAATAAAACTCAGTACTGACACTATAGTGCAGAATAAGGGGATGCTGTACTCCTGGGTTGCCATCTGTCAGATGAGACGTCAAAGACACCCCAGTTTAAAAAACACATTTTAGGATTGTTCACATTCTGAAGAAACTGTTGATGTAGCTGCTAGTTTTATTCTTCTTTTTTCCTTTTAAAAAGTGAAAAACAGACTGCCCACCATACTGTGTTACCACACAAAAACATGTTTGTTTACTTTACTTGATCAACTCCCACTGCATCTTTCCTGGACTTGGGAATGCCCCCAATACAGTCTAGCCACTCATAATGCAGTCGGAGCAGAGGAGACTAATCCATCATAAGTGGCTGCACTGTTCTGAGGATGTTTCTAATTATGTTCAGGAAGGATGCAATAACAGTAACTCTAGAATCTGGAACAAAATGAGGTTGGTATACACATTAGCATGCATTTCAGTTCTACTACACAAGGCAACAAACAACATTAATAAATTCTAGAGAAGGTAAGTAATCATAAAATGTAGGAATTTAACTAGAAATATTATGATGCAAAAAAAAAAAAAAAAGGGTTGAGTGTGTCCCTTTAAACCAAGGGATTGCCTGCCTGTTCTAGTAGATTTTTAGGTGGACACAAACTCAAAGAGATGGGGAATTTCCCAGGTGTCCTGGTCCGATTTCCCCTTTTCACCAAAAAATAAACAGCTTACCATGATTCAATAGGTCATTTTACATCTGCATCCTATCCACTCCCCCACCCTTACATGAAGCTGAAAGTAGGCAGAATTGCCAAGCCCTTTCCCAGTAAACAACAACTAAAAAAAAAAAAAGACTAGCTAGACTGTGTGGGGTGTACCAAATGTTCAGGAAGGATCCACTGACAGTAGATAAAAGGATGGTAAACAAACATGTTTTTGTGTCCTAATACCGATAGGATAGTCAGGGTTTCATTTTTTTTTTGTTAATAAAAAAAGGGAAGCAGGTACAAAACAAGCAGCTCGATATCGTCAGCAAATTTTGCAAATACTCAGCATTCATAAAACTATGTTTTGGAACACTTGAGACAAATTGAGGCCAGGGGACGGGGAAGCCAGGCAGCAGAATGCTGAAGCACAAACACAGAAGCTGTGTTTCAGGACTGACCAACTATACTGAGGTCTTTTAACCCTTAGGCTGCCGACAATTAGAACGTATAGAAATTCTGGACTGACATATCAGTCTGCGGCCATGCAAGGGTTAATGTTTATTTAAATATATTGAAAAAAAGGCAACCAGTCACCAGCAGAAGAAAAAAAAAAAGGGTTTGCATCAGCTGAACTTAGCTGTACAACATGTCAAGTAACTTTTTTAATTTATTGATTATGCAACCATCTCCAGGACTACCCCCCCCAATATACTGCTCCGCCTGTACTCCAACTCCTCTAGCACTTACAACCCCCCAACAAAAAAACAAAAAACAGGATTACCCCCCCACGTGGGGCTACAGTTGAGGGATCAGTTGATCCCTCCATGTAGGGTTCTCCAAAGAGGGATGGGGTGAATAGCCACTGGTGCCTGGGCCTAAGCATGCCCAGTTATCATGTGGTGGTGTTCTCTGTTTCTGGTTCATCCCTTTCCATATGGAAACCTGCGTTCAGGCAGCATCAAACCCACATGCTACTGTGTGCCTCTAAATGACACTCCGATGACTCGGGGCTCCCAAACCCAGCTTCACGAGTGGTAGTGATACAGCAGTTCTGACAAGCCAGCATATAACATCTGAACTTCAAGCCATTCTGTTCTTTACTACTAAAGACACTGACACGAAAAACGGGTCTTTGTCGCTTACAACTAAAGTCTCTTCAGACGATGAAAAGTCATAACCCACTGCTTGTGACATCATTGTGTCTTGGTGTGGATATGACTGATGTCACAATGGGGTTAAGAACTTCAGCTCCTGACTAAAGTCTCAGATGTGGATGAGCATTAATGGGAAAAGTTCCTGATTTCATACAAATACCCTTAGTAATTAAGAACAGTAAATGGCCTGATATTCGAGAGTGGCTTGGGAAGGTAATGCACTTGAGGTCTGCTGATGCAAACTGCTATCTGTTAGTTGTGTTACTTGCTGGCTGGACTCCCTCTTTAAACTATTACTCTAGAAAAACATATTGAGTGGATTTCACCACGCTGTTCCAAGCATGTCCTAGACGCAGATGCACAAACAATGACTGCAGGGCTTTACAGAGGCTTGCATAAGGATACAATTTACAAACAAGCACAAGTATTAAGCTTACAAGCAAGTCTGCAGCTATGTTATTAATATCGGTACGTGACCAGCAATACAGCACAAGGTCACTATGCAGATTCCCGACACCGGCATTTTCTGGGCTGACCCTCACATTCACAAGAGGGCCAGGCTTTACTGACCTCCACCACCTCTGCCAGTGCTAATTCGGTTTCTCGCACCACCTCAAATTGTTATCCATTTTAATTGTATCCCTAATATGTTGTACTCCTATACTGTACTGTATCATCACTGCCTTTCCTGTTGATGTTATAACTTCCTGGGTCGTGCATGAAAATAGTCACTTTTGTGTCTAGTGCACTTACCCGGTTATCAAAAACTAACTAAATAAATAAATCCAAGCCCTGCTGCCGGCAATCTATTCTTCCATGCAACACGAAACACTGCATTTCTATTCTACTAACACTATAACTAATACTTACGTCTGATGCCAACTAAAAAAGTATGGAATCGGTGTACTTTTTTTTTTTTTTTTTAACTATGTTCAGACGCTTGCCTAACTTGTATGATTTATCTCACGCTACGTATTTTTACACTGTGGATCATACTTTTTCAGAGGACTTTCCCATATTTTCAGGACAAGTGAATTTCATCCTGCTACTCCAGTCTGATAGCTAGCACGAATTAGGAAAACAAATTACTGTTCCTAAAATGATTATAGTTGGGTTGAGTCATCACATCCCCCACCACTAACACCCCTTTTATAGGAATTTATAAATATGAAGTGTTTCAGATAAGACTGGCACCATTTCTGAAATCAGGCAAATAAAATAATTTTTTAAACGAGCAACAGCACTACAAACCCAGAACACCACGTCTCTCATGTGCCCCTAGTGCTACAAAGCAGTCTTGCCAGACACGGACCATACCTTTTCAAATGCTGGGGTGAGTACTGGTAGTCATATGTTTGATGTATTCACAGGGAATCAAAATTAAGTTTCACAGACATTATATAAATTAACTGGCCACACTGATGTACTTACAGTGTTACATTCTCCAATACAAGCCGGCAAGATTAAGTAAACTGTTACTGGCTGAATACAAAATCTGCCAGCATTTGGCAATAATGAACCCTGTATTACTTAAATAAGTACTCCTTTCTGAATGGGAACCCTCTAAGTTTTTACGGGACTCTTGAAAATCTGAAACTGGGGACCCAGACTTGCCAACAGAACACAGCTACTAAAAACTCTATACTGTATAAATTAAGTGCATAAAACGAAGCTCAAATTCTAAAAGTTGAAGAATGTTACACACCCCTTTACAGAGGTTACTGCTACTTGTCACTTTTGCTCCACAGATGCTGACACTATCAACTGCTGTGAAAGAAACATGGCAAGGCAAAAACACCAAGTTCCCAAATGCACCCACTAGCTTTTAGTTGACAAATGTAGTAACAAACTTGTTTGAATTGACAACCCCCGTGACGGCAAAACCAGATCATCAAGTTTCCAAATACTAATGAGAGGACAAAAGTTTGCTCCTCACAGAGCAGCTACCCTTGCGTTTAAAGGTGGGGAACGGGAGATTTTATTTATTTGAAAAGTGGTACAAAACAGAGAGAGGCACACTGAGCCAAGACTTGTTTTCGGGTGTGACTCAGGGAAAGGGAAACAGTGGAAGAACACGGCACGAAACAAAGTAGCAAAAACTGTGAACACTGTACTGGTAATCAGTTTGTATACATATTCCAAAAATTGTGCATCCACAGAAGAAAGTGCAGTACAGTTCAATAACAACACCTTACAAATGGATATGCAGCACATGATGAGTAAAACAAACTGATACAAGAGGGACGACCTGAAAAGTGAGATAAACTGACTGGTGAAGTTCAGGTGCGAGAAACCACCCAGATGCTGAAAGAGAATGGTTTAGGCTTGGCCAAGGAAGCGTCAGGAAGAATGGAGACTGGAACAGGTGGGGAAGGGTAAGAGTTTCATATGGTGCCTAGGGGAGCCAAGGAGGGGGAAAGCTGGAGGAGGAGGGGAGCTAGTTCCAGAGTGAGGGAAGTTGATAGAAGGCAGACTGCCCAGCAGATGAGTGAGAGTGAAGAGTGGCAAGTGCGATGGTCCCAGGAATGGAGGGAGCACAAAGCCTGAGGGAGTTGGGACAGGTAAGAGGGAAGGGAGCTGAACCACTACTTGGATAAGGAGCAGGTACCATGAGCCTGGTGACGAGAAAGCAGAAGAAGAAGGATGGATAGGGATGAATACTGTTAACAGTGGTGGGTGCGAGGGGAGGAGTTTGTAGCGAAGTATTGCTTTTCAAATCGGAATGAAAATTTTCCAACCAGTATATAAAAATATATATGTGTCATGCTGGCCTGATGGCACTGAGGGTTGAGGTGCTGGACGCCACACCTTGTGCCGTGCCGGTGACCGTGTTCAGGAATGAGTAAGGGTCACTGTGGATCGTCAGGGAGAAGATGGATCCGGGGGGGGGGGGGGATCAGTTGCCAGTGCTCGCCTGACCCCTAGCGGAGGCTGGGACTTGGCGACACAGGGCCGCAACATGGGGCGGGAGCACAGCAGACACTTGACGTGGGAGCGTGCGCAACCCCATCGCAGGCCATGCTCCCGCAAGGGGGCAGAAAAATGGGGACACCGCGGATGATGGGAGGCCTCCCAAATGGACCCACGGGGTGAAGCTTCTGGAGTTCGCCATCGCAGGTGGTTATATCGGGTGTCGGAGCTGGGACTCCCCCAGAAGGCAACAGGCCGTGAAGCAGGGAAAATAATGAAAATATATAATATATATATATATATATATATACATATATACATACACACACACACATATACACACACACACACACACACACATATATATACAGACGTGCAAATACGCACACACATATACAGTATATATGTATACACACATATATATGTGTGTATATAGATAACTATATGCGTGGTGCGTATATTTGCAGTGTCAGTGGCTCAGTAGGGAGCACACTCGCTCTGAGGCAGGGAGATCAGAGGGCTGTGGGTTCAGTTCCACATCTGGCACTTGGGTTAATACCCCAGTACTGACACTGTAGTGCAGCATGAGAGGGTGCTGCACTCTGAGGTGCCGTCTTCGGATGAGACATTAAACCGAGGTCCCATCTGCCTGTTCTGGTGGTAGTTCAGATGGATGTTAAAGATCCCATGGCACTTATCGAAAAAAGTAGGGGAATTTCCCCAGTGTCCTGGCCAAATTTCCCTCATTTACTAAAAATACCACCAACGGCTTAATCTGGTTCAAGGTCAGCTGGCATTCATCTGTATTCCCCTCCCCCGGGTCGTGCCTGAAAATAGGCAGGATCTGTCTAGTGCACTTACCCAGTCAACAAAAACTAAATAAAAAAATATATACACACACATATACATACACACACACATATATGTGTGCGTGCACGTGTGCATATATATTTTTCTTTAGTGACTCCACTCCTGTCTCCATTGCTGAGGGAATGTTAAGGAAAACCATTTTAAAATTTGAGAGGAAATATGTATCTTAAAATACTATATTTCGGCCCGACAGCACTGAGGGTTGAGGGGCTGGATGCCATGCCGGCGACCCGAGTTCAGGAGCGAGCTCGGGTGCCTGCCGGCAGGGAGGATTGATCGGCGCCCGCTGGGCTGCTCTCGTTTCCTGAGGGGAGAGTATTGGGAAGCCCGGTGCTCCAGCGGCCCCTGGTGGAGATCAGAGGCACTGCAAAGCATTGGGCTGCACACATACAATGTGGCCCGACGCTGGCAGGGTAGTCGTGCGCCGAGAAGTCAGGGACGTGCACCATGCAGGGAGGGGGGTGGAGGCGACACCAGGAAAGCCCCTCCTGCCGGATAGGCTACATTACTTCCTCCAGTGCCACCACCACATACCTACGCTCGTTCTCCTCGTCACCGTCCCTTCAATCTCTCAGAGGCTGTAGGGCCTGCGCTCCTGGAGAGATGTAATGTCCTTGAAAATGACGGGGGACACAGCGGGTGGTAGAGTGGTTAGGCCAGTGGGTAAGTCTGAGAGAGAGTTCCGGACCAGGAGGGAAAACAAAGACTCTACAAAATTAAAAAAAAAAATAAAAAATTATACTATATTTCCCTTTTATAATGGGAACCCCTTTTCCAATATGCTTTGCCTGTTTTTGTCTTGCTAATGCTGGAAGCGAAAAAAAAAAAACCAAAATACTGTAAAATCCTTCCCCCCCACATGTGACTTCCTGTCTTCGGTATCACAGGGAACCTGTCAATATTACCAGTGTATGCAAACTATAAGTGCAATATTTGAATAGGTATTATATTTGGTACAGAGAGAGATAACTGACCTTTTGGATCATTTTTGCCCATCCGATCTGGAGAAGTCTATGCTAGCATAAATTCGATTGTCCAAGGGATTGGTACCATTTTGAAGAGGATCGGAAACTGGCACAATAGTGCTCAAGTCACAGCTTGCAGAATCTTCTCTTAAATCCAGCGCTATGTAGTTCAAACCATTCTGAAATCCAGCTGACGTATTCCTGCACATTTAACCCCCCTGACCCTCACTGGTGCCTTCATCAGGCTTGAGCCAAACATTGTCAAATGAAGCAGAGCTGTGTCTTTTGCTGCTGTCCGTAAAAAAAGAAGATGAAGAAGAAGTTACTGTAGGAGCAGAAGAGAAAGTTTCTGAACTGTGTCGCCGCCTCCCCTGTGGGTCTGCTCGGATTACTTTTGGACCAGTAGGTGGGTCAGAAGGTGGAGGAGGAAACAAACAACTGTTTGTGCCAGGGAATCGGTCAACAATACACAATCTATTCACTATAGATGAAGGACTAGTAATCTCCTTCCCACTGTCTGATTTTGCAGCCACAGACCTAGGTGGTGTCACTGCCATACTGAAGGTCATCTCTGTATAGTCATCAGGTCTGCTGCTAGGAGCATCTACACAAGTAGTACCTACAGAACACTTAGAATAATCAGAACTGTGAGCCTTGGTTCTGGAGTTACTTGGTCTTGGGAAAATGGTAATGAGCTCTGCAGCTGGCTTAGGTGACTGCATATCAAGGTCCACGCTCATGTAATCAGACAATGGCGACTGTCTATGATCACTGCTTGACCCAAGAGATGACGGAGACCCTTCAACAGATAGTGAATATGGAGTATTATTTGTTTTTTCATTGAAGTCAATATTTATGTACTCCCCAGGGCTACCTGGCTCTGGTGGTATGGCACGATCATACATTCTAGGAATAGTATTGCTTCCCCTAGTACCAAGGGAAAGTCTTGTAGGCCGTGTGGTGCTTCCATTTTTTCCAAGCTCTTCGACTCTAGATTGCTTACCTGGAAGAATACCACCCGGCAGCCCCTCATGAATAATGCCATTGGTGTAGTCAGACCCACTGTACATTACTTTACCAGGTGAGCTCATTGGGACATATTCATTGTCCTGTTCACCAGAACACCTTATTGGAGTCTTGAAACTTCGAGGCAGAGAGAAATAGGAACTGCAAGCTTTGGGCACATCACAGTTGGCAATCCTGCCGAGGTAATCACTAGACAGTTTCTGTATTGCTGAATTGCCATGTGACATATCCATGTAGTCACCATTTGGTAATTTGTCATTAGTGTCTTTACAGCCACATCCTGTAGAAGGGCTACTAGAAAGTGAACCATTAGCACAAGGAAACATCATCATATACCCTATGGAATCCACCTGAGAAGATGACCAAGAGCTGATCTGTTTTGGAGTAGCTACACTTTTGGGATTCATTGGCACGTAATCGTTGTTACTGGTTAGAGATGACGCCACTCCAGGCATCATAGGCATGTATCCATCATCCTTTGCAGAGCTACTGTGACTTTTGTCACTTAACGATTCAACTGCACTGCTGTGATCCCCAGAATCACGGTCACAGCTTGACTTTGGTACTGCAGAATATAGTAAATGTTCACTTTTTCCAAAAGAATTTGCATCCTCCGCACTTGATTCATCTAAAGAGGAAGTAGTCTGTGTTGTTTTCTGATGGACCATCACAACACCCGGCTTAGTTAGCGAATGTGTTCGTTTCCTGAAGCTGAAATTGTCTGCTTCCATATATTCATC
Organism: Neoceratodus forsteri; assembly: GCA_016271365.2. Taxonomy (NCBI): domain Eukaryota; kingdom Metazoa; phylum Chordata; order Ceratodontiformes; family Ceratodontidae; genus Neoceratodus; species Neoceratodus forsteri. The sequence continues at coordinate 413,444,649 of JADMNL010000023.1, forward strand.
TTTTGCTCCCCCATCACCTGTGCTGTGATCGGCTCCATTTAAATGTTTGGCCATTAACATATATTCACTTAAACTGTTTTCCTCTCGAATTGGTGGAGTGTTACCCAAAGAATCGGGGGTATTACTTCTGACTCTAAAATACCTTAAATCCCCAGGGCTAGAGCCATATTCATCTGAAGATATAAAGCCGCCATCACTTGGCGACCCACAAACAGAGGAACTAGAAGGCCTTGTAAGGTTATCTGAGGCAGAGCCATGCCCACTGCTGGAGGAAACGCTTACTGGGCTTGTAGTAGATGGAAAGTGTGACACTGGCAAAGAGGCTGATCTTGCATGATAGGAAGACCCAAGTGGTGCCTTTACATATCTGCCACTTCCTTCTTGGCGCCCTAGGTTCATCCTTGCAGTACTCAAATGAACCAGGCTCCCAGACACAGAGCGGTATGGTCTGGTCATAGTGCCCTCACCTTCACTTGAGGTTCGAAAGCGATATGCACTACTCTTAGCAGTAGGTGGAGTACCAGTCATACTCTCTGTCCTTGATCTTCTTTGTAACCCAGTCTGACTTGGTGGCAAATTTCCAAGGTGCCTTCGTGTAGTAATAAAAGATATTGGATTTGTTCCAGATGACTGACTTTTACTTCTTGGTCTGAATTCTGCAAAGGCTTTTATAGCCTTCATGGTCTCTAAAATTGTCTCATGCATGTTCTGTGCTACCACTGAATCATCTGCTTGCATCCAAAGTTCACCTGGTCCAATGGAGGAAGAGCGCCCTACTTCAATGAAGAAAAAGCTCTCGGAGTGTCCACATCTCCTAATGTTCATCAACTGCAAATGCACACAGGGCACATCAGAATTCAGCTTGACCAAATGGATCATCTTGCTAGAAAGGCATAACCTGTATACCCCAGTGAGATTCTTGGTCTGTCCAAGGCCTTTAGGCTTGACATTTACCTGCCAAACTTCTTTAAACACAGTTCCCGGTTTCAGAGTGCCACAATTCTCATCAAGTTCATCTGAATCAATGAAATCCTTACCTTCATTCATCAAGTCCGTTAGTGCCTGGTACCAGCTTTCTTGCTCCTGCTCATTTTCTGCCACCATGGCAAAGTATTCATCTTTTGTGTACAGGGCAATGAGGTACTTGTTCTTGGCATCCGCTCGCCTACTTACAGTGAAACACTGGTAGAGAAAAATAACTCTCTTAGGTGGGCAGACTGGTCCTGTGATTGAAGAACTAGATCTGATACTATTTCTGAATTTTTTCTCACTGTCATAGTACTCCAACCTGGCCGGACCCAGGTGGCTGTGTGCCCTCAGTACAAAGAACCTCTTGTGGCCATGTTTTTGTTTTCGTAAGTAGCCACACTTTTGCACATCACCTACAACTGTAGCTTGAGCGTCTTCGTGTACTAGGCATAAAAAAGAACTAGAAGATTTTTTCATCAAATTACCAGTGTTTTCTTCTTGAGGACTGCAAACCTGAGTGTTATTCTTAATCATGTTGGAAGAAGCCACCATTAAGGAGCTTGGAATGCCGCTTGTTGTTGTTTTTGTTGATGTTGCCACAGTCGCGCGTTGTGACGGCTGCGTTTCTAGTCTATTTTCTTGTAAATTCACCAAACTCGCCATTTTTTTGCGATTGTCTGATCAATTAAAATAAATAAGGGTTTAGCGGCGCAGTATCCTTAACTAAAACAACATCCCGCCGGCAAACAAGAAAAAAAAAATAAACGAGCATCCGAATTTAATTTAATCCAATCCTCTTCCACACAACACGTCCACTAGGTACTCGTACACATAGGCAGCAGCGCAACGAAAACAACACGTGACCCAAGCGTCACGCAGCCATCTGGGGCTTCAAGCAATCGGGGCCCCTGCAAAATAGGGGCAGAGTCTCACGCGGGACTGGCTGCGCCGCGAGCCATTCAGACTTCGCAAGACTAGTCTATCATTCCTACTGTCCAATGAATTCTCTCGCTCTCCATGATTGGCAGGGGAGGTGAATTAATTAACAAGAAAAAAAAAACAGGTCTGGGGAAGCCGATCCTATCCAATTAGTTCACGAGACAGCTTACTCGCGCGCGCCTACAAGCTTGCCACCGACGAATCAGGTAGTTGGGAATTGTTTGATTGATGGAGTGCGGGACTAATCGTTTGGTTTAAAACGTGGGACTTAAGAGACATTGCGCAAACTGCGTCAGGTGAAGCCAGATGTGTAAACAAAAGTATGTGATTGAAATTTGGTGTCGTTCAGATTTAAGCAAGCGACGTAAACTGAAGCGAGCTGGGATTTGCGAACCGTGGGCAATATAAAGGGTACAGATTTGTGTTGAAATTAAGTGCCTGCAGCAGAAGCTCTACTTTCCCTGCAAGAAATCCAGACCAAAATTATGAAACCGTCCCTTGTTGATGTTTCGTAACGATTCGTGGAATCTGACCTTTCTAATGAATTGTTACACAGGGTTAAGGTTTTGAAATACTTGCTTTCCAATAATTGGAGTATATTTACCAAGTTCTCATTTTCCTCCTAAAGTGGCACGAATGTTTCTTAAGACCGTGCCAACAGTTTCCTCGGTGAGTTATTTAGGTAACGGCTGAGTCAGTTGGTAGAGGGGGTCAGAGAGGCACCGAACGCGTTAATTACATACCGGTACGCCAAGTTAGGAACTTAAAAGTGTGTGAGCAGAGCTCCGTTGGGAGCCAGGAAATCGTTGTACTGTCTGCCAATTCTTTTTATAACCTATTTGACGTATCACTTTCCCTGGCTGCTGTAGACGATACTAAATGCAGGCAGCATATTCTTTTGGCAAACTGTTCTCTGTCGTAATACTTAACAAGCATCGTTTGCGTACTGTAAAGCAGCATTGAAGCCTTAAGGGACAACTACTTCTGTAGAAACTGGTTTTAGAATACTCGTTTCAAGTTTGTTATTGCTTCAGCTTTACTGGCCTTTCAGTTGATTCAGTGGGTGTCTGATTTACACACCGACACTGCCATCGATTTCGTTATTACAGTGCTCCCAGATCAGCCAAAGCATTTTCCTGTAGCAGACCCTAATTTTTCCTGTATTTTCCCTGTAAAACTTGGGTAAAATTCCTGTATGCAATCGGCATCATTACAGTTGTCAAAATCACGACACCACATGCTCTGGCTGTTCTGAGTGTTCTTGGTTACTGTGAGAACGATGCATGATTGATACCCTGAGACAGAGTTGGTACCTTTATTTTTTTGCCGTCGTCTGGTGAATGAAGGGAGATTTTCTTTTTTAATTAATATTTCTATGTTAAAATAACTAAGAGATCTCCTCAATCTCCCCAATACACTCTGTCCCATCGACGGGGACAGGACACCTGAATTATTTTACCATCTTCCAGTGACTGAAAGGATTTTATTATTAATATTGTATTTAAAAAGTATCATCTCCTCGACCTCCTCATGTGCATGTCCCAGCCAAATTGATCCATAAACGATGCATGATTCTTTAATTACCTCACAGACAGAGGTTTGATACCTGAATTATGTTTTCATCCTCTGGTGAATGAAAGGAGTTTTATTTATATTTAAATTACTTAGATCTCCTCGACCTCCCCAGAGTACACACTGTCCCAGCCAAAGCAGCACACAAATTAATGAATAATTCATGATTATTTGCTTGCCCCAGAGACCGGTTTGGTACCTGAATAATTGTTTCATTATATTATTTGTTCATCTTTTTCTCTTAATATTTATATTTAAAAACAAGCTCCCACACGCACACACTGTTAAAACCCTGTTGAAAAACTCATACTGCAGATCTCATTGACCAGGCCTCCCCCAGTACACCACTCTGTCCCAATGACCATCAACTTATTTGTTATTCTTTTTCTCTTAATATTTATATAAAAAAAAAATGCTGCAACACACAACCTGCTAAAATCATGTTCAAAACTCAGCTCTCATTGAGCTCCTCCAAGTAGACACTGTCTCAATAACCACTGACAGGGAGGACACACACCTGAATTATTTTCCATCCTGACTTCAGTGACTGAAAGGAGTTTTTTGGCACTAAATGTATTAAAAAAAAAAAAAAAAAAAAAAAAAATAGAGATCATCTCCTCAAATATACTCTGTCCCAGGCAGCCAAAGAAAGCACAGAAAAATCAGGATGAAGATGTAGTCGGTTATTTCATTGCTTTTTAAAAATTTTTAAAACCAAGAATGCAACCTCTAGAGACAGACAATTAATTTTACCTTTTTTACAGATTCTCCCATGAGAAGGCAGCTCGGGCATCAGGCTCTTCTGTGTGAAATATTCTGGTGTCTTGGCTTGGAAAAGGCCGACAAAAGAAACGGAACCACCAGTCGGGGGGGGGGGTTATCTCAATGCGGATGCCTGACTTCACTTGCGGCTTTTTCAAGATGATCCTCCGGTGAGATAAGGAAAAGACATCTCTTATATTTTCTAGGCTAACGAAGCGGAGCGGGACTGGCGGTGGTGGGTCAGGTCTCCTCTTCGACTCTCTTGTGGATTGGATGTGGGGGGTGAGGTTGGTCCCGGGTGATTAAAACGCCAAAAACACATGGTGGCAGCGAGCTCAGATGTGGAATGATTGCTCCTAACTCCTCTCTCCGCAGCAAAATCGGTGGCATAGTAACTAGGCAAGTGGAAAGTATAGTCGGAACAAACTAAACATATTCCCGGGACCTGCACTGCACTGCATCAAAGCATTTGCGCATAGCCAATCAGAGACCACAGTCAGTGCATGATCAGAGCATGACTGGGTCTCTGACCCAATCAAGAGGCAGGCTTGTCGAAATCTTGTCTGGGACTCTCGGCAGCAACTTTTCCCCGTGTCGGCGCCAATTTCTCCCATAGATTGTACAAAATACAGAAATCCTTCCCGTATCCTGTTTTCAGCCCCCAAACCCCGTAAAATATGGGAAATCCCGTAGATCTGGGAGCACTGTTATTAATAATTTTCTTTGGAAGTGTCTACTGCCCTAGCACATTCGGTTGTAACTTCTGTAGCACAGACACTACTGTCCCAGCAAATGCTGGAACACTTTCCTTCACGAAAGGCACTAATGTCCCTGCTCCAGCAGATGCTGGCAGAGTTTTATGTTATCACAGGCACTACTGTCCCAGCAGATCCATATCTTCTGGGATGCTTTACTTAGCAGACACTAGATCCGCATCTGCTGGGTCACTTAACTTAGCACATACACTAGTGTTCCAGCAGATGCTGGCAGAGTTTTGTTTTTTTTTTACCTCGGGCACTACTGTCCCGGCAGATCCGCATCTGCTGGGTTGCTTTACTGAGCACAGACACTACTGTCCCAGCAGATGCTGGCAAGTTCCAGTATCACAGGCACTAGTGTCCCAGCAGATACTGGGACACTTCCCTTCAACAAAGGTACTAGTATCTGGTAGATGCTGGTAGAGTTCCGTGACCACAGGCACAACTGTCCCAGGAGATCCGCATCTGCTGGGACACTTTCCTTCACCACAGGCACTACTGTCCCAGCAGATCCTGACAGAGTTCTCTTACCAGAGGCAGATCTGCTGGGACACTGCCTGGCACAGACTCTACTGTCTCAGCAAGTGCTGGGACACTTCCCTTCACCAAAGGCTCTAATGTCTCAGCAGATGCTGGCAGAGTTCTGTTATCACAGGCACTAGTGTCCCAGCAGATGCGGATCAGCTGAGACTCTTTACCTGGCACAGACACTACAGTCCCAGCAGATGCTGGGTCATTTTCTTCTAGCACTATCTTTAACCACCTACTACTACTGCTGTCAGTCTTGGTAACTCAGTTGGCGGTGCATTTGCTTTGGGAACTCCTTTAGACCAGATGGTCTGAGTTTGAGTCTGGAGCACGACATTTTTTAAAAACTCCTTTATAAACTCACTGATGGGAACTATTTAATTATTATAATACATAGAGTTTCTATAATCAAATTTTGACAGCATATAAACTCCAGTGAGGGCTGGCCCACGGTGCAGCAGTAAGCGTTACTCACAGCCTGGTGACCTGGGTTTGGGAACAAGCCTGGGGAGCTGGAGGGCGGCCGGGGAGAAGGCTGAAGGCTCCAGTGGACTGCTTGCCTCTCCAGGAGTGGGGGACAAGGTCGGGGCTTGACTGACCCCAGGCGGAGGCCTGGGCACAGCAAGTGCTTGGCCATTCCAGGAGGGTCAGGCGCATGGCACACCCAGGAAACAGGAAAACACCTCCTCTGGGTAGACGGAGTGCCAGCACAGACCTCAATGGTCCCCTGCCTGTCCCACAGCGCCGGGCCCCACCACGAAGTGGCATTAGTTTGAGTGCAAGAGCTCCCCACTGCCCCCGCCTGGGGGAAATCCACAGGCGGGGGGACCCACCAAGGGCCTCCAGGTACAGAAGGAACCGAGGCAGATACCAGGTGCTTCCAAGAAGTGGGGGGCAGGGGAAGGCGGAAAATAGAAAGTAAAAGAAAAATAAACTCGAGTGATGTAATGGATCCAGTAGACAGACCTAACACTGCCCCAACAGCCCAACAATACTGTATATTCAGAATTTTTGGGTCAGACCACCTGGACCCACAATGAAGCAGTCTTCCAGCTTTCTAATGTTCGTCAAACTGACAGTTGAAGTGTGCCTGCGTGTGTCTGTGTCACACACGCCAGTCAGTCATGTGTGACACAGACACATAGATTGGCACACTTCAACTATGGCTGTCAGTGGCACAGACATACGTTAGAAGGTGGAAGAAGTTTCTTTCCCTTTCCACTCCATGCTTTAGCAGAGCAAGTAGGCATTCTAGTACTGCAGTGGTAGCTATGTAATACAGCAAAACATAACCAGGAAAAGCACTTACTTGAAAGCACAAATTGATTTGCTATTCATTTGTAGTTCCATTCACCCAGTTCCCTATTATTGATGTGGCAAGGATTTGAACTGTGTGCCTATATTTGTACAATAGGTAAGGAAAAGCCAACACAAGGAACAGTTAATGTAGTTTGCGGCGCAAACACAGTTTTGTCCGTGGGGAAACAGGATTTTCATATTCTCCCTCTTGCCTTCCCTATGCTAAACTTGATCTAAACCGCACACACTTCTAATTGATGCCAGCTCTGTTCAGTGTTCGGCTCACAACGGTGGGAACTTCAGGATAAAAAAAGCCCAAACAGAAGAAGATAAGCACTGGCAGAGACAATGAGCTATTAAAGAGCAGGTTTCTACTTTATAAAAAATACTGCCCCCTAAAACATATAATGTAGCTTATCTCGGTGAAAATGTAATGCAGTATAAGTTTTAATTTTCTGGGGCCGGTATTAATGGAGGGAAAGGATCGTATTTTGATTCCTTGTAACCGAGAGCCTGATCCCCTCCACTTCTCTATTCAGAGACACGTCCCTACAGTAGCACGTTTTGTGATGTGAGTTCAGGGAGAGCGCGGGGGCACGCTCCTTAGAGTTCAGTAGGGACGTTTTTAAATTGTTTTTTTTTTTTTTGCATAATTCAGAGTTCTGATTTTGACAAATCAAGGCCGCTGCTCAACTAACAAGGTCCTTGGTCCAAGATCTTTGTACCCCAGTTTATAATGCCTAATACCGTCATTTGTATTGTCCATGAATTCTCTGTATTACTGTGTGTAGTTGCAGTGTTTCTTTAGATACTGATTCTCTGTATTTTTTTGCTTTGCCTCTGTAATTAACTCTGGACTACCCCCGAAGAAGGGACTCTTGAGTCTACCTGATCAACAAACTAAATAAATAAAATACCATTTTACAACTGTATGATGTCCTGTTCCAACCACAGAGTTCAATAGTAAAGCAGTAATGTAAGCAATTAACAAGGACATAAATGACACTATACAGTTCTAAAATGGTACCACCTATGTAAGTCCGAAACACCTCCTGAATTTACTTAAAGCCAGTAAAGACCGAATAATAGAACGTGGAACCAGTATTTGAAGATAGCCTCTATAGAAAAAATATGCTTGTAGTTTTAAATGCAGTTCTCCTTTAAAGGGCAGATCATGTTCGTGGGGGGAGTGTAAATTATATTTACTGCTTTTTGAGCCATGTAATGTGGGACACTGGCCTTCAAAATGTAGGACACATTATCAAACATAAAGATGCAGGCTCAAAAACACTGCTTTTTTTATTTGCTCAGCTTAATTTGGATTTTGCTTCTATGAATATTATAAATTTTTCTTTAATATCTGAGTTTGCAGCACCTTTTCCATGTGGGACAGAACATTTGTGAAGGGTAAAATAAGGGATGTCCCTCATAATGAAAAAACAGAAAAAAATCCCCATTGGTTTAAAATACTCATTTGAAAAATACAGAAAATGATGTCAGAGAAGTTTAACAGCACCATAATACCTTCGGCCAGTAGTGTCCCAGGGTCAAAGGTGGTTGGTGGAACAGACATACAAAGAATCTTACTGCATATAAATTTAATTGACATAAAGTAACACTGCTGGAGCAGATGACTCCTAAATCAAGCTATGGTGTCACAGTATGTATAAGGATACAGACAGCTAACAGATCTTACATACTACAGAGAACTGGAGAGTGACCCCACTACAAGGTATAAAGATGAACTAAGTGCCTTAATTAAAACTTTTCCAGGCCATGTCGAAAACAAACTAACTGACCTCATCCCTGCTGAACCCAGGCCAGGGACATTCTACATGCTTCCTAAAATACATAAACCTGGCAATCCGGGAAGACCCATAGTCTCTGGTAATGGTACCTTGACTGAGAGGATCTCAGGGTTTGTAGAGATCATTTTGAAACTGTTGGTTATGGAAAGAGACAGTAATATCCAGGACACTACTCACTTTTTGTGTGTACTTTCTGGTTATAAGGATTTACCACCTGATACCATTTTAGTGACAATGGATGTAACATTGCTCTACACTAATATTCCACACACAAATGGCATTATCGCATGCCTTAAATACATACAGGAAAAAGGACCGGAACAAAACATCAACCCTGAAGTGGTGGGGAAACTTATGGAATTTATTTTGACACATAACAACTTCAAATTCAATGGTAAACATTATGTTCAAACTATGGGAACAGCAGTGGGAACCAAAATGGCTCCACAGTATGCTAACCTCTTTATGGCAGACTTGGAGGAGGATTTTTTAAGGCACTGTCCTTATAAACCACTAGCTTATTTCCGTTACATTGATGATTTGTTTATCATCTGGACGGAGGGCACAGATGCTCTTTAAGATTTTCATCATGAACTTAATAATCTTCACCCTACCATAAAGCTTACCTTGGAGTATTCCACCACCAATGTTAATTTTCTGGACACCACTGTCACCATTAAGGATGGAACCTTACATACATGTATTTACAGGAAGCCAACAGACAGACAGAGATACCTGCACAAGAAAAGTAATCACCCAAACCATACAAAAAAATCTGTCATGTACAGTCAAGCACTCCAATGTCACCGTATTTGTTCAAATGAGGATGACAGAGATACACATTTGGCTATGTTGAAAAACACCTTTATTGCGCAGGGACACTCTTCCAGAGAAATTGACAGGACAACAGAACGGGCAACCCAATTAACAAGACAACAACTACTTCAATATAAAGAAAAGACGGCTACAGACAGAATACCCTTAGTAGTCACATATCATCCAGACCTCAAACTTCTTCGTAAGATTATTAAAGACCTCCACCCAATATTTAGTGAGGATGAAACCTTTCATTGTATTTTTAAGGAACTCCCACTACTGTCTTTTAAACAACCACCAAATTTAGCCAGCCTAATTATTAGGAGCAAACTTTCACCAGAACAGAATACCATGTCACAGAATGGCAAATGACCCTGCAATCAACACACCTGTAAGATTTGTGAGCTCATTTCCACCTCGGACTGTGTGGTTACATCACAAAACAGACAATTCAAGGTGCATGGGAGTTATACATGCACATCACAACATGTTGTTTATTTCAGTCCATGCAAGAGATGTCCACAAACAGGTTATGTTGGAGAGACAAGCCAACAGCTCTGCACTAGGATGAACTCGCACAGACATACTATTAGAGGAAAGATGACTGAAAAACCAGTGGGGCACCACTTCTCCCAGCCTGACCACTCAATTTCAGATATGTCAGTAATGGTCTTAAAAAGAAATCTCAAAAACACACAACAAAGATGAGCTTTTGAGATTAAACTTATTTTGCATTTCAATATGGTAGCAGATGGGATTAATCTTGATCTGTTTTTCATGGGACATTACAGAAACTGACATCCACAGACCTCTTCTTCTTCAGACTGGCATATTATAGGACTTCAGCATGTGTGGGATGTGGGTGCTTGTGGGTATGTGTTGTGAGGTACGTGATATAACAGGTGTGGGGCTTGCTGTCACATTGAGGTATGCCTCTATTTAGATACATGGAGTTACAGTGTGTTACTACTCTTACTTCACACACATAATGAATATTAATTCCTCCTTACTTTTTATCCTTGTCTGGGAGTGGGGTGGATTCCATTTGACCATATTCAGATTACCTAGCCTGTTACTTTATGTACAGGAGAGTTATCACAGACTGTCACATGTTTTCAACTCTGTACATATTGGGATGCGAGATCTCATTTTCATGGGGGACCTGGACAGATCTTTTTACATTAGGCTAATGTTGTAGGGATTTGTGGAAATGTAGGTATGTTAGACCTCTGGTCTCGCACACATACTTTATATTTACTTCTAATTACCTTATCCTGGGGAGAGTGGCAGGTTTATTTCATTGTAGTTGATCCAGAATCCTTGGAAATGTGTGTATATGTGTGTGTGTCTGTGTGTGCATCTCCTTAAAGCTAGTTATCCCCCCCCACCACACACACACACATTATGGGGATGTGGGTTGGGGTAGGGTTTATTGTTTGTGTGAAGAGGAGTAGGGGAGAAATGAAATTTGTATCTCTTTTTCAGATTCCTTAGACACTTCTGGTACATCAAGTTGTTACATGCTCAGTGTATATTGACATCAGTACATATCAGGCTACATGGACTTAATCCCTTGGTGGTCATAGAAACATAGAACATAGAAGTTGATAGCAGATAAGGCCCATCCAGTCTGCCCATTTCTTTTTCTACCTTATAAATGTGCCATTGGCCTTTGCTCTGTCAGTGGCCTATCTACTCATACTCATTTGTATTGCTCCCTTATGCCTATCCCATGCCTGTTTGAAGCCCTGCACTGTATTCATAGCCACCACTTCTTGAGGTAGGCCATTCCATGCATCCACCACCCTTTCTGTGAAAAATAATTTCCTCACATCTCCCTTAATCGCCCCTCTAATCTCATGCTGTGTCCTCTTGTCCTGCTATTTTTCTTATATTTAAACATGTTAGACTCTTTCACCTTGTTAATGCCCTTAAGGTATTTGAATGCCTCGATCATATCACCTCTCCTCCTTTGCTCAAGGGTATACATATTGAGCTCTGTTAATCTGTCCTCTTATGTCTTCTGATGCAGTCCTCTGAACCATTTTGGTTGACCTTCTCTGACTGCCTCAATTTGGTTAATGTCCTTGTGAAGGTGTGGCCTCCAATACTGCATGCAGTACTCCAGATGGGGCTCTAACCAGTGTCTTGTAAAGAGGATTATTACCCTCTTACGACTTGTGATACCCCACAATACACCCTAACACCCCTTAGCCTTACCTCTACGCTTTAGAGGTCTGTTTGATGATTTCAGGTCATCAGTGATGATGATGCCCAAGTCTCTTTCTTCCTTTGTGACTGCTAGCAACTCCCTCCCAGCCTATAGGTGGCTTCAGGGTTTCTCTTCCCTATGTGCATGATCTTGCACTTCTTGCATTAAATCCCAGTTGCCACTCTTCTGACCATTTTGCTAGTTTATCCAGATCTCTTTCATTCTGCCCACCCCATCTGGATCATCTACTCTTGCAGATCTTGGTGTCATCTGCAAACAGACAAGCTTTACCCTCTAGTCCATCTGCAAGTTCACTAATGAAGATGTTGAAGACTGGCCCCCAGGACTGATCCCTGAGGTACCCACTTGTGACTTGCATCTCTTCTGACTGTATAGCCATTTACCACCACTCTCTGTTTTCTACCCAGTCAACCAGTTTGCTACCCAGTTGACCAACTTCAGACCCACCCTTGCCTACCCAGCTTATTTATCAATCTTCTATGTGAACAGTGTCAAAAGCTTTTTGAAGTCAAGGTAGGCGACATCAACTGCTCCCCCTTGGTCCACCACTCTGGTTACCCAGTCAAAGAAGTCTATGAGATTAGTTTGATAGACCTTCCTTTTGTAAACCCATGCTGTCTTGGATCCTGTGCCCTATGGATTCCAGGTGTTGCACTATCCTTTCCTTAAGGAGTGCCTCCATAATCTTGCTCACTACTGAGGTAAGACTGACTGGTCTGTAGTTCCCTGCCTTCTCCCTGCTACCACTCTTGTGGAGTGGGATCATGAGCCCTTCTCCAGTCTTCTGGGACCTCTCCTGTGCTCAGAGACTCACTAAACAGTTCTGCTAATGCTCTGCTAGTTCCACCTTTAGCTCCTTAAGTACCCTGGGATGTATGCCATCAGGTCCCATTGCCTTGTCCACCCTGAACTTAGCAAGCTCTTGTAGGACCCTTTCTTTTGTGAAGGGAGTAGTGCTCACCTCCCTACCCCTTGTGTCCATGGTGCTGAGCTGTGGGCCCTGCCCTACCTTCTCTTCAGTAAATACTGAGGAAAAGTATCTATTTAGGATAGATGCTTTTACATGGTCCTCCTCCTCACATGCTCCCTTTTCTCCATTAAGCTTAGCAATACCTCCTCTGGACTTTCTCCTTTCACTAATGTATCTATAGAAAGTCTTGTCACCTTCTTTAGTGTTTGTGCTAGTGTTTCCTCAGTTTGGGACTTTGCCTGCCTTACTGCCTTCCCTGCTTCCCTTAGGGCAGTTTGGTATGCCTCCCTATCTTCATCCCTGCTGTTCCCTTATATTTCCTGAAGGCCAGCCTTTTGGCTCTGACCTTTTCTGCTACTGTATTTGAGAACCAAAGTGGTTTCCTTCTTCTTCTTTTGCACTTCCTTTTCTGTCTAACACAATGGGATGTTGCTTCAAGTATTGCATCCTTAATGCTTGCCCACTTTGCCTGTACCCCCTCACCTGTGGTCCACGACTAGAGTTTTTTGTTTGACACTAATACTGTCAATTTATATTTAAACTATAATTTATAAAGTCCTGTCACTACACTAGAGTTTTTTTGAAATTTAGGGAGCATGATATCTAGCTGGGGAGTACAGCAGGGTGACAGGTCCAGCTAAGTTTTACACATCATAGAGTGCACATTGATGTTTTTAAGACTACTTTACTGGTAATATCTTGTCTGTAATGCATGCATTGAAACTTCTTGGGAGTTCTAAGACAATCTTAGTATGTCTTTAATCCGGGAGGAGGTTACTTTTCAGTAATCACATCCTTATACATACTGTGACACCCATAGCTTGATTTAGGAGTCATCTGCTCCAGCAGTGTTATCTTATGTCAATTAAATTTATATGCAGTAGGATTCTTTGTACATCTGTTCCACCAAGCACCTTTGACCCTGGGACACTACTGGCTGAAGGTATTATGGTGCTGTTAAACTTCTCTGACATAATTTTCTGTATTTTAAACCAACGAGGATTTTTTCTGTTTTTTTCTGCATGATCTAGCTGTTAAAAGTACTGTATTTTCTAAACAACTGCTATTAGCTTCTGAAGAAGGACTGGTTGGTCCGAAAGCTAGAGCACTTTCTTCTTGTTGTTACATCTAGGTTGGTCCATTAAAAGGTATCAAATCATTTGCTTCTGGATCTCCTCATAATGAGGGACAGTTGAGAGGTACGGAAACAGCCAGCCCCTAGTAAGCTGTAGTAAGAACTATGAATGTTTTCCAAATAATTTACTTTGGCCCCCATGTTCAGATGGTTAACTTTGCGCTAACCAGGAATAACGCAGTCAGACTAGAGTGAGGGTCATATTCAAAGGCCCCCCCAGTGCCACTCTTACCAAGTAGGGTCATTGTGCAGAATATACTGCTGTGCCCATGCAAATTATAGATTCCCCTTGCATACAGTGCACAGCAGTATATTCAAAAGTTTTGACATCGCTAGACTTTCTCTTTGCTCATCGCCTGGGCCGGCTGCTGTCTAAGTGACCAGGAGCAATCACACTCCTTTGTAGGTGCGCAGTTTCTTCCTGTCATTTAGATGGCAGATTGCCAAGGCGGTGAGCAGAGGGACTTTGCTGTTGCCATGTTGGGTGATGTGACAGGTGGTGGCTTGGGTGAGTGGGGTGTGAGGTGGAGAATCCTGAGTGGGTGGGATGGGAGGGCCAGATGGACATTTGGGGTAGTGATGGGGAGGTGGGAGACCACTGGACACCAATAGGAGTATTATATGCCAAGGTCGGCAGTCGGGGGGGGGGGGCACTGGACATCAGTGGCAGGATTGGGGGGTGGGGGCTGCACAGTTCCACACACTGTAATCGTACACGTCAGCATTGTGCGGCATGCTAATGAACCCATAATGGGCTTGTAAATGGTCTTCAGCGCCCTGAATGCCCTATCGGTTTATTAGCCTGCCATGGCTGAATATTCAGTTCAGTTTTATTCAGGATAAAAATCATTGAGCAGAACTTGTTTGCAGTGGTGTCCTGTTTAAGAAGAACTGCACTGAACCTGTAAGTAATTTTTCCCAGAATATATTTGATCCCATTCTGTTATTGTTCAGTCTTTTCTGGCCTTTTAGTAAATGTAGTGGGTGTTCCTGATTCACACAATAGTAGTAAGTGCCATTTTAGAACTATATGATGTAGTTTATGCCCCCCCTTAGACCGCAGTGTTCTAGAGTAGGGCATGAATGCGTTGTTAAAACCATGTAAGTTCTTTAACAAGGACATAAAGTACATCATACAGTTCTAAAATGGTACTGCCCACTAGAATGTAAAGCAGACACCCAGTGAATTTATCAAAAGGCCATTAATGGTGGAACAAAAGCAGAATGTGAACCAGTATTAGAAAGGCAGCTTCATCACAAAACAAAGATTTATAGATTCAAGGCAGTTCTCCTTTAAGGCAAAACTTCTTATGACAAGCAAACCCTGTTACAGACATAAATAGTACTAGATGCAGTGTACAGTTCACAAGGCAGTGTATGTTTCCATAAGATATAATCCTTATTTTGGCAGGTAGCATCCAGACTAAATACGTAGGGCTCGATTGTCAAAGGATGACACAGCGCTTGCATCAAGCCCTGTATCACACTTGTTTTTGATGCAGCCATGCCAAACTCCTTTGCTGCAGCTGTGCCCGATTTTAGTACATCAGGCACAGTTGCGACAGTTTCCTCATTTTTCAGCAGCTTGGGCCAAATATTTGGCGCATGTCCTCTTAAAAGTGTCCCCCAAATGGCACATATTACACAGGGGAAAACCTGGTCTAACTTGCGGCATTTGGCACGTGGGATTGAAAATCTTGATCACCAGCTGGGAGAGTGCTGCAGGCCCCATGTGGCAAATGATCATTGTGCCAGGGGCTTTCGGCATTCATGGGGCTCTAAAATTCGAGCCCAAAGTCTCCTGCATTTTGGGGCATTAAATGACTGCATAGATCAATCTTGTAAATTATACATAACTCACTAGTTTTATGCTTTAAGTATCTGAAAACGATAGGCTAAAAGTGGGACTTTCCCTCCGAAACTATCAATCATTTTTTGCACCCATCCCTCAAAATTGTACTAAATCCAGTGTTTGCAAATGTGCAGAAAGGAACTAGTGCATTTTCCTCGCCACACTGGTAACAAATCCTTTATCAGGGAGACTAACTGCACTAATACTGTGATTTTAACAATCTGGGAACTTGTCTTCAATGATTTTGTCAGATTTTATTTTTATTTTTTTATTAAATCTGGGATTACAAGTACCTTTGAGCCAAGGCTCTTTTACAAAGGTTCCACGTCAAAGTAGGTGCAATGCAGAGTAAACAAGACATTGAGTTACACAGCATGGTAATAGTACAACAGCAAGTACATGCATGTGATTAAAAACATTGGGCTAAACTAGCGCTACAGTTCTGAACCGCAGTAGATACGGTACAGAACAACGGAGGCTAAATATGGGAAAGGTGCAGCCAGAGGCATTGTCAGTATTGCAGAAAGAAGTGCTGGAGTCAAACGTGAAGAAAAGTAAGGAAATGGGGGTGGCGTTGAAATGAGAAAAAGAAGAGGAGGTGCCAGGTGAGGAAGTAGTGAGGCACCGGTGCATGGGGGTGAGGCAGGCTAATAACTAGGGCAGTCACAGGTGCTGGAGGCAGTGAGGTATAGGCGGAGTTTGGATTTAAATGGTCCAAACATTTGCACAGATGAGATGTCGCTGCTGAGCACGTTCAACCAACTGGGGGCCCTGTAGGCAAAAGATCTTTGACCCAGCTTGACAGTAAGAAAGAGAATAATTACAATTACTTTTATATCTATGTCTTTATCTATATCTACAGTATACCTGTATCTATATCTGAGAGGTTAAACATAGAGAAGTACCTCTTTCCCCTCTGAATGTTGTCCACACGCTTGAATACCTGACAGTTTGAGGAACAGTTACACAAAATTCAGTTTTGTCACATTACTGCTTTTTAAATTGCAAGCCAGACCCCCAGGTACATCCAGTGCCACTAGGCGCCACAGCACAGCAGGTGGGGCACCCAAGCCAGGCATGCGTGGTAACTTGTGTGACATCATGTGTGCTACCACAGAAGCACAACAGGAGACTCCCAACTCTGGCAGTTCTGTCTCTCTATATAAAAAATTCATGGCAAAAAAATCCATTTAATGCATCAGTTAGGGTTGTTCCACAGCAACAAAAGCAAGGAAATTCAATGTTAGGGTTCCCACCCCTTACCCCACCCACCCGCCCCAGCAGCAGACATCAGGGTGTGCTCTGGGTCATCATCTCAACTCTCACCCCTTCCATGTAAACAAGCTAAGATGGTGCAGTATAGGAGAATGGGGTGAGGTTAGGACCAACGACCCCAACGCACACCCCGATGCCTGTTGGTGGGGGTGGGGTACAAGGGGGTGGGAACCCTAACATCGAATTTCTTCGCTTTTGTCACTGTGGAACAACCCTAACTGATGCATTAAACTGATTTTTTTTTGCCATGAATTTACCTTCATTTTGAGAATGTGCACTATAAATAGTGAAGCAACCCAAGTGCAAACGCACATGGTGATGCAAACGTTAAATGATAACGCAAACGGTAATAGAAACGCAAGCACAAACGTTAATGAAAACAGAAACGCATATGCAAGCACATACAGAAACGCAAACTGTAACGCACACGGTCACGGTAACACAATTGGAAACGATGACACTAAAGGAAACACAAACAAAAAAACGGAAACGCAAACGGAAGCGCGTACGCAAAAGCAAATGTAAATGCACATGGTGATGCAAAAGGAAACGCAAACAAAAACATTAATGGAAACACAAATGTTAACAGTAATGCAAACGAAAACGCAAAGGGTAACGCACACGGTGGTGTAGACGGGAACGCAAATGGTAACGGAAACGCAAGTGGAAATGCTAACTGTAACAGTAACAAAAATGCACAGCCTTTTTTTACCCCCAAAACTGCATAGAGAAACACAGTGAATACAAAGAATGTATGCATAATAATGGGCCTCGGAGCAGATAATGAACACTTAGAATACTAAATTGCTTATATCTCAGGAACTGGCGGTACGACGTAGGAAAAAAATTAAAATTTCATATAATTTATGATTTTCCTGGCAAGTTTTGCAGCATTTTTCTGACGAAAAGTCCATTTTTCGAAAGCGTTTCCGAGATACGGGCCCCGAAAGACACGGTGGATGCCATAATCTTATCCTATGGGAAAAATTGTCAGCTTTGGAGTACTGTAACTTTGCAGCCCTGTAATATTTTGCCACCAAATCACCAAAAGGCACATCTGTGGGATCTTGGCTGTTTTCCCTCCAAATTTCAGCCCAGAAGACAAAACTGTTCTTTTGCAGCAGGGTGGCAAAGATTTCCTATTCTGTTGGCCATAGTGTTGCAAAGTAGTGTCGTGATTTGTGACACTTTCACAAACAAAAGCATGAAAGTGTCAAATGTGCGACACTAGTGTTTACAAACATTTCAAAAACATATTTCTGGGGTGTTTAACCCCCCCCCAAAAAAGACATGGCTAGCATCCTCAGGGCTCGACTAGGTGAATGCAGCAAGAAATGTGTCCCTAGAGGGTCCCAAATTTAAATGCCAAGCATTTCTATGACCACCAACTGAAAACAAGATGGCAGATTTGCGACACTACAGGGGTCATTTGTGACACTAAAAACTACATTTGCGACACTGTTGAATTTTTTGTTAGCTTTTCCCATTGACTATAATGCATTTCTGTTTCCATTAACATTTACGCTTGTGTTTCTATTACCGTTTGCATTATCGTTTACGTTTGCGTCACCATGTGCGTAACCGTTTGTGCTTGCGTTTGCATTACCGTTACTTCACTATTTATAGTGCACATTCTCAAAAAGAAGGTAAATTCATGACAAAAAACTCAGTTTAATGCATCAGTTAGGGTTGTTCCACAGTGACAAAAGTGAAGAAATTCGGTGTTATGGTTGAAAACCCTAACTGCGCATTCCTTCCCCCCCCCCACCACACACACATACATGCAAGTAGGGGAAGGACCAAGGCAACACAACCAATCACTCACAACCAGCAGCAGGTAACAGGAATAACATACAGCTATCTAAACCATGAAACCACACACCCATGCTCCCATCAGGCTGTGGCATGGGGTCGTCACTGCTAACTGTCATCCTGGACATTCCACGCACCACTAATCACATATCGTGCTATGACACTTTCGTGTTTATGAAAGTATTTTGTGAAAGTATGCTCCTAATGACTGCACATCTTTGCCTTCATCCTGCAAGCAAACGGTTGGGTCCTTTGGGCTGACATTTGCAGGGTGGCAAGACCAGGTCACACATATGTGTTTTTTCCTGCTATTGTGCTAAAATGCTTAAGGATTACAAAGTTACACTGTTCCAAAATTGAGCAATTTGCCATAGATTCACATTGCAGGGCCCATGACGCCTTTCGTCACCCATATGTTGAAAACGAAGCGGGCTACGCCATTTTCACTACTACCAGCTTGGTTCACCTTTATGTGAATTAACCTCGAAGAACAACTTTGTAAATCATGTATGATATCTGAATTTGTATTTCTCCACTTCCTACAGTGATACAGGTATACACCTCCTGCTGGATGTGTGTGATTGGTTGTGTTGCCTTGGTCCTTCCCTACTTGCATGTATGGGTGTGTGTGTGTTTGGGATGCGAAGTTAGGGTTTTCAACCCTAAATCGAATTTCCCGCTTTTGTCGCTGTGAACAACCCTAACTGATGCATTAAACAGAGTTTTTTCCATGAATAAATATATATATATATATATATATATATATATATACACACGTGCGTGTGTGTGTGTGCATGTATATATGTGTATACATATATATGGTGGAGCTGCTTGTGAGCCACACAGAAGCTAGCTTGCTCACTGGTAAGCTTTGAAAAAAAAAATTGTAGTGCGAGACACTGCAGATTGGGCATGGGAAGGGTGGTGGTGTTGGGGGACTTAAACATGCCAGGAACAGACTGGGAGACTATGACATCCTCAGTGGCCAGGAAACAGAGGTTGTTGGATGTCTTTCAAGATGCGTTCCTAACTCAGCAGGTGGGGCAACCGACCAGGGAGGCGAGGGTACTGGATGTGGTTCTGGCAGACAGTGACCAGATTGGGGGCCTGAAGGTAAGGGACCTGTTGGCGGAGAGTGACCATGCCATGGTCTGGTTCTGCCTGGACCTAGGAGGGGTAGAAAGCTGCACAAAGACGGAGGTAACTGACTTCAGGGGGGTGGATTTTAAGGAAATGGGAAGGATCCTTAAGGAGCATTTGGATGTGATTGGGTCAGACATGGACGCTGACAGTAGGTGGGAAATCATCAGGAGAGGGGGTGCAGGATGCTACCAGCACCTGTGCAAGAATAAGACGAAAATGCGGTAGGGCCCGAAAACCCTGCTGGTGGACCAGGAAGGTCCAGGAGTTGGTGCGGGGAAAGAAGGCAGCCTATAGGCAATTCAAGTGCTCAAGGAGTGAAAGGGATCGAGGGGAGTACGAGCTGATGGCTGGAAGGGCCACTAGGGTGGTGAGGGCGGCTAAGGCAAGGAAGGAGCAGAACCTGGCCAGGGAAATTAGGAGAGGGAACAAGGGGTTCTTTAGATACATGGGGGAAAAATGAAGGGTGAAGGGGCAGATTAGCAGGATTAAAACAAGGGAGAGATGGGCACAAGATCTGGGTGAGCAGGCTGAGGTACTAAATGAGTACTTCACCGCAGTTTTCACCAAGGAAAATGGGGGTGCTGCATCATACATGGGAGGAGACAGTGATACTGAGGGGGGGGGAACCCTTACCGATCGGCGGGTCTGGGGAGAGGGGAGGGCATCACTGGCAGGAGGTGGAAGGCTAAGCAGGGAGAAGAGGTAGCGGAGGTGGAAATCACAGCAGAGAGAGTGAGGGAAGCCCTCAGGTCCCTTAAGACGGGGAAAGCACCAGGGCCGGATAAATTACATCCCAGAGTGTTGAAGGAACTTGCGGATGTCCTGGTGAAACCCTGGCGGAGCTTTTCACCATCTCTCTGAGGACAGGGTGGGTGCCCCAGGACTGGAAGGTGGCGCATATAGTGTCTATCCACAAGGGGGGGTCAAGGGAGGCGGCGGGGAACTACAGGCCTGTCAGCCTGACATCGGTGGTGGGCAAGGTGATGGAGGGCATTGTCAAGGAGAGGCTGGGGGGGACCTGGAAAAGTCAGGTTGCCTGGACGACAGACAGCATGGATTTGTCCCAGGGAAATCATGTCAGACAAACCTTGTGGAGTTCTATTACTGGGTGACGAGTGCCTTGGACCTGGGTAGACCAGTGGACGTCCTCTTTCTAGACTTCAGCAAGGCATTTGACTCTGTTCCTCACAAGGGCCTGTTGGATAAGCTGGGAGAAATGGGGGTGGGGAACCAGATGATCAGATGGATAGGCAGTTGGCTCCAGGACCGGACCCAGACGGTCGTAGTTGGCGGGATAGTCTCATCCCCAAGGAGGATCATTAGTGGGATCCCACAGGGATCAGTCCTTGGGCCCCTCCTATTCAACGCCTACGTCTCTGACATAAGAACAGGTATCAGGAGTGAGATGAGTCTCTTTGCGGATGACTCAAAACTGGGGGCGGTGGTGGATGGGGAGGAGGGAAGGGTGGCCCTACAGGGGGACCTGGAGGCTCTGGAAAGATGGTCTAGAAAGTGGAAGCTGAGGTTCAATGCAGGGAAATGCAAGGTACTGCACCTGGGGGCCAGAAACCCGGGCCAAGTGTACACCCTGGGGGGGAAATGCTACAAGTCTCAATGGCTGAGAGGGACCTGGGGGTGGTGGTTGATGTCAAGATGAACAACACAGAGACTTGTAGGAGGGAAACAGCCAAGGCCAACAGGATGCTGGGATGCATCGCTAGGGGATCACCTCCAGAAGGAGGGATGTGATACTCCCTCTGTATAACTGCTTGGTGAGGCCGCACCTCAAGTACTGCATGCAGTTTTGGAGGCCACACTTAAAGAGGGACATTAATCTCCTGGAGGGGGTCTAGAGGAGGGCAACCAAAATGATTTGGGGCCTGGGGGACAGGACCTATGGGGAGAGGCTCGAAGAGCTAAATATGTACACATTGGAAGAAAGAAGGGACCGGGGGGACATGATAGAGGTCTTCAGGTACATGAAGGGGGTAAATAGGGGAGGAGCAGTCAGGGTGCTTCGAAGGAAGGAGGAGGGGTAACTAGAGGGCATGGGTGGAAGCTGGAGGGGGGAAGATTCAGGGGAGAAAGGAGGAGGTGCTGCTTCACTGAGTGGGTGGTGGAGCCATGGAATGCGCTGCCCAGGGGGCTGGTGGAGGCAGAGATGGTGGAGGGGTTCAAGAGGGGGTGGGACAGGTACAGAGGAAGGGTTCTGGAAGCAAAATCCAATGCAGCGAGAATATCCGGAACTGGGAAGGGAGAAGCCAGAGAAGGCGAGGGGGGCAGCAAGGTCAGCTCCCAGGGTAGGGGCTGACCAAACGAGCAGACATGAAAGACCATTAGGCCTATTCTGCTGGCATTTTAGTATGTTAGTATATAAAAGCCCTCGTAGGGGAACAAAAATGAAAAGAAGAAAAACACTAAATAATGTTTTTAGCGTATCTCGCCTTAAAAAAAAAACAGAAGGCAAAACAAGACATGCAAGTTATCGAAAAAGATTCAGTCATTTCTCACTGGGTGCAAATAGCAAATAACTTATATAAATATAAAAGACATACTAAGCACTTGTGAATAAGAAGCAAGAATTTTTTGTTTAGTTGAATAAAAACTGTAGCTCGTGTATTTAAGGGGGTACAGTTTTAGGTGGCCTTGTATAAATAACCACCAGATAGTGCACATTATTTTTTGTTTTTAGAATGGTAAACAGAAAAGAGCAAAGAACTAGATTATATTCAGAGGATATAAAGGTGTGGTTGCTGTTTACCAGCCTTCTATTGTATTATTCATTTTACTGTGTAACTAGGAAGTTAAAGAGCACCTTTTCCGATGGTCCAAAAAGTTGCAGCTTGTAGTCATTGGGCCGGAAATTCAGACTGCACCGGGCATAGGCGAAAGCCTAGGCACAACGCAACTGGGCTGCGCCAGGGCATGGACCAGGTGATATTCAATGGTGTTGCGCCATGGTTCAACACTGTTGGGCACATGCACTGCGCACGGCACAGTGGCACTGCGCCAGCGCAAGTGGCAGAACGGGAGCAGGGGGATGCACCAGTGCAAGTGCAAGTGCGCTAGGTGCATCACCCAGGATATTCAGCCTGGGGCATGCAAATGAGGCTGTAATGCATGCAAGGCTCAAATGGGGCCATTAGCATGTCATTATGGTCTCATTTGCATGCGTTGAGCAGGGCAGCCTGGTCTTTAATCTTTACCATGTACACATTCCCTGATTCCTCTAAGCTATTGTAGGCTAGTTCCATGTCACAATTTTCCCTGTCTGGCATTATGAACAGAGACAATTTTGGTTCATTTTTTTCCACCCATTTTTATGTTGCTTGCACGCATGTGCAAGAAACATAGTGCCATCATCGGAGATTTCGGAGGTGTGTCACCTCCTCCTCCTCCAATTCAGTCAGTGTGCTGGCAGGCGGGGCCCCTGTAAGCCAATGCATTCTAGAGCTGTCTATGACAAGCTCCAAAATGCAGTGGCATACAGTTGAAAGGGGGAGCTATGCTTCGGTGAGCACCGATAAGATATCGGCTGCTCATGCGCAACTCCACCCCAGACACCCACCCAGGTGTCGCGGCCTCCGCTCCCAGCACGCACTGTATAGCCTACGGGTGCCCAATCGTCGGCTGAGCCGCGCCCCCAGTAGTAAGTGCCACGCTGGGAGCCCACCCCAGCGGGCGTTTTATCCTTGGCCGATGGGGTGCCTAATCCCTGCTGGGCTGAACGCCCCCTTTGTGCCACGCTGGGAGCCCACCCCAGCGTGGCAACAAATGCTATGGCCGACGGGGTGCCCAATCCCGTCAGCTGAACACCCTCCCATCTCCCTGCCACGCTGGGAGCCCACCCCAGCGTGGCAAACGCCCCACATAGTCATTTTTTTTTTTTACACCTGTAAAACAAAACGGTCCCGCTGCACGCCTCCCAACCCTCCCATAACCCGCACCCACCACTGCGCACCCAGCCTTCCCAACCCCCTCACCCCATACTTACCTCCAGACCGCGAACGATCTTCGGTGGGCCGGAACACTTCGCACTCTTCAAAGCCACCGTGGAAGTGAGGAAATGCCGGTAAGCTGTATAATGGGCTAGATAGGGGTTTCAACTTGTTGCATATCTCAGAGATTTTTGATTTTTGCACCAAATTTTGAATATCGGAAGTTTTGACTTTCATGATGATCTCATGAGTGTTTATTCGGCCCGGCGGCATTTCGCAGTCACCGCGCTAAAATCACCCTTTGGGCCTGAATAACACCATGACAGTGACATCATTCATGAGAATGGGTCCCAAAACCTCAAGTTGAAAATTTGGTGCCAAAATTCAAAAATGACTGTTTTATGTATTGGGTTGCATGAGTTCCTACGCAGGCTCGTAAGTTCACGAAATTTCAATATTTTCACTCCAGATTTTCAACATTGCCATTTTACCACACCTTCTTATGAGTAGTACAGCTGTCATTTTTCACATCTCACCCAAAATGTGTTTCCGCCCATGTAGCGCACAATGGCGCAGTCAGTGTACGAAATCAATGCGTGGGACAAATTAAGAAAATCACAGTGACACTGTTCATGAGCAGAGGTCTTAAAATGGCTATGTTGAAAATTTGGTGAAAAATTCTAAAATGACTGTTTCTGCTGTGTTGCGTTAGGTTCCCTCGCACGTCAGAAGGTCGCTAATTTTCAATATTTCACTCAGATTTCAACATTGCCATTTTGCCACACCTTCTTATAAATAGGACAGCTGTCATTTTCACATCTCACCCAAAACATGTTTCCCCATGTAGCGCACAATGGCGCAGTCGGTTATTGAAATCAATGTTACGGATAAATTAAGAAAATCACAGTGACTGATCATGAGCAAGGTCTTAAAATGACTATGTTGAAAATTTGGTGAAAAAATTCCAAAAATGACTGTTTCTGACTGGGTTGTACAGTTCCTACGCACGCTTGTAAGTTCGCGAATTTTCAATATTTTCACTCCAGATTTTCAACATTGCCATTTTACAAAACCTTCTTATGAATAGTACAGCTGTCATTTTTCACATCTCACCCAAAACGTGCTTCCGCCCATGTAGCGCACAATGACGCAGTTGGTATGCGAAATCAATGTATGGGACAAATTAAGAAAATCACAGTGACACTGTTCATGAGCAGAGGTCTTAAAATGGCTATGTTGAAAATTTGGTGAAAAAATTCACTTCAGATGTTCTGCAATATTACTAATGAAGACATTGAACAGACTGAACGGAAAGACACAGTGGATGTCTTGGTAGGAAGGCATGAAACTGTCACTTCCAAATACCTAAACAGCACATACAAGCAAGCAACATTCGGCATTGACAAATGCTTGTCATAACTGATTCACATGATATGTCTTCTTCCCTCATCTCTTATTCTGAGTCAATACAATACCTCATATGTGACTGATCTTGTGCATCTAGCAACCTCATAGGGACCTTGCCATTTCATTAAAAGTTTGTTTTCTGATATGGGCAGCAATAACAAAACCATGTCCCCAGGTTCAAATTGTTGCACCCCCACTTTCTAATCATACCAAGCTTTTTGGCCTCTTTGTGCCTGCAGATAGTTTTGGTGAGCAACCTTCACATATTTACACAATCGTTTTCTCAGTTCTACCATGTAATCATCTACCAAATTCCCTTTTGTATCCCTTTCTTCCCACTGCTCTTTAATCGCAATCCAAGGGACCTCTGGGTTGTCGACCATACCACAAGGCAAAAGGGGAGTACCCTGTGGATGCTTGTGGGGCCTCATGATAAGCAAACAGTAAGTATTGTAAATACCTATCCCAATCATGGCCCTCTTCATGTACAGATTTTCCTAACATGCGTTTAAGGGACTGGTTATACCTTTCTATCATGCCTTCAGTTTGAGGATGATAAGGGGAGATACGGAAAGCAGAAATCCCTAGTAGTCTGTACAACTCCTTCAACAACTGGGCATTTAAGTTACTGCCTTGATCAGTTAGGATTTCTTTTGGTATTCCCACCTTAGTGAATACTTTGGCTAATTCTTCCACTATCTTAGGGGCAGTGACTGTGCATAAGGGAACAGCTTCGTGATATTTTGTAGCATAATCCCCCATTACAAGAATGAATCAGTTCGCTTTGGCACTTTTTCCAGTGGACCCACTATATCTAGTGCAATTCATTCAAAGGGGGTATCTGTCACTGGCAAGGGGAGCAAAGGAACCTTGTCCCGCTTAGTGGCCGGGGCCACCATCTGACAGTCGGGGCAAGCCTGACCGACAATAGTCAGCAACTTGGTTGTAGATACCTAGCCAATAAAATCGATGTTAGAGCCTGGAGAGAGTCCTCTCCCTGCCTTCATGACCTGCTAAGGGGGATCATGGGCAAAATAGATTAGTTTTTCCCGATACTTCTCTGGTACCATTAGCTGTTCTACCTTTACCCCGCACTTTTCATCCATATGACACCGGTACAAAATATTATCGTGTAACAGATAGATGCCTTCCCCCATCTTGTCACTGACCACCTGTTGGAAAAGAGAGGTTAGAGTTATATCATTATGTTCTTGCCCAATATCTTTACACCCCAAAGTTTCCATTTCCAGTTCGGTTCTCTTAGGCTGATCTTGACCAAGCCCTTTGCTGGATGGCCACATTCTTCTTTCTTTCTTGCTTTTCTAGATTTGCTGTCCTTGCCTGGATGACCAATAACATCCTCATCAGTAAACGGAAATATTTCTCCCAGTGCAGTCTCTTTCTTGGCCTGGAACCTTGTAACTACTGCAGCTGAAATTTCCCCTTTTAGTTTGTTCGGAACCAGATTACCAAAGCCAGGAAAATCTTGTCCCAACACAACAGGAACTGGCAGAGTAGGGATAACTCCTATAGTTAACGTGTGCTTTCCCCTTTCTACTTCCATTTCTATCTGGGTAGTCCCATAGAATTTTGTGTCTCCATGGACACATATCATACTAGTGCAAGGCCCTTTTGTACTGCTCTTGTCTGTTAGTAAATTGGCCTTTACCAGAGTCTGATGACTACCGGAGTCTATTAAACAAGATACAGTTTGTCTTCCCAAAACTACTTGTGTAGTATGTACTCCCATGTTAGCAAAGCCAAGATGGACAGTACTTTTTTCCTTTTTTGGGGCAGCTTCGGCCTATGTGTACCATATCCTGACAATACCAACAAATACGGTTCTCGGGGAGTGTCTTAAGGACTGTAGCAGAAGACCCAGAGTCAGTTCTATAAGCTGGTTTAAGGGATTTGTTATTAGAAGGAAAAGGTCTTACCACATCAGGACCACCAGTTCTTATCGATGAACCCGAACTACCATACTCTCACACAGGTTGTCGGGCATGCAAGCAGTCTTCTACAAGTGCAATCACCTTTTCTCCATTCCCAGGACATCGTTCTCATACCCAAACCTGGATGTCTGCGGGCAGGATAGGGATGAACTGATCGATGATCATTAGTTCTGCCAGCTGGTTCACTGTCATTTCCTCAGGTTGAGCTCATCTATTGAAGTTTTGGTTTTGGCAGGTGAAGGCTTCTCGTGGTGAATCTGCTTGTTTTTTTGTTTTTTTTTCTGATGTTATTTCTCAGGAGCCTCCACCCCTGCACTCCGCCGTTCCTCCGGCGTCATCCCGGACAGGACCTCCTTCAGCACCCGCGACTTACCCGCTTCGCGGCGGGTGGTGGGGAGCACTCAACCCACCAGAACGGGTCCATGTCAGGGAGGCGCCTCCGGAATGGCGACGGGAACGACGCCGTGCTACGGCTCCATTTTTCCCGAATTTTCTCCCGGCAGGCATGGCGTGCAATGACGCGGCAACTGAGTACGGGCAGCCTCCCGACGCAAGAGACCAGTCGGGTTTGCCTGCGTCCCGGCCTCCTGTCTCCCCAAGGCGTGTTGTCGATCCCTGCCTCCGCTGCAGGGGTCAGGCAAGCACCGCCACCCGAATCCCCACCCCAGAGATGGAGAGCAGTGCCCGACGCCAATCCATCTCTCGCCGCCGACGACGACCAGCCATGCTCGTTCTCACACGGGTCGCCGGCGTGGCGCGGTGTGGCGACCAGCGCCTCAACCCTCAGCGCCACCGGGCCGGCGTGAATCTGCTTGTTGATACTTCTTGGTCTGAAATTTTATTCGAAAAGTCTCTCTGGAGATATCGTATCGCTGAAGAACTTTTTTCTTGACCAGTTGATATTGACCGGCATCCTGGATATTCATGTGGGTGTAGGCCAATTGTGCCTTTCGTGTAAGGTATGGTACTGGCCTTCTTGCCCATTCCACCTGAGGCCACTGGCACGCTATAGCAACTCTCTCGAGCATAGTCAAGTAGGCCTCAACATCATCAGGATTCAGGTTTGTCAGCTTAATGTCCTTTTATTGAAATTGCTGGGATGAATGAGAATTATCAGGCGCAACTGGCTCTGATGATCCCCGGGGACTGGAAACAACCTCTTTTATTGACTCCAAAGCTTCTGTGAGTCGAGTTTCCTGGAGGGCCTGCTGTATGCCTACCCACCGTAACAGTTCAGAGATGTCATGGGGAGGTTTATCTGCCATTTCCTCCCCGGTCTCAAGCTGTCCACTCAGCAGACAGTCTGTCTTTAGCAAAGACTCGGATATAGGCTTCGCCTTATGTCTCACCACCTGCTCAGGAAGTGCAGGCAGTAAAGGTTCTCCTTTCCTTTCAAGTCATACTTCGGGTTGTCATCACTCCAGTCTGCTCAGGCTCAAATATGCACCTTTTTGTCTATGGCTCCAGCACCACTTCTAGTGCTTTACTGGTTCACTTATCTCAGGTGCCAGCAATATCCCACTTCTAACACCAAACTGTGACAGGGTACAGTTAGAATGAGCCAAGACACGACTTGTAAGGTACACAAAAGGCATAAACACACCTATCATTTTATTGAAAACAAAATAAACTAAAATAATAGATAAAATAACAAACAGAAACATAGAAGCTGACGGCAGATAAGGACCGCAAGGCCCATCCAGTCTGCCCATTTTTCTACCTTATGAATGTACCATAAGCCTGTACTGTGTCAATGGCCTATCTATTCATACTCATCTGTATTGCTCCCTTATGCCTATCCCATGCCTGTCTGAAGCCCTGCAGCAGGCTGCACATTTAAGACAGGATCACTGTGAACAATGCCATGCACTGACCAATTCCTTCAGGATGAACCATTCCTCAGGAATAATGCTGGCACAAAATATTCCTAGAGTACCAGGGAGTGAAGCTTCAGACAGCTTGTAATCAGGAGAGCAGCCTTGGTCTGTGTCAGCATCCCAGCGTATTTATTATTTAGCTTTTGTTGACCAGGTAAGTACACTAGATAAGTTATATGCCTATTTTCAGGTTCAACTGACCTTCTCTCTTCCTTCCTCTGAGTCACTCTCCATCTCCCTCCCAGAACTGCCAAACAAGGGACCTTTTATAGCCCTCCCACAAGGTCACGTGATCCCTACTTAATGGTACTTACATATGCATGGTAAAATTCACACTCCACAGAAAGTCGGTGCAATAAATAACACATATATACTAAGGTAAATACTATAGAAAAGCTACATTTTTAAATGTGGACTGATAGACTATTTCCTGTACGAGTAAATGGTAAAGGGCTTAACATAAGCAGATCCCACCCTATATCTGCGTGTGCCCTCCTCCAAGCTGCGCCTGCTGCTCTGAGCTTTCTTTCATAAGGTTACAAAAAAGGGCAAGGTGGGTCCGGCTGCCTCCTGAATAAAAACTCAGCAGGTCAGGTAAGAACCTACAGCAGTACTCTTGAGCTTTTACCATATAGTTAAACCATAAAATGTTACAACTGTTTAACTCCGCTAAGTAGCTTTTTAGTAACACTATCACACTCCTAAAACCTCAGGGAGTGTAAAACAAACTATTCTGGGCAGTGAGTGTTTTTCTGCTTTCAAGGTGTTTGTTTGAACAGTTTAGGCTTCTTCACAGAGTACTACTACCAAAGTAACCAATTGTTTTAGATGAATCTTTTATAGTTACTGTGTGTTTTTACAACTTTTATTCCCTAAAAAAACATTTAAAGATCTCACTGTAGCGTAGCTCGCATTTCAAACATTGAAAGAGACAGTAACACCACATACTTTAAACAATACAAACTGAAAACAGTCATCTTCTGTATTCATATAAAGCCACTAAACCTGGCATGCAACAGGCTAGTGCACAGGTTAAAACAGTTGTTTTAAACTTTTAATGGTGCACAAGCATACATAACAAACACACAAACCCACAGATGGCCAGTCTGTTTGGGGGGGGGGACAAACAAGCACAGACAAATACTGGAACAGTTGCTGTGCAGCAAAACACACAAACCATGACATTTAACATACAGCATTTAACCTGACAGGTTTACCTAATGCTAGCATCTTTACTATACACTTAACTAAGGACATTCTTGTCCAATCTTTTATAACGTAAAACACTATCCCCATCACAGTCTTCCATGTGAAGAAATTGTCCTGGCAATGCAGCCACCCCCTGCATAGGCAGCCATGGCTCAGAACAAAAGAAGAGATACACAGAACAAAAGAAGGGGTCTGTGATTCCACAAAATCTAAGACTCTGGTTTAGCTTTCCAGAGAGGTGGTATTCCCAGGAGACAAAGTAAGTGGCAAATCCATGATGTGAGAGTGACATATTTGATGATGCAGCATAGAGAGCTGGCATCTGAAAGCTTTTTGAGGTCTGTGTCAAGCCTTAGCAAGTCAGTCTGTATAGGGACTTCATACTTATACCATCTAAGAGTTGGAGTCTACCATGGCTCACTAAGTTACCTTGTGTGGTGAGAATATTTCTACTTTGCTAGGGTTAAGAAAAATAGGGAGTTGTTTTCTACTTGTTTCTTCTACTGTGTGCAAGCCATTTCTCTGTGAGTTTTGCAGTAACCTTGTAATTCCCATAGTCTTATGTATGTTTGCTATCCTGTATATGTGCAAATACTATGAAATAGTAAGTATTACTTATTATATACTTCACGCCTTTGTGGCTGAATCTTTTGGGGGAATAGATAACTGCTGGTATTGACAAATTCATGATCTGTCTCCTAGAGAGAGCAAAGGCTATGGTTACCATATTCTAAGCAGTAAAGTGTTTTTCAGGAGTGAGTGATAGATGAGGGCCATTTGTTCTTAGCCAAAGGAGTACTGTCCTATGTGAGCAGTGGCTCTGATGGGATTCAGACCAAGAAAGTCCCCAGGTAAGAGAATCACTTCTGTGTGATGGCACCTACCGAGGTGCACTTATAGGTATTGTGGGTTGAGAAACTTGGCAGCCTGTTGCAGGTAATTACAGTCCCTTTGTCCTGTGAAGATGGAACCCCCTGGTCAGTTAACAAGAGAATTTCAAAGAGCACAAGGTCTTTCATATTAGGAGACTGTCCTGGCCATGCAGCTACCCCTCCAGAGGCAGATATGGCTCAGAACAAAAGAAGGGGACTGTGATTCCACAGAATGCAAGGTTCCAGTTTAAGCCAGCTGTCCAGAGGGGTGGTACCCACATGAGACAAAGAAAGTGTTGAATACAGGATGTCAGAGTGACAAACTTGATGATGCAGCATGGGAGACTGGCAGCTGAAAGTTTTTGAGGTCTGTATCAGGCCCTAGCAAGCTAGTCTGTGTTGGGACTTCATACTTGCCCCACCTAAGAGTTGGAGTCTGCCATAGCCCAGTAAGTTATCCTGTGTGGTAAGAATCATTCTACTTTACTAGGGTTATGAAGCCATAGGGAAGATCTGTTTCTTCTGCTGTGTGCATACCATTTCTCTGTAATTCCCTTAGTCTTGTGTTGTATGTGTGATATCCTGTGGATACGTAAATATTGTGAAGTAGTAAATAGTATTTTTATATACTTCATGCCTCTGTGAATGAATATTTTGGGGGAACAGATTACTTGTTGGTATTGACACCGCTATCCATTTCTGAGAGAGAGAGAGAGAGAGAGAATGCTACAGTTACCATATTCTAAGAAGTAAAGTGTTTTATCAGGAATGAGTGATGGGGGAAGGCTGGTAAGACGATCACTTCTGAGTGACAGCAGCTACCGAGGTACCCCTAGAGGTGATGAAGGTTGAGAAACTTGGCAACCTGTTGCAGACTGAGTCTTAGATGTGGACAGGTTGTGTCAGACTGAAACTGCACATTGAAATAAACCGCTTTTGCACTGCAACAGAGTTTCCTGGATGAATTATAGTGGTTTGTGCTGCCTGGGGAAATCGGAGCATCATTATCTTTGATTGCAAAAGATCCAGGTGTATAGCCCCAGCTGATGTTGAAGATGTAAGTAAACACCTGCAAGAACCGTTGACCACTGGTATAATCTCCGAATCAAGAAGTTCTTGTGCATTGCCCATCATGGTAGCTCATAGGAAGACCTGAGCAGTACATCTGTGTATCGGTTATTGAACTTTAAATAAGCTTACAGTGGCAGATCAACACATAGTTCCTCATGTGGAAGACACCATTACATGCCTCACAGACAGTAAATGGGTTTCTGTCCTGGATCTCCATAGTGGATATAATCAAATTCCAGTGGTGGAAAGGGACAAGGAACAGATGGCCTTCATTTTGCCCACTTGATTTTTACCGATTCAAAAGGCAGCCACAGGGCATATCAGAGGTGCCTGCAAAATTCCAGCAGCTGCTGGGGACAAGAACTTACTTCAGGTTCTTGTCTACTTGAATGAGTTGATTGTATTTGGATAGATGCTAGAGGAGCATGAAGAACACCTCAAGAAAGTCCTTGACAGACTCAAAGAATTTGACCTGAGAGTGTCGGTTGACAAATGTCAATTCTGCCAACCCTCTGTAAAATAGACAAACATGCGCTGTTCCTCTGCAAAACACATTGCCTTGGCAAAAGGAGCCTGAACAGACCTAGCAAAGATCGAGGTTCTTGACACCTGGCCTCAACCCCACAATCAGAATACAGCAACCATTTTTAGGATTCTGCAATTACTACAGGAGGCTTATGTAGGATTTTTTCCAGTGTGGTCAGACCAATTACCAACCTCACGCAAGGGTACCCTCTTGCTAACCAAAAACAGCAGAAGAAAGGAAAAGCAGCCAAAAAAAAAAAAAACACTGCAGTTGGGAGACCAATGGGATCAGAACTGTGAAAGTGTTTTTCAGGAAATACTGGGACACCTGTGTAGTCCTGTATGGACTCAACTAAGCATTGCTTTTGCCACACTGACTCCAGCCTGAGTGGACTGGCTGCCATGTTATGCCGAGAATACCCAGAGGGATTGAGACCAGTGACATTTGCAAGCTGGAGCCTTATAGCTGCTGAAAAGAAC
The DNA here is from genome assembly GCA_016271365.2 of Neoceratodus forsteri. Classification (NCBI taxonomy): domain Eukaryota; kingdom Metazoa; phylum Chordata; order Ceratodontiformes; family Ceratodontidae; genus Neoceratodus; species Neoceratodus forsteri. The sequence goes on from JADMNL010000023.1 coordinate 413,477,851, forward strand.
TACCTGGTACACTAGCTGGAATTCTTGGTTTTCCATGATTCTCTCTGTGGGGCAAGATTCACTGTGGGAACTGACAACAATCTGCTTACATGTGTCAACACCACTGCCAAGCGTGATACATCCAAGCACCGCTGGTTTTTCAGCTCTCCACATATGACTACAACCTGGAATCTCTTGTTGTGGTGGCAAAGGGGAACTCTTCCATCTGGATTAATTTCAGCACTGTCCATAGTGTCCATTCTTTGTATGGAGTCTTTTGGACTTTCCATAATGGTTCTTTCTAGCAATACTGTTGCTAGCTGCAGCATTTCTTGTTGGGGTGGTCTGACATCATTTATTGGCACATCAGTGGGTGGCTCTGGAGCTGAATCTTTGTGATTAGGATGCATTGGAGGAACAACGCCTTGAATAATCCTCTGCTGCTTCTTACTTGGGATCCTCACTTGACACCATTCAGCGACATTGTCTGATGGATGTATTGGCTGTGCAGCTGGGACTTCCGACTTGACCATGGGTGCATCTGCTAGCTCCAGCTGGACCACAGGAGGTGGCCCCACATAGCGCTTCAGTCAGTTGTAGTCCTTTTGTGCTGCTGGGAGGGAACATGGCTACCCGGGGCGGCTCCATGATAAGCTGGGGAAAGAGGCAACAATGATTGGTTATGCAAATCAAGGGCTTGACTGCACAACTAATCTCCATCAAGAGATGGTACTTAGCCCTCGTGCCTTTTCCCCTGCATGTGCACAGCTACTGGCCAAATGGAAAAGAGCTGATTGAAAGTTCTTGTCCTGATCAATATGGCTGGACCATGGCATGCCGAACATATAGATAAACTGTGTTGTTAATATTGTATTGGCCATAGTCTTAGCTTCTTAGTCTGATAGAGCATAGACCTTTGCCCGCTTAATGAAGTACTCTGCTACGACCTTAACATGCTTGTTGTCCCAGATGAGTGGAATGGGGCCCAGGATGTTAATGGTCACTCTGTCCTCTGGATAACTGGTGTGGAAGGTTGCTAGGTGAGCTCTGAGGGTCTGCCCACTAAGTTTCCCGGAGGCATATTCTCTGCATGCTTTAACCCTATTTTGAACACTTTGCTGTCAGTGAGGCCAGACAAAGCAGATTCTCACTTTTTCCATCACCATCTCAGTCCCAAAGTGTTCAAGGCAGCTGTCATTATGGAGGGAGAAGAAGAAAAGGGGAACCAGAGAAGAGGGCAACGTAGTTTGTTCCTGGCACGTGCCATTGTGAGCATGGCAGAAACTGTGAAGCAACAAGCCATCACTGGATATGTACAACTTATCCCAGATACCTTGGAAGGGACAACAACCAGCTTCCATCCTGGGCTTGCCATCTGGCTTACATCTGCCAGTTGCCTTCCAAATCATCAGCTAGTGAATGGGTTCCTCTTTATTTAGGCACCTGCCAATGTCAAAAATTGTATCCTCGGTGGACTTCTGTAACATCATCAGTTGGAATGTACTGATGAGCTGGAACTCTATAGAGATGTTTACCAAAACACATCTAAAAGCTTATTTTTATTGCTTTTAAACATAGTATTTTTACTACTTGATAAGGTGCAGCAAACTCACCATGAGTCTCCAAAATACATAAGGCATTGGGGCCTGCTTCCACCAATTCTGACCAGCTTGACTGAATATATCAAATACAGTTACAAGACGATGGCCCTTTACTGGGTATTTATTTTTATTTACTGATATTGTTTTATCTTTAAGACTTCTATAAATTGTTACAGGTCTCTGGCTCTTTCTCCTTGGAGATATATTATAATTAGTAATTGTAGGCTGGGTATATAGATATTCTTTCATTATTCCATTTGTTCAGGCCATGCACAGGCACGCTGTGTGCCAGTTTTATCATAGCTAGGTTTCATGGCCTTCCCCAGTTGCATATTACTTGCCAGCACTACCCATATTCCTTGTGGGAGACGCTACCCCACAGTTTAGCTGGTAACCTCCTCTTCCCAGCTCTGAGGGCCTAATATATTTTACCATACTGTCTGTCAGTGTGCTACGAGGGTGTCTATTTACCTCTCCCTATCTAGGAAGTCAATGTCTGTGATTTCCATAGTCTTTATGTTCCTGTGATGTTTTTCAATCGTGTACAAAATGGATGTATTTATCTTTGTTGTGTATTATTCTTATATAATAACTGGGGAGCGTTTTCTCCCATATGGAAACCCGGTTATTGGTCACCGTAATAACCCACAGGTTGTAACGGTGAACATGCTTGCTCCAGGCAGGCACAAGCCTCTGCTCTTCCTGGAATCATCCCTTTGTACTTCACCACCTGTAGCAGTCGGTGGTAAGTAAATAAATAAATAAAAAAACTCTCCAGTCACCTCTTATCCTTGAAATACCCCACTTTTTCCACAGCTGCTCCTTACTTGAAAATTTTTTAAAAGAGAAAGAAAAGAAAGGCAAGTTTTCAGCAGTCGCGGACAGTGGACTGCGCTTTATCCCAGCCAGACCGCGGCTGAACACAGGGCTTCGGTTAACTCCATTTTGGGAGTATTTGACTTCCAAAAATAAGGCAAAAACTTTCAAAATGAAGAGGGAGGAAGTCATTGACTTCCACATGTAAAACCTAAAATTAGATGACTTCCAAAACTGCAGGCATGGGAGTCAGAAATTATGGATTTTTCTGAAAGAAACTGTATTTTAACACTAATATATTATATTACCATCCATACATTTGTCCTTCCTAGAGTATTGACTGCCAAAGTTGGGATTCTGGAAGTATTTTGACTTCCAGAAAATTGGAATGACTTCCAGATTTTGACTCCTGGAAGTTTTAGACTTCCACTGAAAATAAATTAACTGAAACTCTGGCTGAACACCGATGTATTTTTATTTTATATAATTGCTGTGGTGAGAAAACACTCCCCGGCAAGTATATAAAATAAAATATGGGGTGGTGTGTATAATGAGATTTTACACACACCCTCATTGTGGGATGCATTTCATAAATCCCTCGGGCTTTGCTCTCTGGGTTTATGTAGCATTCCACAACTTGGGTGTGTGTGTGTATAATCTCATTATAGAACCACCCCATACTTTATTCTCTATATATTTCTCTGCACAGTTGGCATGATAGTGTCTGTTCTTCAGCAGCACCAATGGCGACTAGACTGTCAGGATACTGTGGGAGGCAGTGGCCTAGATACTTGGGTTAGCTTGGAGGAGTTAGTCCTCCTTTTCATATTCAGTAGACAAGATAGCCTAAGCTTTTACTATATGTTTTACAATAATGGCGGTGTCCATTAAAATTCTATCTTTTAATTTCAAGGGAGCCATAACCAAAGATATAGGCTATTACAAATGTTTAGAAGGGAACAACCAGGGGTGTTCCTGTTATAGGAGACCCATCTTTCTATGGCTAAATGTCATAATATGTTTACATTTTGCATATGGTATGGGAGAGGCCTCTTCCCATAAGAGTGGATGAAGAAGGGGCACTGCAAAATACTGAGGGGAGTTACTTTTACCTCACTCGATAAGCAGATAGATAATGAGAACCGATTTGTAATCCTAGTGGGCTGTATGTCTGATGCAGTGGTTATTTTGTCCAGTATTTACTTTCCCTCTGGACTGGATAAAACAGTAATTTGCCTGTTTTTTGACAAACTAATGTCTGCCCTCCAGGGGCAACTGATAATGGGAAGGGACCTAAATTTATTAATGAACCCCTTACTGGACACTTCCTCTGCTAATCTCTCCAGAACCACCACTGCCCAAAAATACTTCAAAACCGCTTTGGCCCATTTCAAACTAATTGACATCTGGAGGCATTTTTTTTCCTACCCGTAGAGAATATATGCATTTCCCCCCATGGTAACAGACATCAGCTCATCTTGACTATAGCTTTATTACTATAGAACATGTGGAAAAGGTCCAAGACATCTTTCATGTCCCCCTTTTTTGTCAGACCACTCTCCTGTCAAGGCAAAGATCCATGGGGTAATCCACTCAAGTCAACCTCCTACAGGTTTAGTATCTCACTTTTAGAAGAATAAGCTTTTCTAGCCTGGGTTTATTTATTATTAATTTATTTAGCTTTTGTTAACCAGGCAAGCACACTAGACAAAAACAGATGCCTATTTTCAGGTACAACCCAGGAGGTTACAAGGAAATAAGGAAGCAATTTACAGACAGGATGAGGTTGTACAGAGTTCAGGTAAACAATATATAGGCATTGCAAGATGAGACAGAGAGGCAATTCAAAATTACACAAAATATATACCCAAGAAACAGTGTGAGCAGGTATGGTTGGGAGGGCAACTAACGCAGAGCTCAGGAAAGTGACCCGCATGGAGGACCAAAGTATCAAGTGTGATACCTGTTTAGAAGGGCCACTAGCGTCTTAAGTGCAATTACATGCTGAGGAGAGCAGCAAGTGATCCTAGTACGAACATGAGCATGAAGGGAATTCCGTAGTCTAGGAGCACATGTAGCAAATGTTCTGTCATCCATTTGTGTGCTGGTATTGGGAACCTGAAATACAGCAGAACCATGTGACCTTAAGGAATATGAGGAGTAAGCAGGTTTAAGGAGTTCTACCAGGACAGGAGTGGCAGTTCTGACAACATTGTCAGTGAAACACCCTAGGACAAAGCTCCAATGATAGCCTAGTGGGAGCCAAGTAAGTTGATTGTAAAGGTCACAATGGTGGTGAGATGAGGGGCTGCAAGGGCAAAGCGGCATGTATTATTGTAAGCCACGTCCCATTTGGAGAGGTGAGTTTTAGCAGCATGAGCAAATGTGATGAGACCATAACAGAGCATGGGGAGGAATACACCTCTCACCGGGGCAATATGAGTGGCATGGGTGAGATTGTTTTTTGCTCTGTGTGCCAGACCCAATGTACTATTTTCAGCTCTACATATGTTATGAATATGTTGGGAGAGATCCAGCTATGGATCATTTATCCATCATTATGGTGAAGATGTTAGCCCCCCCCTCCCCCATGGGACACTGTGAAAACAGTCTTGAGAGGTCATTTCGTGGCCTAGACAGCCCAGAAAAAAGAAAGGGAGGAAAAAATGAAATCCTTACAGGATAAACTACAAACTTTGTAAATGCTATATACCAAAGGGAACAGAGTGGTACAGGCTCATATTAACCAAACTAAAACTGAGCTTCAGGGTTTGCTGGACCAACAAACTGAACAAAAGTTGTGTTATCTTCAGTAGTATAATTACAAAGGGGGTTCCTGAGAGGCTCACAGACTGGCCTGACAGCTGAGAGCACAATGCCTGGGTCAATGACGAACTCTCACAGTTTAGTCAAGACTTCCTCCAACTGATGATCTCGTTGGATTCACACAGGTTGTTACCTCTGCTACCCATAATTGTGATAACTCTCTGGACCTTGTGTTCCTCCTGGGGATGAAGATCTCCAATTTGATGGTGGAGCCAGTCGGTTGGTCTGACCATCACACTATAGGGTTTAGTTTCATGGCTCCCCCCAATAGACCTGCCACTTTGGAGATGGTTCTGTGCCACCCATTAAGGGGTGTGTCCCCTGCTGGTCTAATGGCGGTACTAGACATATCAAGTAGGTAATTGGGATGCATGGAGCCAGGTAACCTGCTGCTGCACTATAATACTACTGTATCAGGGGCCCTGGACTCCATTGCTCCTGTCCGAGTTCATCCACTCACTCTTTGTCCTTGGTCCCCTTGGTTCAATGGGAACTTGAAGGAGTTGAGGGAGTTGGACGAAGGCTGGAGCGTTGCTGGTGGAAATCTGGCCTGGAGGTTGACAAACTTAGATTGATGGCCCATTATAGAGACACTCAATCGGCCATCTCCCATAAGAAGGCAGAGTTCCTGTCCAGGGAGATTGCCGCTGCAAGGAATTGACTGGCTCGACTTTTTCGAACTGTTGACAGGTTGTGCAATCCAACCTGCCTTCAGAATCTGAGAGCTTTTTCACAACTTAAGTGTGAGGAGTTCACTCAATTCTTTGCAGATAAGGTTGCCACTGTCAGGTCGGAGATCCGTTCAGTACGCTCCAGTGAGCAGTGCAGTGGTCGGTGGGAAGTCGCTAGCACCCAGTTTGTCTGGTCTGACTTTAACCGACTGGCAATCACTGATGATATGAAGACTGTCCAGGGTATGCAACTGACTTGCTATAGTTTGGATCCTGGTCCAACCCGCCTCCTAGTGGAGCGTGGAAGTCATCAGACCGGTCCTTGCTGAGATAGTCTGGAGCTCGTCGGAGAAGGGGTGTCTTCTGACCCCTTGTAAGAGGCAGTCGTGACCCCCCTTTTTGAAGAAACCTTCCCTCAACCCAGATCGTCTTGCAAACTACAGACCTGTCTCTAACCTGCCCTTTGTGGGTAAGGTTATCGATAAGGTAGTCGTGTTGCAGCTGAAGACCATCTTACCACCCACGAAGTCTATGATCCTCTCCAGTCTGGATTTAGGAAAAGGCATAGTACCAAGATGGCGCTTGTTTGGGTGCTTAATGATCTCCTGATGGTTAGAGATTGAAAGAGACGTTCGATCCTGGTTCTCCTTGATCTCTCTGCAGCATTTGACATCATGGACCATGGAGTATTACTGGAGCACCTGCGGTTGATCTGTGGACTGCCTGGTACGGTCCTCAGATAGTTCCATTCTTTCCTTATGGGCAGGATGCAGAGAGTGGTGTCAGGAATTTTTTCCTCGGCCCCTTTCCCCCCGACCTGTGGGATGCCACAGGGCTCCGTGTTATCTCCCATGTTGTTCATGGTGTATGTGCTGCCATTGGGAGACATTATAATGTGCTATGGGCCGAGTTTTCACTTCTATACAGATGATGCTCAGCTATACATGTCCTGTGTGCCTGAGCAGGATAATGCTGTCTCAGTCTTTAACAACTGCCTCGCTGAGATTCAGGACTGGATGAGTGTCAGCTGGTTGAGGTTGAACACGGATAAGACTGAAGAGTTGATTGTGGACCCTGGTCGTTGGGTAGAGGGGTCCTCGACTGCTCAGCCCTCTGGGCTTGTTCTGGGGGGCAAGCAACCGAGGTCCTCTGAATGGGTGTGGAATCTGGGCATTATTTTTGATGGCAAGCTGATGCTTAAATCAACAGGTATCAGCTGTCATCAAGTCCTCATTTTACCATCTAAGGAATATCACCTGAATAAAACACCTTGTTCTGCCTGATCTTCCTACTCTGGTCCATGCCTTTGTGACCTCCTGCCTCAACTACTGCAGTGCTCTCTACTTAGGGCTTCTGGGGGTGGACATCTGATGCCTGCAGCTGGTGCAGAATGTGGCAGCCAGGCTGCGGACAGGCTTATCTCGATCTAGCCACATCACGCCTGTGCTCCGCGAACTGCACTGGCTGCCAGTGCAGTGAAGGATCACCTTCAAGGTTGGTTTGCTGACCTACAAGTCCCTACACGGACAGGGACCACATTATTTACAAGACCTCCTGCATCCCTACCGCCCCTTCCGCCTGCTCTGTTCTACTGAGGAGTGATTGCTAGAGGTTCCCAGGGTCCATTTAAAGACCTCGGGGGCGAGATCTTTTGCATTTATGGCCCTGACCCTGTGGAACTCTCTGCCTCGTCAGATTAGAGAGTGCCTGTCCATTGAGACTTCTAAGGCTGCCCTAAAAACTTACTTATTTATTTGGCTCAGCCTTCTTAGATGCTTTTTAATTGGACTGTTGTTGATTTTATCTGATTACTGCTTTTATCATTATTCTAGTTTGTTTTATTCTTGTGTACAAGCACTTTGATATTTTGAAAAGCGCTTTTTATAAATAAACATGACTTTGACACAAAAAATAGGCCTGTATACTCCAGCTCTGAGACCCAGTATCAGGAAACCTGGTCAGGGACCATGGAGGCCTCCACCATGTAAGGTCAACCTACTGTAAAGATTTATACACCCAGAGGGATAATCCAGATCAACAAAAAGTGAAGGCCTATTATTTAGAAGTTAGGACTTCCTAAACTAATGGTCTGCTCTCCCAGATATCACAAGTGCCCTGGTCCTGACGGCTGCCCAGCCAAATTTTATAAAACATTTTCTGAAGACCTCACTCCTTTATTGCGTTGAACTTTTATTACTGTTCATGATGGTTACCCCCCCACCTCCTACCTAAAAAATATGCCACCATCTTGGTAGTACTGAAACCTGAGAAGGACCCTTCGCACCCCATCATCTAACCTTGATTTTAATCTTAGATTATAAATTATTTATGGGAATTTAGGCCTTGAGATTGGACTCACTTCTTCCTAAAATTATAGATAATGATGGTATCAGATCATAATTATGCAACAAAAATAGTGCAACCATTTAACGCGTGGTCATAAGAGCACGGCATATATTGGCGACCGTAACATTAGAGCGCACAACATGTTTGTCATGAGTTCAGTGCTATCACCGTGTCCCTTGCTTTCTGTGATGAAGTATGCATTCTGTGACCATGAGGAAGAGTTCCAGCTCAAACTCCTGAGAGGCTGTGAGTCCAACCTGTGACTTGTATGTTGCTGGTGTGCATGGGGGGGTCAAGGACCTCCTCCGTGGTGGTATCCAGTCCTCCTTTTTTGTGTAATCAAGTAAGTCACCAATGAGCCACATGGTGGCTGAGCCCTGTATCTTGCGTTTGGTAACAGGGGCATGCTTATTTTGCAAACCAGTGAAAATAGTAGAAAAAGAAGCCGGATAGACCTGCCATCATGCGTGCATGAGGAACTGATCAGCCTGGGAGATATATCACTGTTAAATCACTATGGAGAAATACGTTCCTGATGGACAGCAAGTACAGCAGAGTAGTACATCAAAAAAACAAAACTCTACTTATGCTCTAGTCAGAGTGCAGTAAAGTTTGATTTGTGCAAAGGTGCCTACTGCAGATTTCTGAGGGAATTTTCCACAGCAAGTACAGCAACGTAGTACATCAATGAACAAAAATCTACTTGCGCTTCAGTCAGAGTGCTGTCCACTAGATGGTGATAATTGGGAACGGTGCTGCAGCTTATCCATTAGGTAGGGAAACGCACAGACTGGGTGGGCCAAGCGGTCCTTATCTGCTGTCAAGTTCTATGTTTCTATGTTTTAGAGCTTTAATGCACTCTGACATACTGCTCAGAACTAACTATGGAGTGCAAGTACAGTTTTGTTTTTTGCAGTTCAGCATTGTTACTGTAGGGTAAAGGCTATAAGGCTGTACCACAAAACTAGTGCTGTTTATGCACCAAAGCATTTTTCACACGTGCTGTATTTGACAAGCACTGAACTGTCTGCGCTATAATGATTTGCACCATTATGGTTACACAGTATTGACAGTGAACCAATAAAGAGCAGTCTGGTATTATCAGGAAACGCCAAACGCAAGATAATGTTAGGCATACTTTATATTGTATTGGCTATGTCATAGAGAGATCGCTGGCAATGGTAGTGTTTAGTTTAGATGCTGAGAAAATGTTTGACTGGGTGTCCTGACACTTTTTGTGGCACACCCTGTCAAACTTTAGATTCCCCCGCAGATGTTATCAAATTATTTCAATCCCTATATGCAACCTCTAAGGCCTATATCTGGCTCAATGGTAGTAACTTTAACCTGGGACACTAGGCAGGGGTGCCTAATTTTGCTCCTACTGTTTGTGTTCTATATAGAGCCTTTGGCCCGGGCAGCTCATATAGCCACAGAAGAGGTAGAGATTACCATGTAGCCCTATTTGTGGATGGTATCATCCTAGCTCATCAGAGACCTCTATCCCATAGGTGTGGCAACTTTTAAAAAAATGTGGACACTTGGCCAGGTTTTAAACTAAATATTTTGAAGACAGAAACTGTGATTTACAATGTTACCCCCTACCCGGGCATTAAAACAGTCCATACCGATATGGTGGAATAGAGGAGCTATGAAAATTTGGGTATGCAATTAACAAAACATCCTGGCCACTTGGAACTGTTAAATTATGAACCCTTTACCCAGAAAATCGATGAAGATTTGGAAACATGGACTCTGCTCCCCTTACCTCTCTTAAGCAAAATAGAAACCATCCAACAGAATGTCCTTCCCAGGATAATGTACTTCCTCCAAACACTGCCCCGGTTCCAGAAGAACAATACTTCCACCACTGGAGTAAGGCAGTTTGTCGTTTTCTATGGGGAGGGAGTTGACCACAAACAAAATATTCAATATTACAGCTGCCGAAGGAAAAGCGGGAAGGACTTAACTTGCCTAATCTGGATTCAACTACACTCTTCTGATGTCCTTTGTATTTCTGAGTCCTTTCTCTCATCCAAGACTCCTGACACAAGCCTGTACCTTCCTGACTTCCATCTTTTCAGGCAAGGCAGGATGGAGAAAATGTGGAGGAGGTGTTATCTATGTTTACCAGAGTCTCTTGTGCTATGGCCATCAGGGAAGTCATACCCTCTGCACATGAATATCTCCTAGTCAGGCTCTCATTTCCCCATCTCTGTACCCATTTCCATTGTTTTTTTTTACATCTCTGCTAAAGTCGCACACTCTTCCCTGGTTAACACCCTTTCCACCATCTCCTCTCATTCCTCCACAAATGAAGTCATCCTCCTTGGGGATGTCAACAAAAATTGGCTCTCCCCATCCTCCAAATCTAGTATCCATAGGATTGAGTCCCTTAGTCTTTCCCAGATCATTTCCGATCCCACTCAGCTCAATCCCCACTCCAACAAGAATGTCCTTTTGGACTGGGTTCCAACCTCTCACCCTCACCGTATTGTTGCAGCAGGTATATTGCTGGATTCATTTAGCAACCATTGCATGATGTTCAGCATCAAAAAGATCCAGCATCACCCCTCCTCCCCAAAATACATCTGGTCTAGGTCTCTTCAGTCGCTAAACATGAATGCTGTACTGAGTGACCTAACTGCACTACACTGGTTAAGCCATCCTCTCTGCTACTGATATTGATGTGGCCCTCACCCTGTTTCGCTCCAAATTCTCCTCTGCCTGGGGCAAACACAGCCCCCTTAGGAACTCTAGAGTCAGAACTTCTCACCACCTTGGATCACCTCTGAAGTCATCAACCTGTGCAGGTTTTGTTATCTTGTTATCCCACTCCCTTCCTGGCATCATCTCTTACAGGGCTTTGAGTAACGACTGTACGAAGCAAGGCTGTCTGGGCTACAAAACTGCACTATTTCAAGGCCAACCACCAGAAAACCCTTAATACCCCAGCTAAATTCTGGAAGGTTATCTACACCCTTTTCAACCCCCTTCCAACCGGTCTGCTCCCCCAGTCCTCCAGGTTAATGACTCACCTGTGTCTGACCCCCCCTCTGTTGCTGCTCACATCAATGAGTACTTCACAACTTGAGTTCTCCCTTCTCCCCCTCCTGACTCCTCTCCTTTCCCTGATGTTCCCTTCCCCTCTTCTGACTCCTCCCTGGGTTTCCACTTCCCCACTGTTACTGCCCAGGAAACCCTGCTTGTCCTCTCCTCCCTCAACCTAAGTCCAGCCCTGATGGGTTGGAACTCAAGCTCTTCCACCTCACTCCTGCCATTTCAAGTCCCCTTACTCACTTGCTTAACCTTTCCTTCACCCTCTGTGCTTTTTCTCAGTCCTGGACGTTGGCCGGAGTTATTCTGCTTCATATAGGGGGTGACCCCCTCCTCCGCTAGCAACTTCCATCCCATCTCCCTTGTTCACTTTCTCTCAAAACTGCAAAAGAAACTGGTCCATTCCAGACTCCTCAACTACTTCTAATCCTTCAACTTCCTCTCCTCTTTCCAGTCTGGCTTCTAGAAGCACCATTCCACCATCTCCTCCCTGCTGTGTGTCACTCATTCCATCTTCTGTGGGATGGATCAGTGGCAGATTATGGCTGCCATTTTCATCAGTCTGGCCATAGCCTTTGATTCTGTGCCCCATCCACTCCTCCTGGACAGGCAGAGCTCTGCTTGCCTCTCAGCTTCTGCCATTGGTTGATTCTGTTCCTACCTTATGGGCCATAACATTCGGTACAGCTAGGAGGGATCCTGGCACCTCCACCATGCATCTAAGCTTCGGTCCCACAGTGCTCCATCCTGGGTCCCATCCTCTTCTCCATCATCTTGAATGATCTCCCATCTGAATATACAAACTCACATATTCACATGTATGCTGATGACACAGTCATCTTCCCCTCCGGTGCCTCTTCTGCAGCTGTTGAAGAGCTTCTCCAGCAGGACTTCAGCAATGTTCTGCACTGGTTCCAATTGAACCAACTGAGGGTCAACACTAAAAAAACAAAAAAAAAATGGTGTCCATGACCTTTAGATCCCCCCACCCCATTTTCACCACACTGGATGGCACCCCCTTGAAGCAGTGGAGGCCTTCAAGTACCTCACTGTGTGGCTTGACAGTAAGCTTGACTTCTCAGCCCACATCAATACCATCCATGCTAAACTCCTTCTCAAGCTTGATGCCCTTTACCATGACAAAGACTGCCCATCTCTGCAGGTCCGGAGGGAGCTTGTTACCAACCTGTGCTCTCTAGCTTCAGCTACGTGGGTATAGTCTGTGGCACTACCCCATCCACTTCCCTTGCCAGACTGGACACCCTCTGTAACTCATTTTGCCCTTTGCTACAAACTCCCCCCTAGTACTCACCACTGCTCCCTCTTCTCCTCCCTTTCCATCCTGCCTCTGCCTTCATGTCACATGGCTAGCTGTATCTCCTTCATATCCAAATACTGGTTTGGTTCCCTTCTCTCCTACCTCACCTCTTCCAACTCCCCCCTCCCTTCTGTTCCCTCCATTCCAGTGAGCATTGCACTTTTTCCACTCCTCCCCCTTGCTGCTCTGCTCAGCAATCTGCCTTCTGTTATTGACTTCCCTCACTCTGGAACAAACTCCCTCCCTCCTTCCACCTCTCTTCTTCCCTCAGGCACAAGTTGAAACTCCAACCCCACCCACCTGCTCCTGCTACCTTTCCTTCTGACACCTCCCCATCCTTGCCTCAAACATCCTTGTTTGGGCTCCAGCTGGGTCTCTGCTACCTGCCTACTGATTGCACTTCCTCACCAGATCTGTTCTACCCTTTACCACAGGGTTAGGCATAAGCTCGTCTACAGGTCTCTCGCCTGTTTTCAGTTTAGTAACTGCATGCTTTGTATTGCAGTTTTACTTTGCACTTGAGCTGACATCTCATCTTGAACTGTGAACACACTTTATTTTCTGTTAATTTTATTTTTGTACCAACTTATTTTTGTACCGAATTATTTACCAGATGTTTGTTATCCATAGTCCAGCACCCCTGATTGTACCCCCACCTCGCGAGCAGTAAGCTATATGTAGGTACATGTACTAACCTTAGGGTGAAGACACTTATCATATAAGCATAAGTGTCAGGATCTGTGTTCTACTAATGCATATTATGCTCTGTTATGTTTTACTGATATATTTTAGCTATGAGAGATGTGTTTCACTCTGTTTTTACTATATTCTTATAAGTAAGGCAACAGTGCCATCTTTAGTGCTTGTGCATCACTGTAATTACAACTAACCTTGGGACTTATAGAAGCCCTATTGTATTGCATTATCTGTGCAATCTAAGCAACTTCTCATGTTAGTTAGGATAATTATTCAGGCCACCTTGTTTTTGGCCAATTATACACTTTTTATGTATCTTCTTTAGTCGTAGCCATAGTTATTGGGGTATAAGACCCTTTGTAGCATGTAACTTCTATGAGAAGAGAGACGGCGTTACCTAGGTAAGGAAAACTGATAGTTCTCCCAGTGATTACACTGTTGGTAGTAAGCTTGTATTATTGATCTGCAATAAATTCCATTTATTACATGGGTACCACTTGTCTGTTGTCTCTTCCTATTGTGCCATTCCACCAAGAATCTGAGAAGGTAATTTATTACCAAGTTACACGTTGCTCTGTTGACTTGTTTCACGTATTGTACTGCTATTTTTCCTGTTCACTTCCCCCAAGTCGCACCTGGAAAGGAGCTTCGGATCAGTATGTCTGTCCCAGTTACCAATTTTCAAAAAAATAATCTGATGCTGTACTGTGTGGCAGTTTAGCTCCATTTCCTATGTTGCTGGCATGCCCCACAGCACTAGTTATACTGGAAGGAGATAGTTTACTATCAATGATCTATATAACTTTGATAAGATTCTGTTCACCTGTCCCATCAGTTCCACCCAGTTGTGACATTTTTTCCCAATATACAGCTGTTACAGTACAGTAATGGAGAATGCATGTAAAATGTCCCTCACCCAGGTCCTCACTACCTGGTTGACAGCCATGGCATATGATTCAACTTACGCTCCTAATGCCATAGACACTACACTTCACAATTGAGACAGGATGGGCCTGCATTCTGTCCATCAGTTCTGATTCGCAGGGCTTCAGATTGTTCACTGTATTGTAGCAGGAGTTCCAGTTCCCGGCAGGGGCTAATAATCACTAATTACAGCTGAGATCCTATCTTTTAGGGCTGGGAGAGAACTTTAAGGCCCTACCACAAAGCCCAGATTTATTGCTGTTTTAACTGCTCAATGAAAAGGAGATAAATGGTCACATTTAATTGGAGTGCTGTATCAGGGACTATATGAGTTAGCCCAGGAAACTTCAGAGTCCACCTTGGGTAAATGGAATACTGAACTTCAAACTAATCACACCCTAGAAACATGGCAAAAATATGACATACCAAATTATCAAGTCACATCCTGCACATACTGGAGGGACTGTGCTTGAAAAAGCAGAATGCATTTTTATAGTACCCTGCCATTCAAATGAAATATATGGAGTTACGATAGTAGATGCTGGAGGGCTCATGGAGAAACAAAGGCCATACATAGCCATATTTTTTGGGGCAATGTCAGTCCCACAGGACTTCTGGCAAATAACTGTAACAATACAGTCATATTTATGGAACTGAACTGGTAACCTTTCACTGGTTCTGCTGGAGATCCCATCAAGTTGCTGCGAGACACAACACTTAAAACTTCTAGTAATTTTAATAAACGTAGCTAAAAACTGTTAATGAGACTGTAGCTCTCGAAAATCTACCCACCTTGGAAAGTTGGACCAAGACAGTAAATGCCATTTATTATATGGAAAGGTTAACACATTAAAGTAGGGGTCAGGAACAAATATATGATGGAATTCCGTCATTGCTGGGTTATACACTAGTTAGATGTTAACCCAGACTTTGTTCCTTAAGTATGCAGAACTTATTACCTAAAAAAAAAAATCCTAGTCAAATCTAGAAGATATATAAACACATAGTAAAACAAAAGCAGATTTAAGCTATAAAACTGTATAGCTAGACTATGAATGTGTTTTCTATTTATTCCACGTCACTGGGAGATTCCTGCGGGCACGAGGGACCGCACTTTGGAAACATCTGGTCGGACTCTATTGTCTTGGATTCTGGACACTCCTGAGGGACCATTTGCAGAATGCTGGTCATTGCTTCCTGTGTGGAAATCCTAGCTTATAATAAAATATGGACTCTGGTATCTGTGTGCTGGTTTGTTCTTTGTTTTCTTCCCTTTTCTATCTGTACACTGTCTGAAAAATTGAAAAATTTAATAAAATTAAAAAATATATATCCTCGGTTACCTCTGGCATTGATGGGTATAATGGTTGTGAGTGGCTCTGGCGAATTGGTTGACTGGCCATGAGGCCTGTGGGAGAGGGAATTGGCATTCAGGTGGAACTTGCCCCATGGTGTACAATTTCGTAATTGTGTAGATCAGGCTGTTCAAACCATCAGGCCAACTGCTGCCTGGCTGCTGTAAATTTGTAGAGCTAGTGTAGAGACCCGTGGTCCATCCGCAGAGTAAATGTCTGTCTCGAGGTAATATCAGAAGTATTTCACAAAGAATAACATGGCCATGAGGTCCTTTTGCATGGTGGCATAATTTTGTTCTGCACTCATGTGCTTTGCTTTGCATACACACAGCCAGTGGTCAAACAGACTTAAAAAAAAAAAAAAAAAAAAACCTGGCTGCATGCCAACCACTTCCATGATGTCAGCCAAACCTTCTTTGCTCCCACAGCTGACTAGAATAAAGAAAAGGGAGTATCTGTCCTGCAAGTTGGGAGGTTGGAAAAGATGGGGATGTCTTATCCTGACTAGGGTTGCCACCTATCCGTTTTTTGACCAGATAATCCGGTTTTTAGGGTCCTTATCCAGTTTTGATTAAATGCAGTCCGGTTTTTGGGCCATTTTGAGTGCTCATATCCTGTTAAAGCTGCTGTATCAAATCATTCACTGTTTTGGCTGCATTGCATGTCCAGGTTACAAAGAAGTTCTGATGTCACAGTCATTCAGACCTGCCTTTGTAAAACCAATCTGTCTGGGAGGTGTAAAGCTTGGCCATTAAGATCATTAGCAGTAAATTAACCTAATCTTTTCCACTCTGAATTTTAAGTATGGTCTTTTACTGCTATGACAGCAAACAGCCTTTACACCTTTATGTGCCCTCATGTGTTTCTTTTTGTTTGTCCTATATTCTGGTATGTTTTAGACCCATTTTTTGTTAAATTAATAATCTAACCTTTATTGCCTTTATCACTACATTTGCTCTCATGTTTGTATTAAAAGAACATTCCATGATATGAGCTACACTCTTACAGGCCATTCAGCTAAACAGCATGGAATGGTGTATCTGAAATTGTGGAATGTTTTAGAAATATGGAAAGAAACAGCAGTAGCTGCTGAGGTAAAGGGGAACACAGTGCAGTATTAAAGGTGCCACAAGCATTGATAATTAAGTTATAAAAAATTGGTCAAAGCATCAGAATACATGACTGACATGGAAAGGAAAATGAGATACTGTTTAACAGAGGGCTGAGCAATAAGCTGTGGATGGGCTTGGCACATGCAGCAGACCTGAGTTTGATTCCCACAACCTCCATTTACATACTGTGTGACACTGAGCAAGTCACTTAACCTTCCTGTGCTCCTGGGTCACTCCTGTAAAATGAGCTATGTGGACTACGGGAGTTAACCTGGTTGCCAAAGAATAAAAAGAAATAACTGAATAAATAAATCAAATAAATAACTATAAAAAATATTTCCTATCACTAGTAATGTATATTCCAACATTACAAATGGCTTTGGAGAAGGAGCAATATTCTCACCAGTCATAAAACCGGGGTGGAGCCAGAGGCGGAGTTTGGGATGTGGTTTAGCATCTGTTTTTTACATCATCCAAAAGTGGTAACCCTAATCCTGACACCCGCACACAAACACACAAAAATATCTTCAATGGCTGTTGCCAAAGCTGCCGACGGGACACCTGCCTGTGCCATGTCAGACAGGGTTGTCACTGCGGCTGTGACTTTGGCCGCTGTACTGTTACAGTGCTTGGAGACTTTGCTGTTATTCTGCAGTTTGATGACCTAATTATGTGTAAGGAAGGAACACAGTAATTGGTGTCATGCTTTAAAAAAAAGAGTTAGGATTTTACATAATTTCAGACTTGATTACATCAAAGTGCTTTTCAAAGCAATGTATTATTTACTGGTGCACAGTGATGCTATTGAAGCAAGAAATTGGAGTCTTATTGTACTCTGCAACTGCCAACCTTCCAGACAAACAACTGCATTTCCTGAACTCT
Source organism: Neoceratodus forsteri (assembly GCA_016271365.2). Taxonomy (NCBI): domain Eukaryota; kingdom Metazoa; phylum Chordata; order Ceratodontiformes; family Ceratodontidae; genus Neoceratodus; species Neoceratodus forsteri. Next base: position 413,495,434 of record JADMNL010000023.1, read on the forward strand.
GCTGCATAATTCAATAGTCCATTTAAAGTGACAACATATAACTTGCCTAATAGTTTGGGGGGGAGGGGGTAGTGTTTGTGTATGTGTTTTTCTGCAGGTCATAGACCGTGCGGTTTTTAGGGTTTCTGTCATAGATTAACCAGCGTCCTTGACAGTTATATGAATTTAAAGTAGATATTTCCTGTTTTTAAAGCAGCAGTGCAATGAAACTGGGCAAAAAAATTTGACCCTACCTTTTTTTTCACTATAAAAGATTCCTGGCATCTTCCAATTTTATTTGATAGTAACATTTTGTAGTTCTGCCAAAATTTCAGTGTTTTATAAATGTTATAATTTAACTTTTTCTCAAGAAAAAAAAGATGACCACCACAACTGGCTTAGAAATACCATTCTAGACCTAGTTAGGATCAAGAATATAAAAAGAACTCATGGTGGGCAGTACCTAGAAAAGTATATTTGCCAGGTGAGCTGATATTGTTATTAACTGTAGCCAAAACAAGATTTTTTGGGGGAAAAAAGTTTTCACAGCACTGCTCCTTTAAGCTAAGCAACTTTCCCTCATATGCCATACTGCATAATTTTCATAAGCAAAAAAAAGTGCATGCCATACTCCACAACACATTACTAGTGCTCTAAGGAATGTGCCATTATTCTGCAGTTTAATGGCCTGAGTAAATGTAAGGAAGAAACACAGTAACTGGTGTCATGCTTTATTTTTTAGAATAGTATTGGGATTTTACATAATTCATTTCAGACATGAAGCATCTCAAAGTGCTTTACAAGTGATCACATGCAAGCAGGACATCAGTCTTAATAATGCATTCTGCAACTGCAGTTCCTGATCTATGTGCCTAATTCAATAGCCTGTATAAAGTGACAACATGTACTGTAACTTGCATAATAGTTAGAGAAGACACATTTGAGTTTGTTGAACTGAATCTTTCCATGGCACACTCCTTGAATATTTGGCTGATGCAGTTTCAATTATACTATTAGTCGATATCTCCGTTGCCTTGTTGCTACTGACTGGCTTGATGATCTGATTTCCCATATTGGCCAGCACTCCTATATACATAGTCCTAGTATCATACAGTATGTTTCCTGCCCCATCAAGCAGTCAAATACAGTTTATTTTTTTTAATCAGTACTTTGTCACTTTGCCTGCCGACCTGCCTGTATCAAGACCAGTCCCCACAGTCCCATCAGCAGCTTACCTGAGACTTACCATGCTCCATCCATTCTGTGCCACAGCACCTGAAGGTGCCTAATTGACACTGTGGGCTTGCAAGGGACCAAGCCTTCATCCTGCCACGGTCGGGGGGGGGTCCTCCATTGTCTCCCCAGGCTGACGGTGCATGCAGTTTCACATTGTGCAAGCTTCACTTCCACAGAGATGCCCCCCCCCGGCATTGAGCAGGTGGGACTCCTTGCCTTGCGTCCCACTTTGCTGCCACCCAGGTCCTCCATTTGGTAGCCACCTGTAGTGGCCACTGAGTGACACATGTAAACCCCCCCCCCGAGGGAGGAGAGGAGTCCTTGGGACACTGAATACTCCCTCCCTCATCCAAGCTCTGAGTGACCCATGTCTGTTCCTGAAGCTGAGCCACCAGCATGGCAGGAGAGGAGGCACCCAGTGCCATAGCCCTCCATGCCACTGGGTGGGCTCTGCAGTTTCTTTCTTAAAATGTAGACTAAAGGTAGCCTATAGCTCTGATACACCTCACAATCACACACCAGGATTAAGCTGCATAGTCTTTCATTTATTAAGTGCAGAAAACAGCGCTTAGGCAGTCAGACTAGCATGAAAAGAACCTCAACATTTTATGCAGCTGCGCTTTGTCAAGCTCCCTTTGTGTCCACATATTTATACAAAAATCTTAAAGACAAATGGGGTACAGTGACAGTGCAAGTGTAAATAAACAGATAATGGACACAGTATGAAGAGATATTCAGACTCGCTTTCAAAATTTAGCCTCAGGATACGCCTATGAGAGAGAAAAAAAGGTTGCTAGTGAAATACGAAGTGTATTGATTACATGCATTGAAAAAATCAAATCTGGTACTAACACGGACAATCAAAACTGGTATGACTTCAGAGGAAGGAGGCTAATTCAATCTTGTCATTAAGCCCCCTGCCTGTGGTGGCTCTCAGTTTAAAACTCCAATTGCCCTCCCTCCTGGATAACAGATTTACCAAATCTTCATCCCTTGGACCTGCAACAACTTTCTGGATTTCTGTGAACGATCAAGTATGGGATGCAGGATTACCAGAGTGTACTGTGTGTGCAGCAGAAGCATATTCCAAATTGCACTGTACAAGAGCACAAACATGGTCACCCACTCATTCCTTAAACTTGCTCTTATTGCACCCCACTTAAAAGGAAGAGCAGGTGCAAGTGGCCAGGTACACCATGTAAGTGGTGTCACATTTATGAATTTTTGGATAATGTGAATTTCAACAGAGCTGGTGTTCACAGACAGATTAGTAGTTGTGACCACATCACAAAGTTTGCACCGGCCACAGTGATGGCAGCCTGGTGGGGAAGGGGGCAACCACATGGTTACTTGAGGACTTGGCTGAAGACTACTAGTTGGTCGGCAAGTTTCTGTGGTCTCTTAAAGACCATGCATGGATATTGTTCCATGCTTTCTCTGAGCCTGGGTTCATTCTGGAGAATTTGCCAGTGTTTTCCGAGGATGCCCTCCAACTCCTTGTCTTTAAGGTAATAACAAAGTTGCATCACTCAGATTCACTGTGGAGGATCAATTGGGGTACAAAAGAGTATTTCTGGCTCTGCTGTGGCCCTGTTGATATCTGTAAAGTTCTCCAGTGAACCTAAATTCTGTTTTACCATTAAATATTGGCTGTTAGGTACATTGTGGATGGAGTGGCAGGGACGGAACAAGCTTGCTAAAAGAAGGCTGTTTGATCAGTGGCTTTCCGATACAAATCTGTGTCTACACCTGGAAATTATGATATACAGAAATGAAATCTGATCCAAACTGCAGCTAACCTCAAATTTTACATACCTGTTTGGATTCTCCAAAAATTGTGCAGACAGTGCCAGTTCATGCTCAGTCCCCAGCCACACCATACTGGGATTTTAAGACAAGCAAAAGGCGTTAGCCCATGTAAGTTGTCCCTACCATATCAGTGGAGGCAACCAAAGATGCCAACCGAAATAAACTGGTCCAGCCTTGTCTTAAAGGTATTGAAGCTAGATGCCCCAACCACCTCATTCGGTAATTTATTCCAAAGCCTTGTTACTCTAGATATATAGCTGTACTTTCATCAGTATATAATTGATATACCTATGCCACAGGGAGACTTTAAACAAAAAGGGATTCACATTAACATAATATTTAACACTCTTGTTCCACAACCCCAAATATAAATTTGCACAGTTGGAGGCAAAGGTAGCCTCCTTTGTAGTACCACTGACTTGCAGGAAGTAATTTCTCATAAAATAAAAAAGGTTACACTCCAAAATGAGCCTTGACAGTTCCACTAAAACTTCAGTGGGGGTCAGCCTTCCCATTCCCCTTCTATCAAGATATGTGTGAATGGCAAAAAGACCTTCACCATGGGGAATAATGGTGTCTATGAACTCCACAATATGGGTCACAAGTAATTCCTGACCCTGCTGTGCATGTCTGCCAAAATACCCCAAACCTCCATGGTGTCCTTGATATACCACTCATGAAGGGTTTATTTTATTTTATTATTTATTTAGTCTTTGTTAACCGGGTAAGGCCCACTAGGCACCAAGTGCCTGTTTTCAGGGGCGACCTGGGAGTTTAATGTGATGGTCCACATATTTGGATAAGGGTTTGGTTAGATCATGATGCTTCAACATTTTTTGTGCACCTTTGGTAGTAGCGGATGGGGTGTGAGGTTATTAAAAGGTCTCTCATAGGTTGGTTCATCCATCCTTGAGAGTGGATTTCTCTGATGTAATTATCAGTAGTGGTCTTGAACTGTATTATCAGATCCAGTGGAATCATCAGTAAAACTTGGAATTGTAACATCAGCTATATACAGTACTTGTCAGTATCATCATGACAACACTTCCTTCCCCCACTGTTTACTAGTGTGATTGTTATGTGGGGATTATTACTTGGATTTTGTAGAGCCTTAAACTTCTGACAGCTCATGTCATGAAAAGGCAAAGATAATGAATGAATACTTTTGCTCAGTATTCACAAAAGAAGAAGAGGAGGAGTTACCTAAACCAAACAGTAGAAGCACTCTGGATAGTGGGGTTGATACCAGTCCATTTAAAGAAGAAAGAGTACTGAAAGAACTTCTAAAACTCAAGGTGAACAAAGCAATGGGGCCTGACGGGATTCACCCTAGAATCCTAAAAGAGCTAAGGGAGGACCTAGTGACACCACTAACCACACTTTTTAACAAATCATGGGGAGATGGGGTGGTACCTGAGGACTGGAGGGGCAGATGTGATTCCCCTTCACAAAAGTGGGAGCAAGGCAGAAGCAGGAAACTACAGTCCTGTTAGTTTGACCTCAGTGGTGGGGAAAATGATGGAATCACTTCTGAAAGAAAGAATTGTTGAGTACCTAGAGGCCAGCGGGGCACTGGACTCAAAGCAGCATGAATTACAGCAGGAAGGTCATGTCAGACAAATCTAATCGATTTCTTTGACTGGGTGACCAAAGTAATAGACCAGGAGGGCTGTGGATATGGCCTACCTAGACTTTAGCAAGGCATTTGACACGTCTGCTTAAAGATTAATAATCAAGTTAGCCAGCCTGGGAGTGGGTCCCAGGGTGGTAGCCTGGTAGAAAACTGGCTGCACAACAGGACACAGAAGGTAATAGTGAATGGAACACATTCTGAAGAAAGGGGGTTACTAGTGGAGTACCTCAGGGCTCAGTACTGGTCCAGTCCTCTTAACGCCTTTATAGGTGACATTGCGAGGGTCTGGAAGGAAAGGTATGCCTCTTTATGATGACACAAAGATCTGTAACAGAGTTGATACCCAAGGAGGGTAGAAAGGATGAGAAGGACTGGCAAGGTTGGAGGAATGGTCAGACATATGGCAACTTAGATTCAATGCAAAGAAGTGCAAAGTAATGCACCTGGGAAATAAAAATCCAGGAGAAGAGTACACAATAGCAGGGAGGTACTAACAACAACAAAAATGGAAAGGATCTGGGTGTAGTCATATCAGATGACCTAAAGGTGGGTATGCAATGTGAGAAGTCAGTAGGGAAAAGCCAGGGGATACTAGGATGCATAGGAGGGCATCACAAGTAGAAAAAGGGAAGTGGTTATCCCTCTATACAGACAGTTGGTGAGACCCCATCTGGAGTACTGCGTGCAGTTTTGGAGACCTCATCTACGCAAGGACATAGACAGGATGGAAGCAGTCCAGAGGAGGGCAACTAAAATGGTGCATGGTCTATGGTCTACATCAGAAACCATATGAAGAGAGACTGAGAGAGCTTAATATGTATACCCTTGATGAAAGGAGGGACAGAGGGGACATGATAGAAACTTTTAAGTACCTCAAGGGAATCAACAAAGTCCAGGAGGGTAGCATCTTTCAGAAAAAGAGATGTGTAAGAACAAGGGGGCACAATTTAAAGTTAGAGGGGGGACGGCTCAGGGGTAATGTGAGGAAATTCTTTTCACGGAGAGAGTGGTGGGCGCATGGAACTGCCTTCCTGGAGAGGTTGTGGGGTCTAAAACAGTGGAGGAATTCAAACATGCACGGGACAGACATAAGGCAATTATAGTGGGGGGTTGCAGGAAATAGGCTGTTGGCTAACTAGAATCTGCAGCTTATCCAGTAGGTAGGGAAATGGGCAGACTGGGTGGGCCAAGTGGTCCTTATCTGCCGTCAAAGTGTATGTTTCTATGTTAACAAATGATGGCTGTTGATGTTCACTGCCAGAGCTTCCAGATCCTACTCGTGGGCTCTGACAAACATGCCAACAGTGTTGTTCATTATTTTACAATTTTTGGGCCAGGAATAACACACTAAGTGGTGGCTTGTTTCCAGGTGTATCCCGAGAGCACAGAGAAGTTAAGTGACTGGCTCATGGTCACAGAGTATGCAAGTGATGGCTGTGGGATTCATTCCCATTAGTGGTACATAGGAAGACTTGGGAAGATAAGTGCTAGGGTGTCCCAATATTTGTATTCATATGTTCTGTTTATTGTGTGTTAAGCAACACAGGCTGTTGCCCCTGCCTCTCCAAAGGATGTTGTATCAGCTATCAGCGCATGTTGGAATTTGAATATGTGCAACAGAGGTTCAGATTGTGTGCAGACTTATGTAACACCAGGGTTCCCCATGGTTACTAGAACCCCTTTTGTAGTGTAGTTTAGGTAGGAGCTGGGCAGCACAAGAATAACATTCCTGTAGGGTTCCTTTAAGCCACCTTAGAAAATGGCCAAGAGAATCCTAGCCTTCTGATTGGCTAGAGCATTCGGCTAAGTGGGTGGGTATTTTTCAATAGAGCCCACTTAAAAAAAAGAGCCAATTCGGGGTGCTCCATTGCTAAAGGTATTCTTGGGCACCCCAAATTTTCTTACGTGCCAGCCGCCATTTTTCCACTCACCTTAGAGCGAGTTGGCAGCCAGCAAGCTCCCCGCCTCGAAAAGCCAGGCGATGCAGACTGAAGCACGCCGACAAGAACACCTACCGGGAGCCAAATTCAACAAAGCTCAGCCTCTGCTCCTCACCCCGACTTGACCATGATTCTCTTGCCCATATTCAAGTTACAAACCCCAGCAACATTTTTTTTTAAAGTGCATTTCTCACACATCTGCACAAAACACTCAAGTTCCAGAACTACTTCTTTTTGTTTGCCCCGCCCAATACCAGAATAACTATCCCGGTCTCACCTGCAACAATCATCGCTCTCCCAACAGCACTGCAGCCCACGATTTCCTGGAATAGCAACCGCATTCGCTCATTCTTTTAGTTGTAAAACAAATGGCCATACAAAAAAGTAGCGTCTGCTACAGTTGTCTCTGCTGTGGACCGCGCTAACACCCTATGTGTTCAATACTGATCATTATGGCAACAGTTGCCAACTTAAATTAAAAAAAAAAATATTGCCAGTGCTGGGGCAGGGAGGAACAAAAAGAAAAACCAGGAAAACAAAGCTGCTGCTTCAGGAATGGGGTTGGGGGGGATGTAAATGCACACAACCAGCTTTGTCTCCGGTCATAATCCAGGCGGAGGAACTTTTTTTTATAAAAAAACTTCTACGAAACTAATTTTTAATAACAGTTTTTCTATTAATTTTTTGTAGTGCCATTTTCTAAGTGCAGATACCCGATAGAGTGGGCGGTATTAGGTGCAATGACCAGTAAGCAACACACCCGGCAGGGTGAGGTAGTATAGATACCGACTTCCAAGGTCTGTAAGGCCCTCCACATGCAGCGTCGGGCCTCATTACGCCCCTGGGAAGTCCAGTATTCCCCAGTACTGCCCACCCTGTCAGGTATTATTGCTTACTGGTCAGCTGTGCTGGGCAGAAGGTTTTAAAATGGAATGTAGAACTCTCACAGCAGCATGACCCATGATTGTGAGTGCTGCAGTTGAGATTTTATTCTCAGTGTTTGGAGTTTGAGTGAGTTGGTTGGTGCTTTGCCAGTGGGCAGACTGAGTGCAAGAGGGGAGCGCCCTCTTTCCTTTTCTCACCCTAGTTCGTAAATGGAACGGTCTGGACGCTGGGTCATGGAGGCTGCTGTCTGCTGTGATGCCCCAAGGGGGTGAATTTTGTCAGAAAGTTCCTGTGGGACTGGTAACAGTGAGTAACTGCAGTCATAGATACATAGATACTGTCAACAGATAAGGGCCGCCAGGCCCATCCAGTCTGCCCGTTTATGCTACCTGACAAAGCGGCCAGTGACCCTATCTGGTTACTGGCTTTAGCTTTTTCCTCCTATCTCTAATATTCCTTTATTCCTGTCCCATGCATGTTTGAATCCTGCCACCATATGGACAGCCACCACTTCCTGGGGCAGGCTATTCCATGCATCCATCCTCTCTGTAAAAAATAACTTCCTGACATTACCCCTTATGCAGCCACCCATCAGTCTCATGTCATGTCCTCTTGTTCTGGCACTACTTTAATAGTGGAATATGTTGTCCCCTTCCACCTTGTTCATGCCCTTGAGGTATTTGAATGTTTTTATCATGTCACCTCTCTCCCTCCTTTGCTCCAGCATGTACAAATTGAGGTCTCTGAATCTTTCCTCATAAGACTTGTGATGTAGACACTTCACCATTTTGGTTGCTCTACTCTGTACTGTCTCTATTTTATTAATGTTCTTATGAGGGTGTGGCCTCCAGAATTGGACACAGTACTCCAGGTGAGGCCTCACCAGGATCCTGTGCAGTGGAACTATCACCTCCCTCCTTCAGCTTGTGATTCCCCTTCCAGTGCACCCCAACATCACAGTGGCCTTCCCCACCACCTTGGCAGTCTGCCTTGTGACCTTCAGGTCATCTGTGATTATGACCCCCAAGTCCCTCTCTTCCTTAGTAACTGCCAACAGCCCCTCTCCCCTAAAAAACCTGTAGCTTGCTCCAGGGTTCCTGCTCCCCATGTGCATGATGTGCAGGATCTGCTTGACATGAAGCTGGTTGGTCTACTCCTTCACAAACGTGCTGGTCCTCTTAGCATGGTGTTTAATGTCTCTCTAAAATCAGGAGTATTTCCAAATGCATGGAAGTTGGCTAACGTAACGCCTGTCTTTAAAGTGGGGGATAAAACCCAAACATCCAACTACAGACCTATATACATCCTTCCTCCCCTTTTGAAAGTACTTGAAAGAATGGTCCCGGAGCAGCTTACTGAGTACCTTGATAACCATAACCAACTCTGCCAGCAACAGCACGGCTTCCATAAAAAGCACTCCACACTCACCGCTCGAGTTGATTATTCATCCCAACTATATAATGCCATGGATAATGGTCAGGCAGTTGAATCAGTCTTCATCGACCTCACATAGGCTTTTGACTTTGTTAATCACAACCTCCTCCTAAGTTGCCTTTTGTCTACAGGTCTATCCCCAGATACGGTACTATGGTTTGGCAGCTATCTCTCTAACAGATCACAACGAGTCAAAATAGGTGATATCCTATCCGCTGCTGAGGAGGTGCACCTCGGGGTTCCACAGGGGTCAATCCTCGGTCCTCTACTCTTTAGTCTCTTCATCAACTCCACCCCAATGGCTTGCTCAGCAAGCACAGTTCTCTATGCTGACGATGCAGTGATCTCAATCGCTGGCAAAGACCAATAATCCATCACAACTGAACTCCAAAGCAGCTTCCATAAACTTGAATCTTGGTTTACGGAAAACAAGCTACTATTAAATGTCAAAAAACAAAGAGTATGCTCTTCATCACCTCCCAAAGCAAAAAGAAATACCTGTCCCTGCGTATTCATAACCAAAAGGGCGAGATCCTAGACCAAGTATGTAACTTCAAATATCTCAGCATTACCTTTGATGACATGCTCACCTTTTCAAGCCACATTGACTCTGTTATCAAGACTGCAAATATAAAACTTGGTGTACTTTATCGTCACAGACATTCAATGACACCAGATGCACTCAAACTAGCCACCAGTAGCTCAACACTGTCTACCATTGACTGTGGATTGCCTATTTATAGGGCGGGCACAAAAACTGCTCTTAGCAGGATCAACACACTCCTCAATAAGGCCTGTGATCTTATTTTGGGGGCTACTCTCAACACCCACACCTGCTCGCTGTATACTGAAACTGGGAGGCTCCCACTCCATCTTAGAGGGCAATACCAAACCTGCCTACTTCTAATAAAAGTACTACTTGGACTGACATCCCCCACACTGGGCGGACACTTTAAGCTGGCCTTCCCAACGAAATCTACCCGTAGTGCAGTCGCTGACAAGATGGTAATTCCCTTCAAAAGGACGGAACTTGCCCAGAACTCCATCCTGTATTAAGGTCCGAAATGGTACAGTGAACTACAGTACCTGCTGTCCTCACTGATACTACCAAGATTAGTACCTTCAAAGCTGGGCTCAAATCTCTCCTTGGCTTTAAAATGAATTGTACCTGCCTGCACTAATGTGATAGTACCTTGCCCTCAGTTTTCCATTTGCCTACCCTCCCTCCACATCTTTCAGCTATATACCACTTTTCTTCTTAACCCACTCCCCTACCCCCAATTACCCGATGGTGGCCTCACTTGGTTGAACGTTCCACCTCTCTCCCACCTCAGATGATGCCACCTGCCTGCACTAATGTGATAGTACCTCACCCCCAGTTTTCTATTTACCTATCCCCCTCTACATCTTTCTGCCATATACCACTTTTTTTCTTAACCCACTCCTCTACCCCCAATTACCTGACAATGGCCTTACTTGGTTGAAAGCTTCACCTCTCTCCCACCTCAGACGATGCCACTTTCGTTGATTCCCCCAATCCCCTCTTATCTAATCAGTCTGTTAATATATACTAATTTGATGTGTATAAATTCAAATTTTACTATTACTGCCTGTGTATATGCGTCAATGTTTTTTCCTTTTTTTTTCTCTGTACACCTTATATTTTTGTAATGTTTGTTCAACACTGACGTGGAACCTTTGAAAATGAGTCACTGACTCAAAGGTATTAATCCCAAACTGAAATAAATACAAATAAATAAATACATGATTTTGCATTTCTTTGCGTTAAACCTTAGTTGCCACACATCTGACCATCTCTCCAACTGTTCCAGTCCTGCTCTGATGTCCGCTGCAGGGGATTCTGTGATCTGTAGTTATAGAAGATGTCAGCCTATAAGTAAGCAAAGATAGTAGTCTGATACAATCTACTATACTATAGTAAACAGTACGTCCTTGTATTTCCTGGTGCCTCTCTGCAGGCCCTGCTGATGTATCTCGCCTGCTGTGGTTCTGCTATGTGTATAATGTATTCACTCTCCACTACTGGGTGGAGCTTTGTCTGATGCACTGTTTTTAGGGGTTCTGCTTTGTATAGACATGTATCCACTCTCTGCCACTGGTCGGAGCTTTGTCTGATGCACGGATCTTAGCCTTATGTGTTCTATGTATATTTTCCTATGCAACTGTGTTTAATCCTTGACTGCTTGCATAATGTCAACTGGTGTTACATGTTTCTGTGTAATGTTTAACTGGTACCATGTGGTTCTCTGTATGAACTTGTCTTTCATTGTACTCTCCAGGATCGCACCTGAAAATAGGCAAATGTTTTGTCTAGTGTGCTTACCTGGTCAACAAAAGCTAAATAAATAAAAGTAAAACTGAATGTTGTTGCACAAAAATTGCACATTGGGGACAGCCCCACACTTGGGTGTAGGGCCCTTTGTGCTCACCATTCCACTTTAAGAGATCACAGAATCTTGGTGACCTACTAATACATAGTCTTCAGCCAAGTCCATATGTAAACCCATGGTTTCCCTCTCCCACCCAGGTGTCATAGCCGTGGCCATTGCAACTGCACATTTTGTGAAGTGGTCACAACTAGAAACATAGAAGTTGATGGCAGATAAGGACCACAAGGCCCATCCAGTCTACCCATTTCTTTTTCTACCTTATAAATGTGCCATCGGCCTTTGCTCTGTCAGTGGCCTATCTATTCATACTCATCTGTATTGTTAACTATTGATCAGTTTATGAATCTGAGCTCTGGTAAAACTCACAGTATCCAAAAATTCATAAACTGTGACGCCAGTCACATGGTGTATCTGGCCACTTACAGCTGCTTTTCCTTTTATGTGCGGTGTATTACATGCAAGTTTAAGGAATGAGTGGGTGACCATGTTTGTGCCCTGGCACAGGGCATTTTGGAGTGTGCTACTGCTGCATGCACAGTGTGCTCTGGTAATCCTGCATCCCATCCATGGCCTTTCAGGCTCAAAAAAGTAACTACAGGTCCAGGGGGAGGATGGCGAGTTGGTAAATCTGTTATCCAGGAGGGAGGGCTATTGGATTTTTAAACTGAGAGCCACTACAGGTAGGGGGCTTAATGACAAGATTGAATTAGCCCCTTCCTTTGAAGTTATACCAGTTTTGATTGTTAGTGTTAGTATCAGACTTTTTCAATGTTGTAATCAATACACTTTGTATATAACTAACCATTTTTCTCTCCCATAGGTGTATCCTGTGTCTGAGTTTTGAAAGTGATGCTGAGTATCTCTTAATGTTTCCAACATTCATTTTTGTGTATATTGTGTCTTTCATCTGTACTTAGCACTTTATCACTGTACCCCCTTTGGCTTTAATATTTTTGTATAAATACGTGGATACAATGAGGCAGCCTTGCCTTCTTCACGAAGTGCCTCTGTGTAAAACATCGAGGTTCTTTTTGTGCTAATTTGGCTACCTGAATATTGCTTGTGGCACTTAATAAATGAAAGATTAAGCAACTTAATCCTGGCATGGCTGTGCAAGGTATCTCACTGCTATGAGTGTGCTTTCTCCTGCTGAGGCACCACTTGCTACCTGGAGCACATTTTTTCTCTCCCAGTCTAGACTAAAGGTGTTTGCATTAATATTTGGAAATTTGAGTTTTATAAATATTACAATGCCTGGGGTCTGTTTTTTTCTTCGGGTGTAATTTGCCGTTATAACCTACTGGTCATAACGGCATTCATGCCACAGACCCTACATGCACACAGTTTTACCTCTGTCCACAGCGCTGACGATTCTCGGTCACAAAGAAAATCACAGTGGCTTTTTTTTTTTTTTTTTAAGTACAAGAATCTACCAGTTCATGGCAAAAAAACGAAAGTGTCCTGATTCACAAGAAACAATAAACTGATGAATCCTGTTGTTTGCTGTGCCTGTGCATTTTTTATTCTGACATTTTTCTTATGACTGGTCACAGCATGTAATGTGGAAGCTGCCTAAGGCACTTTTTTGTTTGTTTGTTTGTTTGTTTTTAACTCTGATGTGATGTGAACCCAAAGTCTTAGTAATGTGGCCATAAACAGTCACTCTAAGTTAAATTATTGGAGTGGGTGCAGTTTGTTTATCAAAATGCACAGGCTGTGTTATTTTTAAATAGTTCAATAGATTTGTATCTTTTATCTGGAAAACTACCTGCTTAAACACACATAATTCACTGAGTTGAGGTGAGCCTGGAGGTAGAAAAGTAGTCCTCTGGTACTCCTTGCAGCATTTCTTACATGCAACAGCTCTTTTCCTACACAGAAAGTACAATTCATTAGGTGAAAAGCACAGGTGTGTTTTTCCATTGTTAAATGAAAACAAGTGTTTGGCTGACTTTAATCACTTGAGGGATGGTTCCAAAAACACTCACCAAAGATAGCTTAGGTAATCTTGACTTGGGGAAATATTTATTTATTAAATTTTGGTGACCGGGTAGGCCCACTGAGCCCCGAAGGTCCCTTTTTCAGGGACAACCCAGCAAATATGTGCTGTTCCCTGTCATTTTATTTCATTATCCCTCAAAAAAAAAAATTGAGGCAACAAAAAAAAAAATGTTACAACATTTGAGGCAAAAGAAATCACAGTGAAACCACAGTGCTCTCTCATAGTGCTGGTAGAGGGAGGAGGGATAGAGGACAGGACCAGGGAAGGCAGAGGCAGAGGCAGGACAGGGTAACGGGAGGGCTCAAGCAGGGGGATGAAGACTAAGAATAGGTTTTCAGTGCTGGCTATTGTGGGGGAACAGGAAGATGGGGTGGCAGCGTAGAACAAGTGAAAGGGGAGCTTGGGGGGGGACAGTGAACAAGGGAAGGGGAAGGACAGTAGGGGAAATTGGAGGAAGCAGGGGGGCATTGTCAAGGCACCACTAGAGGGAGCATAGGGGCAAATAGGGTAGTTGGGTAGGGGTAGAGGATGGACTTAAGAAAGGGACAGAGAGGAGGGGTCTGTTCAGAGGAGGGGGAAGGGATGGGCTGGGGAAGAAACAGAGGGGTTGGAGGGGGAAGAGCAGAGGTGGAGGTACAGTTGGGGAGAAATGGAGAGATGAGGAGGCAGGGGATTGGGGGAAAGGACACTCTAATACAGGGGCCTGAGGTAGGACACAACATGGGAGTAGGGCAGGAGTTAGGGAATAGGGTAGTTATGCTGGGGGATTCAGTTCTAAAAGAGGTGAGATGGAGAGGGGATTAGTTCTAAAAGAGGTGAGATGGAAGGGTAAGGGAGCGAGGAAAAGTCACGCCTGGGTAAAGTGCATGCCAGGTATGATAGTGGGAAGGGTAGATCAGTTCATTCAGAAGTGTGTGGAGAAGGAAGGGGATAAACCTCATGTCATGGTGCACCTAGGTACAAATGACCTAGAGGGGAGTAGGGTGGAGGAAGTGCCAGAGAGGCACAGGGAGGTTGGAAAAATCTGCACTCCGGTGGGTAAATCAGTGGTATTCTTTGAGGTACTCCCAGTACCCAGGGCAAGCTCCACTAGGAAGCAGAGAATAGAGGAGTTCAACAATTAGCTGGGGGGGTGTGAAACCATGGGGTACGGGGTAGTAGGAGGGTGGGACAGGACATGGGGTAAAAAGGAACTCTATGCACCGGACAGGCTGCACCTGAGCAAGGATGGTATGAAGAGTTTGAAACAGAGGCTGGAGGATTACATTACAACTAAAATAACTTTAAACTGAGGAAGGGGAGGCCAAGGGGAGACTGCAATGTGGAGTCACCAGTCAGGGTAGACTGGAAGGCCCCCCCCACAGAGGCAGGAGAGGAGGGGGACTCTATCAAGGAACAGAAGCAGGGGTGAAAGACGGGGAGAGGAGGGACAGGGGACACAGTGGAAAGTGGTATCCTTGAATGCAAGGAGCATAGCAAACAGGGTAGCAGAATTCCAGGCGATGATGGCGGAAGGGGAGGTAGATATTGCAGCCATCACAGAAATGTAGGCCACCCAATACCATGTCTGGGATCTCGTGATCCCTGGATACAGGGTGTACCACAAAGACAGGAGGGGAGGGAGAGTAGCTATTTATGTGAGAGATGGGATACTATGTACCAGGGAGGAGGGGGAAGAGGGGAAGCCAGAAGCCATATGGGTACAGCTACAAAACTCCAAGGGTAGGAAGGTTAGGATGGAGGTGGTGTACAGGCCACCTTCACAGAATGAGGAAAATGACAGGGAGTTGGGGGAACAAATCAGGAAGATCAGTGGCAGAGGGAGTACAATTATAGTGGGTGACTTCAATCTACCTGGGATTGACTGGCGAAACATGACTACCATGAATGCTAGAGAACAGGTACTGCCGGAAGTCATCCAAGATGGCTACCTAGTGCAGGGGTGACAGAGCCCACCAGGGAGTGTAAAATATTGGATACTGTGTTAGCAAATGGGGACCTAGTCCAGAACGTAGTCATACAGATCCTCTAGCAGGAAGCGATCACCACACAGTGTGGTTCTTCCTCCCCATGGGTAGGGAGTCAGCCAGGACCAGGACAAGAGTGGTAGACTTCAGGAAGATGGATTTTGCCAGGATGGACAACATCTTAAAGGGGCATCTTGCTGAAATTTACCCAGGGATGGATGCTGAACAGAAATGGTCCTTCATAAAGAGGGGACTGAGCCAGCCCAGTGGCGCTGACGGTTGAGGCACTGGACGCCACACCTCATGCTATGCCGGCAACCTGAGTTTGGGAGTGAGCTCCGGTGCCAGGGTTTGGCAGGGGAGGGAGAGGATTGTGCATCCATTGGGCTGCTCTCCTCTCCCGGGGGAGGGCGTTGTGGCTCTCTGGCTTCCCAGCAACCCCCGTTGGAGATCAGAGGTGCTTCACGAGGCAGGACTGAAATGAGTGGGTGAGTGTGGCAGACGTCAGCAGGGTTGACATGCACCATGGCATCATTGTGTGCCATGCTTGCATGCTCAGGGTGGGTGGGAGCTCATGGGGAACAAATGGGAAAAAACCCTCCAGCCCAGGTAGGCGATGGCCCCATAGCACCTAGCCACCACACACCCAATGCTGGACCTCTACCTTCAACCCCTTCAAATCTCCTTGCGGATCTTGGGCCTGGTGGGGTTCCACGGGGAGAAAGTAACACCTTTGAGGAAGGTGGGGGGTCACAGCGGGTGGTAGAGCAGCAGGCGAGATGGGAGCCTGAGAGAGTTCCAGGACCTGGAGGAGATAAAGAAATGTTAAAAAAAAAAAAAAAAAGTGGACTGACAGAGGCCACAAAGACGTGTGCCAAGACACAGAGTAAGCAGTTCAGGTCTAAGAAACAAGGACAAGGAGGAGTACTTGAAGAAATCTAGGGAAGTGAGTAGAGCAGTCAGGACAGCTAAAGCGGCAAGAGAGCCAAGATTTGCTCAGGGGTTCAGAGAGATGGATAAGGATTTCTTCAAGTACATAAGGGAGAAGAGGAGCTGTAGGGAACGAGATTGTCAGAATCAGGAGAGAGGGGGACTGGGCAGAAAAAGAGGAAGACCAGGCCGAGGCACTCAGCGAGTACTGCTGCTTGGTGTTCACTGAAGAAAAATACGGGCCGATACCACAAGGAAAAGGAGGGGAAGGGGGAAGCAGAAGTAATGGAATGAGTCATCCAGGAGGAGAGGGTTCTAAAAGGCACTGGGAACTGATGGAGTACATCCAAGAGTCCTGTCGGAATTGGCAGAGATATTGGCAGGCCCACTGGCAGACCTGTTTAACACCTCTTCGGAGATGGGAACGTGCCCATGGACTGGAGGATGGCTCACATGGTGCCCGTTAACAGAAGTGGTCCAAGGGACAAACTGGCCGATTATAGACCGTTAAGCTTGACTTCCATCGTGGAGAAGCAAATAGAGACCATTCTAAAGGAGAGGTTGATAATCTTCCAGCATAGTAATGGACTAATGGACTCCAGAATGAAAGACTGCATGGGTTTGTCTCAGGAAGATCATTTTAGACTAACCTAATTGACTTCTTTGATTGGGTCACAAGGGCGTTTGATGGGGGCCATGCTGTGGATGTCCTGTATCTGGACTTCAGTAAGGCCTTTGACTTGGTGCAACGTGGAAGGTTATTAGGCGGGTTGAGGAGCCTGGGGGCAGGGGAGAAACTAGTTGGGTGAGGTGGGTTAGGAGATGGCTTCAGAATAGACAGCACATAGAAAATACATTGTTGTCAGATCACATAGATGAACCTTTGAATGTAAGGAAAGGCATGTTCTGATACATTTCTATACAGCAGAAACTATGTAAAGTTGGAACACGATATTACCGTCTGATAAGCATGTATGAATTATGTGACCATATAAATAAAGAAGTTTCAAAGAAGAATAGACGGCAGAGGGTAGTTATAAGGGGTGAGGCCTCCAAGTCAAGACCCGTGACTAGTGAGGTACCATAAGGTTCAATGGTAGGCCCTGCTTTATTCAAGATCTTTATCAGGAACATTGCAGAAGGGATCAAGTGTAAGATCAGCCTGTTTGCAGATGACACAGAGATATCGTAGAATCATAGAAGTTTGTTGAGTTTGTTGGCGTTAGCCTTAATGGAACTCACCACATATTAGTGGTAGAAATCAAGGGCCTGATTCCAAGGCAGCTTACGCATGGTGCAAGCTGATTTACGCCAAACCTCATGGCATAAATCGCAACTTTCGCCATGCGTTACACCATTCCCTATTCCAAAAGGCGCCTTGCACCATGCCGTATGCGGGTTGTGCCAGATGTGGGTTACACCACCCACTATGCCATAACCCACAATGGTATGTGCAAAGGTGGGTTACGACAGCAGCTGCACCCTTTTCCAAAAGGGCGGCTGCCACAACCCACTTATGTAATTGTAAGAGCCTCATTGGCACAGCGGAGTTAGACCATCATGGAGATGGTCTAAGGGGCATCCATCTGTGCCAGTTAACGGATGCCCACTCCACAGCACCACGGGAAAGTTTCTGCAGTGCACCCCATGCCCCCGAACACGTTCATGCCCCCACCCCACCCCGAATGTCAGGGATCCCCATGGTCCGTTTTTTTAAAGTGCCTCTCTGGATGCCTGCGCCACCTGTCCAGCTACCCCAATGCTCCCTGGTGCTTGCCGTGGTGTTCTGGGGGGGTTCCAGAGGGGCAGTTTGCAGTGGGCTGTGACTTGCAGCATGCAGGGCTATTGCACTATGCCTGTGGTGCTAGTCTACGCCTGCCGCAGGTCGAAGGTGCCGGGACCCTGCTGCTCTTAGAATACGGTGCAGGGTCCCCAGCATAGTGGCGAGTGTCACAACTCACATATGCCTGTGAGTTGCGACATTCATCTTGGAATTGGCCCCCAAATCTTTTAATTCCCATGTGTGCATCTAATGTTTTTTTTTTTTTTTTTTCCAACTTTGTCTATCACTCCTACCTCCAGAACTCTCTCAGGAGAGGTCTCTCGGCGCTTGCCTTTATCCCACCCACCTGAAGCTCTCTCTTGCTCCTCCTGGGCACAGCACCCCATCCTGATTCCTGGCTACCCAGCCCCCCGACTCTGAGTCCCCTGAGGTGGGGCTGCCAGATTACTCCTCCTGGCACTCTATCTAGAATCCAGATAGGCGACCGGGAGCAGGGGAGAGCCGAGGAGACGAGAGCGGAGCCTGACATTGGGCGTGGTTGGCAAGCACCCCTGGACCTTCCATCGCCTGTCAGGAGGCAGAAGGTTTTTCTACTTTTTGTGTGGTTACGCCCTCTCCCCTTCCCCCCCTGCAGAGCCCGAGTGTGCAGTGGTGCCAGGGATGCCCATCGCGGCTCTGTGATGCACTTGCTGAGCCCTGAGAATTGAAGTGCCTCTGGTCTGTACCGGGGGCTGCTGCAGTGCCGGGCTAACCCTGGATCCCCTGCCGAGAGATGACAGCAGTCCTCCGGATGCTCGATGCTCTCTCTCCCTTCCTGCTGACCGCTGGCAGCCAGGGCTCATTCCTGAACCCGGTTGCGGGTGTGGTGCAAGGTGTGGCATCCCGTGCCTCAACCCTCAGCGCAACCAGGCTGGCTATCTAATGTTTTTTTTTAAATGCATCCATGTTGTTACTATGGACAGCGTGTTCTGGCAGGGAATTCTATGCTGACACAATGTTGTACGAGCCATCTGCCTCTTCTTGTTGATTTAAAGTTTTCTCCCTTCAGCTGTAAATCATGGGATCTAGTTTTCCTATGACCCTCATGTTTGCATAGGCCATAGTTTCCCACAATGCTTTGTTATTTACTGCCTTGCATACATAACAGAGATCCCCTCTCTGTCTGCGATATTGTAAAGAGTATAAACCTAAATGATTTAATCTTTCAATGTATGCTTTGTCCTTAAGATTGTTAATTCTCTTTGTCATATTCCTTTGAACTCTCTGTATTTGTTTGTTACCCCTAATGCTTTGGGGTGAACATATTGGGGCACAGTATTCTAGATGTGGTCTCACCATAGAACTGAATAGAAGGAGACTTACTCTGCACTCCTACTCTTGATATGTTTAAATATACACCCCATCAATTTATTACTTTTTTTTAACCATTTCCTTAGTGTGAAAGTCAAAAGCAAGATGTCAGAAATGTAGACTGGCAGATCTTTTTCATTTTTGGTTACAGTAAGCATCTTATTGTTTAGTACATAAGTAACTTTGATGTTACTGAAACCTAAATGTATAACCTTGTATTTCTCTATATTAAAATCCAGTCCATGATTTAATGCCCAGTCCTTTAGGTGTTTGAGGTCACTCTGGAAGTTCTTAATAGATTCAGAATTGTTTATGACTGCCCCAATCTTAATATCGTCAGCATATTCACATGACCATGTATTTGGTGATGTTTGCATGCTTGAAACAAATACATTAAACAATGTTGGCTCCAGAACAGACCCCTGGGGTACCCCACTTGTGACATTACCCCTATCTGATAAGTGACCCCTAACACTTACTCTCTCTGTTCTATCAGTAAGCCAAGAGTCTACCCATTGGATTATTTTTGGGTCAGTTTTCAGGTTTCTTAAACATTGTATGAGAATATTATGTGATACTGTGTCAAATGCCTTGGAGTAATTCAAGAAAATGATATCCATTGGTAGCCCTCTGTCCAAGGCGCTACTAACTGTTTCAAAGAACTGTGTTAGGCTCATCACATAGGATCTACCCGGTGTAAAGCTGTGTTGGTTAATATCTGTTAAACCATGATTTTGTATATGTGATTCAATAAGTTCATGGATAAAACCCTCCATTACTTTCCCCAGAATGAAAGTCAGGTTTATGGGATATAATTTTGCGTGTCAGTGGCTCAGTAGGTAGCACACTCACCTCTGACGCCGGGAGATCAGAGGGCTGTGGGTTCAGTTCCCACAACTGGCACTTGGGTTAATATCCCAATACTGACACTGTAGTGCAGCATGAGAGGGGTGCTGTACTTCTGAGGTGCCGTCTTTCGGATGAGACATTAAACAGAGGTCCCATCTGCCTGGATTGGTGGTAGTTCAGGTGGATGTTAAAGATCCTATGGCACTTATCGAAAAGAGTAGGGGAAACTTTTATTGTAAAGAAACTGTTCAAAAGGACAAAATACAAAACTCTACATCATACAATTAGATTATACAATAATGAAAATCAGGCTTTAAGAAAAAGTAATAGTAGAGAAGTTATCCAATTTTATCCTTCATAAAAGGAACATTTAACCAACAAATTGTCCATACAGTGTGAGACATATGATGCTGTTCATACTTATATTGATTATACAGTTCATGTTCAATCATGTTAACAACAGACAGTGGATCACAGTACACCTGTTGTAAGACATATTTACATCGAGTCTGCCACAAAATAAATTTAATAAAGGAAAAAATTAAACAAATCAGATTCTTATCCATCCCTAAGTTTTGCAGACTAAAACCTCCAACAACCTCATTATAAATTATAACCTTCCAGTACTCATTTCCTCATAAAAGTGCTAAAGTTGCCCATACTTCACTCACATAAGGGCACTGTAAAAGAAAATGATGCATGGTCTCTTCTTGAGCCACACAGCATGATCTGGGACACATACGCTATTCCATACTTTTATGTTTGGCATCCCCTTTAACAAATTGCCTGCCAGGAGAGCAAAGCCATAATATATCGTAAATTCGTGGAGGAATATGCCTATCCACTAAGGAATCTATCACATTCTCCTGATATAAAGGGTCAACATCTTTAAAAGTAGCTAATTGTAGCCCAACCTGTCTAGTAATCAGCTTGTAAAGAGATTTGCTGGTCGAAAGCTTCACAATTTGTGTCGTCATCCCCAATTTTTTTAGTTTAACTACAACAGGTCTAAAAACACACACTTTTTATCTTAAACTGTGCTGGTATCACCCCATGACCTTCCCATATGTGATAAAACGGCCTAATCCAGTGATTGGCATAAACAGACCAAAGAGCTTGACTAGGTCTAGCTGGGTCTAATAAGTTTACATGAAAAAAAATACTATAAAAAAAAAAAAAACAGGATTAGTAAGATTCAAACCACCATGTTTTACAGGTAAGTATAGTATTTCCATTTTTATTGGATTTAAATGATTCCCCTAGATTAACTGAAAAACCAGACCAAGCAGTGTCACTTCATAGGCTTGTGGAAAAGGATAAATTGCACTGATAAATAAAAAAATAGGAAGAAGAAAAGTTTTAACTACTGCCACTTTTTTCTTTTTTGTTTGTTGCCAATTCTTCCAGATTGCAACTTTAAATTGTGCTATATTTAGTTTTTTACTCCAACTTAATTCTCCATTGTCTCCCCTCCCAAACCAAACTCCCAGGAATTTAAAGGGGTCCATGGAAAGTTTTATATCTTGACAGATCTCCATATGGCCTATAGTACCATTGAGAGCATAAATAATGCTTTTCTCTTTATCTATTTTAGCTCCCGTTGGCCTAGAATAACTATCTATTACCTTCAAGACTTGAAATGCTGATGTTTGATCTGCTACCACTATACAGACTTCATCTGCATATGCTATCACCCGTGTCTCTGTATCTCCCTCAATAGGCCTAATACCTCTGATGCATGTATCTTGTTGAATAAGTCTCAGCAATGGATCCAGACAAAATACATAAAGCAATGGGCTGAGGGGACAGCCTTGTCTAACCCCACATGTAATATCTGTGTTTGAACCCATTTTCCCATTTACTAGTGGGATACCCTGAGCATTTGCATATAATAAACCTATCCATTTTACAAAAACCAGAGGGATCCCATAAGATAAAGTTCTAAAAATAAACTGATGGGGTACTTTGTCGAAAGCTTTCTCCTGGTCTAATGACATAATGTATCCTTGCAGCTTGCCCTCTTTACCCTGTTCTACTAACTCCTGAATACGTAATAAATTATCGCGTACGTGACGATTAGGAACTGGACAAGTTTGGGATAGTGAAATGAGGGCCGAGGCAGTATTCACCAACCTATTATGAAGAATTTTCAACAAAATTTTATAATCTGTATTTAATAAGCTAAGTGACCTCCAATTATTTAAATCAGATCTCTCCCCTTTTTTGAAAACTAAAATTTGTACAGCAAGACAAAAATAAAAATCAACACTTAAATTACCTAATACCCAATTATAAACTACCAACGAGACTTCTGTCAATAAAACTGCAAACATCTTATAAAATTCAGATGGTAAAAAATAAATACCGGGAGCAACATGATCTTTCAGATGTTTAATTACTAATTCTATTTCTATTGTAGTAATGGGCTTACTAAGATCTCTTATAAACTCATGTGATATATTAGGAGCAGAAATAGAATAAAGCAGGTCTTCCATTTCCTCATCTGCAATCAATGGAGCAGTGTACATATTAGCCAAATATTTTGTGACTTCTTTTAAAATCCCTGGGCCATCAGAGACTATATTTCCCTCACAATCCTTAACATTAGACATAAATCTATCTAATGAATGTTTTGCACAGCTTTGGAATGCATCTCCAAATCCAGTTTTATCAGATGAACAAATTCTATGTTCATTTAACATTGCTTTAGCTCTAGTGTATTGTAATGACACCATAGCAGATTTTAAATTTGAAATCTGTGAAGTCAAAGCTATATGTTGTGTATTAACAATAGTTTATGTTTTATATAATTGTTTACGGAGTTTAAGGTATGTTTGATACTCTGAATTATGACGGAGTGTAGAAAAGGTCAGAAATAAGGATCTAATCTCCTGTTTAGTCTCTTCCCACCATGAACTAATGTTATCGTGTAGGACAGCCACAGACTTTCTTGCTTTTAAAAGGTTTGAGACTAAAGAAACTACTTTTCTCTTCCTTCAATAAAACTGCATTCAGTTTCCAATAATGTCTACCATACTGAGGGCCAATTATGCCACCTAAAACCACATTAAGAATAGCGTGATCAGAGGTTTCTAATGGAATAATAGTAGCTTTATGGATGTTAATATTTTTCTGTGTAAACAAGAAATCTATCCTGGAGGATAAAGCACTTCTATAATAAGTGTGTCCACCTTGTAGATGTAAAGATCTAATAGAATCTTGCAAATTACTCTGCTCAATTATACCCTTTAAATATTTGGAATCACAATAAAGTTTATTTGAGACTGCACCCCTGTCTTTCCTATCAACTACATAATTAAAATCTCCAGCCCAAATAATGTGCTTAGTCGCAAGTAAATATGGTTTGACCTTAGTGAAGAGGTCAACCCTATCTTTTTTGTTAGGAACAGGATAAATGTTGATCAGTCTCCAACTCTCCCCTTTATGTGTGAAATCTAGTAATAATGCTCTTCCTAGTGAGTTATCAACTAATCATGTAATCTTAAGCCCATCCCCTCTAAAGAGAACTCCAAGACCATCACATACTGCTGTACCAAATGAGAAAAAGGAAGGACCCCAATACCAAAGCCTTTGCTGCTTTGTGCTGCTCTAATCAAGAAGTCTGTGTTCAACCTAGTGTCTTGTAACAGACAGATATCACAGTTAAGGTTTTTAATTGCTGTCATAGTCATAACCCTCTGTTTAGCATTCTTAATACTATTTACATTCACCGAAGCAATGCTAAGCAGTGAATGAGGTACTAAGGAAGAAGACAGAGAATAGAAAATTTAAGGTGTTTTTTCAACCTCGTACTCCATCGAATTCTAGTACCTAATTTCTTTTTCCTATTTTTATCAGGTCCTTGTACTTGTGTGTCCCCTTCAGATTCAGAAGAATGAGGGGCCAATGAAGAAGCTTCTGAATCTCCCCCCTTGTTCTGAATCCATTGTACCTTTTGTCAGTATTTCAAAACTGTTTTTCAACAGTATTTCATCCTTTCCGGGTATAGTAGCTTTAGCTACCTTGGACCGAGACCTAGTTTGTTTGATGCCTCATTTTTTTGCTGTACTTTTAACAGTTAAAGGGGGAGGCATATCACCTGTAATGATTGGGTCTATCAAAGCAGTCTTACATGCTACTGATATTATTTCACTAACTGGAGGGGCAACTAAGTCTTCCGACATAGGTTGCTCTGCCATAACCTCTACCACAATGTCCTCAGATGGGGGGGAGGGGGAGGGATAGTGGGCCTAGTAGTCCTTGATTGGGTTTTTTCTGCAGAGGCACCTTGTTTAGCCATGTTCTTTTTCTGGACTTCTCCGATTATAAAGTCTTGGCTAACATGGCCTATGCAGTTGTGGGTAGCCCAGGGACAGGATCTATAAGTATGTCCTAAATCCATACACAAGTTGCATCTCATCTCTTCCTTACAATCAGCACTATAATGACCGAAAGCTAGACAAAGACTGCATTTTAGCCTGTCACAAGCGGTTCCCAAATGAGTTGAAGCCCCACACTTAAAACATGTTCTAGGTTGCCCAGCGTAAAAACAATGTCCCCTCTCACTTCCCAAAAACAAGCTATCTGGTAGATGCACAGGCCCCAAACTGTTATTTCGTAAACGGACCTTATATTTCCAGCCCCCATTCCACAAATGCTCTTCATCAAAAATAGGCTGTGGTGACTCAATAACATCGCATTTTTTTCTATCCAATAGGTAATATCATGAACAGATACAGACTCGTTCCTAAAAAGAATTGTCACAATCTTAATTGAAGGTTTAGTTAAAGGGAGAACACAAAATGGAATCCAAACCTCTGAATACTTTAAAACATCATATTTGGACCAACAGCAATCTAAGCCCTGTGAAGTATTGAAGTTAACATCAAATACTTTAGAGCCTGACTCATGAATCAATGCATGAATTTCGTTAGAAAAAAAACTAGTGATTTTTTTAAAAGTGTTCTACCAATATACAGGTGATCAGGGTCCATATCCAAACCTCCCGCATACTCCACATGGACTGCATTGCGGCACTGAAGGGGGGAGAGGGAGCCAGAAAAAGGGTCCTTTTGCCGAAATTGTTCCCATGCAGACTTCGATTGTTCAAAAAAGTTATTCTGAGGTGGAGAAGAGTCCTGATCTGGTTCTTGCTCATTTCCTTCCCTGCTTGCGGCAGCTCCAATTCATCTGAGTTGGACGAATTTGAAATAGAAAAGGACGGCGGAACCGTCTCGTTGTTCTCAAAAGAAACAGTTGAACCACCCAACGGATTTATAGTAGGATCTGGTCGTACAATAGATGGGTCAGGTTCCATTTCTGAAATTAAATCCTCTAGCAAGGGCGTTGTCCAGGGATAGGACTGTGCGAGGCCGGAACCCAGACACCTAACTTCGCCTCTCTTCCAGCCTGCCCGATGGGAGAAATGACATTCAAGGGAAATGAGGGGACGCCCGTGTTGAGCTGGGGGGGAAACTGTCTTCTGCTTTACCTTTTTGTAAACCTAAATGAGCAGCAGCATCACAAAACAGTTTAGGAGGGGAAGTACTCACAGTGTCCATAATTTCTTCCAATTCTTGCGGTTTGTCATTCGGTTCCATAGGCCGCTCTGAAACTGTCACTGACTCCACCACTTGCCCCGACTCATACGGCAAGAATGCTTTTGATGAACCTATGTCACTAGTCAGTGTTGTAGAGTGCTCAGCTGTAACAGAAGACACGTTTGCAGGTAATTCTTTCAAAAACAGTGCAGCAGCTCGCAATTCTGCAGTTTTTAACTGGTCACACTGCAATACTGGTAAATCTTTCTGGTTTGTGTTTACAATATTTTCATGATCTGCAAATTGTAACGATTTATTTTACTTCAATATGTTAGTCAGCCAGGCTTCATCCGATGTAAAAAGACCAGAAGGTGGACTTACTGGGTATGTCATACTGTACAAACAGGTACTTCCTTCTTCATTGCACTAGAAATTTCAACACCATGGTTGGTCTGCTGGGCTGGGCTTGTGGGTTGGGAGACCTGCACACCCACAGGTACACCAGCAGAATGAGCTTTCACAACACCTTCCTC
This sequence comes from Neoceratodus forsteri, assembly GCA_016271365.2. NCBI lineage: Eukaryota > Metazoa > Chordata > Ceratodontiformes > Ceratodontidae > Neoceratodus > Neoceratodus forsteri. The sequence goes on from JADMNL010000023.1 coordinate 413,521,715, forward strand.
CATAGCAGCAGCACCCCCACCACAGAGCAGAGGAATTTCCCCGGTGTCCTGGCCAAATTTCCCTCATTCATTAACAATACCACCAACAGCTTCATCTTAATCTGGTTCAATTTCAGTTGCTTATCGTCTTTATCCCCCCCCCCCCCGGTCGCCCTTGGAAAAGGGACTTATAGGCCCAGTGGGCTTACCAGGTCAACAAAATTCAACAAACAAACATGTCCTGTCTGTCACCATTTTTGAAAACTGGGGCCACAGTTGCTTCCATCCATGCTGGTACTGTCATCCCCTATTTCAAAGAGGCATAAAACAAATCAGTGAGTGAACCAGCCGGTTTGTCCGCCAACTCCTTAAGCAGCCTAGGGTGGATTCTGTCAGGTCCTGCAGATTGATCAGCTTTCAGGTTTTTCAGTTTGTCACTGACTTCTTTTTCAGATATTTTCCTATGCTCAAAATCTGAGTTAATATCATTTGTAAGATTACTGTCCTGTTTTGTTAAGGAAATATTTGTTAAACTTGTTGGTGAGATTTTTTTCATCATTAAGTATTTTTCCTTCTTCCTTTATTTTGTCCACCTCTAAGACTGCCTATGTAATTAAATAAGATTTTTTGTTATCTTGAACTGTAGTTGCTGTTTGCTTTTCCATATTAATTCTGGACTGTTTAATAAGTTTTTTTATTTTGGTTAGATACTGTTCTGTAATTAAGACAGTTTGTTGGGGTGTTTGTTATTTTATTTTGTACTTCCTATATACCTTCTTTTTTTCTGATACTCTTATTAATCTGTTTAGAAAACCATTTAGGGATTCTTGCATTTCTGGAATATTTTTGAATAACTGGTATGTACTGTAAGTGGCTATGCAATATTGGATTTTATTATTAATGTGTTTCCATTTGGACAGTAAGGAATCTCCATACAGATATTTTTTTAATACAGAGTGAATGTCTTCAATCCCTGCACCTGGCAGTGACATACTTGTTACTTGTTATTTTGTATTAGCCGTGGCAAACGAGTTAGTGCATTTCACCATAGAATCACCTATGATATAAACAGGACATTTGTTAGCATCTGACATCCTTGATGTTTCTGATATATTAGTAATATCTCAAACTGGCAGGGTGTGTTCAGCTTTGTGACCCAGATTTCCCATTCCCGGTAGTGGTTGTTCATTGGTAACTGGTTCTGTTACAATGTCCTGTGTTTCACTATCAATATTGTCCATTATAGTCAGTGAGGAGGCAAAACTGGTTCTCTAAAGGAAGTGAAAAATCCATAGCTCGTCTTCATTTTTTTAGCTATAGGTTTTTCTGTGTCATGTCTATCTTCTTCTTCTTCATTTTTCCTGGTTCTTTTACTAGCTCCTTCCTGACTGACTTCCTCTTTATTTCCATCATCTGGGATATTTGTAATGGGGGCGGTAAAGCATATCACCTGTAATTCCAGTCCTAATATTGTTATTCTTAGTTCTTTTGTCTGAAGACATTGCTCACATATGTAATGTTCAGCCTCCACAGTATCCTGTAATATGAACGTTTTACAGCTAGTAGATTCTATCACATCTTCCCTAGTAACTAGTTTCATGTTCTTACCTTCCATAGTTAGCCTGCTCAAATTAGCTTGACCTTAAAACACGGCTGCCTTTTAATTGGTATTATAAAATGGGCTAAAAGAATCCACAATGCTGATTGGCTAAAACCTAGTTTCAGCCGTGTCCTTATCAGCATGTATTGTGCCAACTGGCACTAATTCTGTCAAACTCAGCCACACCACACAAACATATCACTGCGCCCAACACCATGCTCTGAAGAAAAACAACCTGCAGCTCTGTCACGGAGCTCTGTGCCAAACTAAGCAGATGTCCAACCAGAAGAGCGGTGCCACCAACAGAAAAAACAGCCATATATATACAACAGCCTCCAGTTCCTAAATGACAAAAATAATCTGCTGACTTCGTACCTGTTATTTATTTATTTTTTTCACTGCCCATCTGACCCTGGCTGCCAGTGTACAGCTCTTATTCTCAGGATTTGAAATGGCGCTGAGAAATTCCTGACTGAACGGAGTGAACTGCAAGATAACTATTACCAATCCCCCAAAAATATCCACCCTTACTCCTCCTTTAGCCAAAAATAAATAAAAAAAAAAACAACTCAGTCCTCCACTACTACTCTTAATCGCCAACCTCACGTACTACTGGCAGACACACACCGTGACGCTACAGACTGTCCACACACCTGTAACCCAGTCAGAAAAGCCGTTCTGAATAAATCTGTCACACAGCTTAACAACCCCCCCCCACTTTATAATCATACACAAACTAGTTAAGCAAATTTAATTTGAAAGAGAAAGAATCACCTCTACTCCCTGATATTAAAAACAGCCGCTCCAAATAAGTTGCTTGCGATCCACCGAGCATCCCGCGTGCTGGGAACAAACGGCTTTCTACTGGTGACTCCACTAGTTTTGCAGCCAGTGCCACAACTATATTCCCCTTATTTATTCATTTAATTACTGTACAGATAACACACAGCTGAAGTTAGGCACAATAACTCCATGCCATCTCTTAAAATGAGGTACAAGCCAGACCGTTCTCTAGGACAGTTGGTAAGGGGCATGCTCGCTCCCAATCCAGATCCACCAGGCAGCAAGTACATAAACACACAAAAAGCAACCTGCGATTTATCCAGCAGTAAAAAAAAAGGAATAAAATGTGCGTGTGCTGGGTATGTGGGGAAAGAAATACAATGTGGGGGTGGGGATGAGGGGGATTTTACATATGTTCTGCATTAAAATGCAGGGACTATTTTTTCAACTTTTCTACTTTTTTATTTTTAAGTCTTTATGTGCACTTTTTATAAGCATTTTTTTTATTAAAATTAACTTTTTTACAGGGGGACCCATTTTATAAGCCCAATAAGACACTCTGAGGTGTGGGTTATCTCCTGATAAGAGCATGCCCTGGTGCATAAGGCACTCGGCGCAAGCACCTCATGCCTAACAACGCACCTTGGCGTGCTCTTATCAGGAGATAACCCACACCTCATCGTGTCTTATTGCTTCAGTACCTCACTGTCAGGTCCTGTTAATTGTGCTAGATGTAGTTGTCAGTTGTCAGACTCTGGCCCCGTTCCCCGTCGTCCACCCTGCACTCACCTCCGTAGCTGAGGCTCAAAGTTTTATGTGTTGCAGGGTGAAAGTGCAGTGGCCCAACATCCTGCCGGCTACCTAGCAACAGGACACACTAAAACTGTAGATTCGCCCCAGCCATACTCTGCCTTTAGAAAGGCAAACTATCAGCTGGTTAGAGGCACAAAAGGGCTCCCCAAACTGCCCAAGGACTGACAGTGGCGGCTTAATGAAAACTTCTGCCTCTCGTGAGTCAGGAGACAGAGGTCACATGACCTGCTTGGAGTTCACACACACACACACATATAAAAAATGGGCTGTTTCCCGCAGATTTAAAAATATATTCAGCAAAGTGTGGTTTGCACCCTCTTAGTGCAAACCCTCCTAACTCCCAGGTCAGCTAAAATGCCTCCGCTCGCTGAGGCTCAAAGTTTTATGTGGCGCAGGGTGGGAGTGCAGTGGCCCCAACCTCCTGCTGGCTGTCTAGCAACAGGACACACTCAAACTGTTAATTAGCCCCAGCTGTACTCTGCCTTTAAAAAGGCAAACTATCAACTGGTTAGGGGCACAAAAGGGCTTCTCAAACTGCCCAAGGACTGACAGCGGCGGCTTAATGAAAACCTCTGCCTCTCGTGAGTTGGGAGACAGAGGTTACGTGACCTGCTAGGAATTCACACACACACAGTAATAAAAAAATGGGTTATTCCCCACAGATTTAAAAATATATTCACAGGTATCTAAACATACCCATGTATTCTGGACGTGCCCGGTCCTGAGTGGCTTCTGGGAGGGTATTGGCAAGGGTCATTGCAGATTTATTGACAGACTTTGGCATGCCCACCTCCCAGGCAGCTATTCTTCTTCTATTTCTGAAACAGTTTAAGCACAAATCACAAAAATACTTACTTAATATACTTTTTACAGCCACTGAAAAATTCATCACTAAACTCTGGTTAAGTCCCCCTACCATGAACTCCCTACCATGACCAAATGGGAGAACACCATTTATGAAGTATACAGGATGGAGGCCCTCATGGTCCGCCTTCAAAACAGAACACAGGTAATCCAAACATACTGGACTCCCTGGTTCTTGCAAATCGCGTAGACCAGACCAGAATTGATTCCTTGAGGGGAAATGACTGGACATGGGGATACCCCCCCCATTAATCTTTTCGACCTACTGCAGAGCACGGCCAGGCCAATCTAATCATCTAACACAGATGTCCAGACGCTACCTCGAATGAGAGGCCCTTCTCTGGGCTGGCTTGATCCCCGCCCTGGACCCCCACATCACACAATTGAAACTTATCAATGGGAAGATGATCACCTGGGTTAGCCCTTAGGCCTAGATATTGCATTTGCTATCAATAATCACTATTCTTAGCTAAAGACTTGATAATCTTATAAGTTTGTCATTAAAATATAGAATGTTTGGCTGGAATCTGATGAAACAATTGTGCCCTTGTTGCAAATGTTTGTAAAGAACTGTGGACTGAACTGAAAGAAGAAAATAAAAAGTTTAAAAAAATGTTATTCAGCAAAGTGTGGTTTACACCCCTGTAGTCCAAACCCTCCTAACTCCCAGGTCAGCTTAAATTAGATATGTGCAACTGTGGATAGTGAGGAAGGGAGGCATGGACTGAGGAAGGATCTAGCAAAACTCAAGCACTTGTCAGGCGGGTGGCAGTTGGGGTTCAGTGCTAAGAAGTGCAAGGTCATGCACCTCGGAGCCAGAAACCCCAGGACCAGCTACTGACTGGGGGGAGTACAGATATCAATTTGGGAGGAAAAGAAGGACCTATGGGTACTAGTCACAGGGGACATGAGGGTTTCAGTGCAGTGCTGGAGGGCAACAGCAAGGGCCAGTCGGATGCTGGGGTGTGTGGCCAGGGGTATCACCTCAAGAAGAGATGAGGTTATCCTTTCTTTGTACGGATCACTGATGAAGCCACACTTGGAGTACTGTGTGTAGTACTGGTGCCCTTACCTAAAAAAGGATGTTAGATTACTGAAGGGGGTGCATCATAGGGCCACAAAGATTATCCTAGGTCTAGGGGATAAACCCTATGAGGAAATATTGTGGGAGCTCAACGTGTACTCTCTGGAGGACAAGAGGGAGAGTGGAAAGATGACAGAGACCATCAAGTACTTAAAAAGCATAAACAGGATCCACGTGGGAGGACTGTTCTGCTTAAAGAGAGGAAGGGTCATGAGGGGGCACAGTCTGAAGTTGGAAGGGAGTAGATTCAGCAGGGAGATGAGGAGGCACTACTTCACAGAGAGGGTTGTGGCTGGGTGGAATGCACTGCTGGAGGACTTGATCGCACTGAAGACAGTGGACAGCTTTAAAAGGGGATGGGAAAGAGTCAAGGGGAGGGTAAGTACTGATAAGAACAAAGGGGGGATAGTCAGAGGGAAGGGGATTATGGAAGGGGAATGGGAGGGGGACAGCTGCCGGAGAAGTATACTGCAAGCTGCAACCTCGTGCAGACTTGATAGACCTTTGGGCCTTTTTCTGCCGGTGATTTCATATGTTTGTATGGTAGCAGGGCTGAGGTACCACTGGGATCTTCACGCCCAGGCTTCCACAGAGGCTAGAAGAAGACTTGAAACACAGGTACATAGGTTCCTTCCCTGTGGATTGGGCCAGTCTACTTCTTGCCTCCTTGGAAGCAGACAGCTTAAGACATAGGCCCTCACTGGGTGATGGTTGCACAGGTTTATCTTTTCTTTCCGATTTGATGTTTTTGTTGGATTTTTCCCTGCAGTTTTCTCTGTGCAGCTACCTTGGATCTGTGGGTGCTGTTGAGTGTGCTAGGGAGCCCTCCCTGACGGAACCTACCTTGCACTGCCAGACGGGATTGTGACTTCTCTCAGTCTGGGCCCCCCATTCATCTGCTTCAGTCACTTGAAGGGCAAGAGTGGATCCAACCTGTATGAGGTCTAGAGGCCATTTTTTTTCTACACAAGAGAAGACCTGCACCTCTAAACAAAAGCCACCCCATCAACAGAGCAAGTGATAACATTTGGCTCCCAGCCAGCAGATCGCGATCCGTGAGTGGAACCTGAAATTCTCACCACTGCAGCTCTCTCGATGCAGTGAGTAGGGTTGATTGGTGGGTGGAGCTGCCCTTGGTTGCCTGTCAGAACACCATGGTAATGGGCAAGGGGGTTCTCATCTGCAGGGGTGGCTCACTCCTGCAGCGCATCGGATTCCCCACCTTGGCAGCTGTGATACAACAGCACACCAAATCTGCCATTGGCTGAATGTGACTCTCTACTGTTATGGCTGCATCCCTAATGCTCCCTTCTGCCACAAACAATTGCAGACCACTTCAGTTCATCCCTAGTATTTGCTGTTTTACAGTGGAGGAATTGTGTGAACCCTGAATGGACCAAGACAAGGATTTTGGGCCACCTTCACATCAGACTTTCTCGTGTCTATAAGTTCTTACCTTTCTTACACCAGGAATCCACTAATATTATTAACTTCTACAGTGTCCCTTTAAGACAACACTGCCCCGGAGAGAATGGAACTATATGCAAATGATGGAACCATTTGCTTCGTGCCATTTTTCAAAAGCTGCCTAGCTAACTGCTAATGTTCTAACTCCTCAGATTTTTTTCTCTCCACCTGCAAGTTAAGACACCCTGGAGTTTCCTCTCTCTCACAGTCGTTCCTGACGTGTTATTTCCTTCAAATACTTTAGTATTTTTTTATTTCTTTTCAGTTGCTGCCTAGTTTATTGTTTTCAGTTTTAGCCTTTAGGCTGCCAACAGAATTAGAACGTATAGGAATTTTGTACTGATATATCAGTCCGCGGCCCTGTAGGGCTAAATTACCTTATTTAGTGTGTTTTAGTTAGTTTATCAGTTCCTCTCGGTTTACGGGACCCGGGGAGGAACCGAGGGTTGTTTATTTTAAATTGGAACCTTTATTTCTGTTCTGTTCACTTTTTGATACTTTTCTTTAAAAAAAAAATGCTTATTTTTTAACCAAATTATCGGTTTCTTTTCCCGGTTCCCGGTTTCTGAACCAACCGCAACAGAGAGGTTTTGAATTTTTCTCGGTTCCCAAACCGACTGCAACCTTCAAATTTAATTAACAGTTTGCGGTTTCTGTTTTCTTTAATTCTCTTAAAATGTCAGAAAAGTCTAAAAGGAAAACAAGCCCCCCATCCCTCCAGGGTTCACGAATTGTTTAAAATGTGTAGAGGTGTTTCCCAAGGCAGACAACCATGACTTATGTGTAGTCTGCCTTGGTCAACAACATCTCACTATGGACTGTGATATTTGCAAATCCTTTCCCCCAAAGATGCTTGAAAAACACCGGGAAAGGCTGCAAAAAAGACTTGAAAAGGGTGCCATGGGCTTTGACTAGTCCATTCCCTTTAAAACTGTGGCTGAAATGGCTAGAGCCTCTCATACATCCCCTAATATGGATGAAGGCTCTAGTAAAAGAGGCATTGAACCGGCTAACTCCCCAGTGCCTGCCAAAAGGTTGAAAAAGACAAAGCACACTGAGACCCCTACTGGAAAGCAACAAGGAACCCCTCAAGTGCCTGCTTCTATGCCTTCACCTGCTGACTTAGCACAGGCTTGACAAGTGCTTCAGGTTCTGCAGGGCTTGATATTCCCTCAGCCATCTGTTTGAGCCTTGGCAGGGCAAACATCTGCCTCTATTCCCCCTCCACTCGTTGAACAAATGGAGTGTGGGGAACAAGAGGTTGAGGCAGAAGAGGGAATTGAACCCGAAGTTTCTCCTAAACAGAAGTTTGGTTCACCCTCCCAGACCTACTTAGGATAATTCTTCACATTTTGCATTTGTGAGGAAAATGGTTGAATCCTTCGATATTGTCACCACTGAGGAGGTGCAAGATGAGGAGGAAGCTGAATATATGCAGTTAATGGGGCCGACACCCACTAAAAAACTCTTGCTTCCTCTGTGTAAGTTTTTTAGGAAGGACATTATGGCTATATTGCAAGCACCAAATGCTGTTCCGCCGATTGTCAAAAAGTCTGACAAGAAGTACCAGCTTGACAGGACAGGGTCTGAGTTTCTTTTCACTCACCCCGATCATCAGGGTGTTGTTCAGCAGGCAGCATGTGAAAGGGGTAAGGTGCCTCTGGCCTCACACCCTCCTGAGAAGGATTCAAGGAAAATGGATGCCATGGCAAAAGGGGGCTACCTGTCTGCTTCACTGGTGATCAGACAAGCCAATTACCATGCATATGCAGCCCAGTACCAAAAGACTCTGTGGCAGTCTGTACTGGACACCTTGGAAAGGAATCCTTCCAACACAGTGCCAGACCTGGTTGAAATTGCCAGAATGGGCCTGGAGGCTTCAAAATTCCAATTTCAAATGGCAGCTGATACCAGCAATACTACTGCTAGATGGATGGCTTGTACAATAGCCCTCAGGAGGTTTGCTTGGCTCAGGGCACCTAACCTGACCCAGGATACTCAGGCCAAGGTCATGGATTTCCGTGTGGAAAACAATTCACTCTTGGTGAGCAAACTGAGGCCTACCTGAAAAAGGTGGATACATGTAAAACCACCTTCAGAAGCATAGCTATGGAGAAACCTTCACCTTCTCCTAAGCCAGATGGAAGGGGAGGTAAAGGTAAGGCATTGAGCAGCAGACCTTTTCTTTAGGACCAGGCTGCGCCACAGCGGATGCAGTATCCTACCTACAGGGGTAGGGGTAAAAGGTGTCCCAGGTGGGCTCCCAGGCTGAACAAGCTCAGCCACAACCAGCAAAAACCCTGAATTGATTCTCAGGCCCTACCAAGTATCTGTAAAGGGAAGGGGGACTCACTCCTTTGATACCTGGGTAATCCGGGTTAAAAAAGGGTCATATTGGCAGTAGCTCTGCCAGCATTATGATAACAAGCTAGGCTTCTGTGGCCTGAGGGAGTATACTTCCTCATTCCCATAGAGAATCTCTTGGGAAGTTCCTAGGCTTCAGTCTCCTTTCAACTCACCAACCGTTCCCAACAGTCCCCTTTGCAGGGTTCATTTTTTGACTGGGGGTTTGGAACAACTGACAAAGTTTTTAATTTTGTCCCCCCCTTGGCTCTATTATAGTTGTTTTCAACTGCTGTTTTCTGAATCTGGGCTGAGTTTAACATTATGACTCATTTTTTTGGTTCATTTGACCCTAACTTTTTATACCCAGTGTGTCAGTGTCTCACATCGATCAATATCTTAAATGAACCCTTCCTTTGGTCAGTGCTGGCGGTTCACCAACAAACAAACTGGGTGCATCAGTTTTTTTCCTCTAGCTGAATGACTGGCTAGTGGTGGGATATTTCCCCAGCAGGTAAAGGATCACTTTCAGGGTCCCTAAGGTCCCAGGAAAAAAAAAATCAGTTCTTATCCCTGTGCAGCCACTGCAGTTCTTAGGCGAACTGAATACCATTGTGGGAAGGGCTTCCCAACCTCAGGGAATGGTAGCCGAGTTTTGCAACTGACACCACAGAAGCACCTATAACCTTTGGACCACCTGAAACTTGGGTCCCAGTTTTCAGAGGAGAGACATACGGTCCCTCAGAGCCAACTGGTGCCAGAGAAGGGACCCATCCTCATAAATAAGCATCTCTCCCACCAGGAGTCTCCATCTGTGATCCTTAGGACAGCCGCATCTTCACTGGTGGGTTGCCCATCTAAGTGTATCACCCATGGTTTTTAAGAGTTACTCCAGCACATAAGCCAGAGGAAACTACGAGCAGTGCTTCTAGTGCTGCAAACCTTTGTTCCCCTAACTTGGGGAGGGTGGTACAACTCAGCATGAATACCATCATAATGCACTACATCAATAAACATGGAGGGAAAGATCCTCTCCCTGCTTCACATGGGCAATGAACATATGGAATCTATCCTACTCCTCCAATGCCTCTCTTCATGTTACCCCTCTGCCAGGAAAGTTAGCACCTAGCAGATGACCTGAACAGGATAAATCAGGCTCCTAATGAGTGGGTTCAGAACAGGTGCTAGTCAAGTATTCAGGGGGTGGGTCACCCCAGCGATAAATATCTGTGCATCTGATGAGAATCACCACCTGCCTCAGTACTGTTTTGGATCACCACACAGGGGCACAGTATCCCCCCCTGGCTCCTCTGCGTTTGGGATGGGTTGGGGAGGCATCAGTATGCCCGCTCTCCTTTTTTTTTTGTTATTCAGAGTCTTCATCAAACTGTGATCTCAGCCAGCAGCAAGAAGTCTGTTAGTACTGGATTGGACCAGACAGCCACAGTACTTTCTACAGTTTTTTCCCCTTGTCTGTTGCCAAGCCTATATGTCCCCCCCCCCCCAGGGCCACAACCTGTTGACCTCCTACTGGGGAGGCTCATGTACACCAACCTCAGGTTCCTTGGTTTTGAGGCTTGGCCCTTTAGGATTGATAGTACGCAGATCTGAATCTCTTAGTGAGTGACCTGGAGGTTTTTAAGGGATTACAGAAAACCTGCTGCTAAGAAAGCCTGTGCTGCAAACGGGGAGAAGTTTTTCCACTTTGTAATTCTTTCAGGGGTTTGGCATCAACACTGGCAGATATCCCAGCTTGGTGGGATTACTTAACACACTCTTACTCACTGGTTTCAGCATTTGACCCTGTAAGTACACTGGTTTCAGTGCCTGCTCATGCTCCTCCTGGGAAGGAAGCATCCATGGCATCCATTCCAATCTTCAGTTTTTTTAAGAAGTTGTCTCATCTATATTTCCCTCACAGGAAGCCAGTGCCAGCTTGGGAGTCAAAACACCGGCATAGTTAAGCTCATGCTGTCTCCTCTTTTGACCCCAAAGTCTCATCAGACTCCAAGGGCGTTAATTGGAAAGCATTTTTTTCTGGGGGTCATCACTTTAGCCTGAAGGATCAGTGAGCTCCAATCCTTGTGCATGTAAAGCACTATATCTCCTGTCATAGAGACTAGGTAGTGTTGAGAGCAAATGGGAAGTTCCTACCTAGAGTCGTATCAGACTCCCACTTGGACTAGTCTGTATCTTTGACAGTCTTTGCACTGGGCATTCCTGCTCGGGTGAATGCAGACCATACCGTCTGGGGGTACAAAGAAACTTTTGATTACCACATAAGTCATACCAAGGATCACAGGCATGCCGGCATGTGCACTTCCTGACCTATGAAGATGTAGGCAAAGGAAATCCAGGTCCCAAAAGAACTAATTCTTGGGGGATAGTTCAGTGTAACCAGCTTTGTGACTCCAAAGTGGGAAAAGGAGCTCCATCAGGGCTCAGAGCTCATTACACAAGGGGTACAGCTGCCGCTGTTGCAGCTGCCCGGGAGGTTCCCCTGTTGAAAATCTGTATAGCAATTACCTTGAAGTTGTCTATACCTTTACAAGGCATTTCTTCCTAGACACTTGTCCAGTGATGATGCCAGGTTTGGCACAGCAGTTCTGCAGTCTCTTTCTTAACTTGTTCTGTGCCCACCTCCAAGGCACTGCTTCATAGTCTACAGAATTTAATAATATTAGTAGTTTCCTGGGGTAAGAAGAAATAATTACTCACTGTAGTAATCTTTTTTCTTCCAGGGGATCCACTAAGATTAGTAACTTTCCCACCCTTACCTCCCCTTCTAGAACTAGAGACCTCTACATCCCTGACTGAGTAATCAGCTGTGGGGGTGCCAGTTACTGGCATGTTTTCTTTCTCTTTTTAGCCCTGTTGGGTCCTTGTTCCCCCTTCTCAGGTTATTCCTATATTAAAGGGGACTTGTTAATATTGTAGTAGTTGCTCCAGTGGGTGTCTTTTATTTGTGTTTAATAGAATTTTTGTAGTGGGGCCTCTTTGCAGGCTCCATCCAAATCTGAGGAGTTAGAACTTTAGCAATTAGCTGGGCAGCTTTTGAAAAATGGCACGAGGCAAATGGTTCCATCATTTGCTTATAGTTCCATTCACTCTGGGGCAGTGTTGTCTTAAAGAGACAATGCAGAAGTTAATAATATTAGTGGATCCCCTTGAAGAAAGAAGATTACTATTGTGAGTAACTATTTCTTTCCACCCCTCTCCACCTCTAGCTTGCACAAGTTTCATCACTTACTCAGCTGTACTCATATCCTCAGTAGGCTGACTTCAATGCCACTGCCATATCTAAATCTCTAATGATGTATTCTGGGTACAGACTTGTTTGGGGATGAGCTACAGCTGACTACAACCCCTAAAAGCAGGGTGCAATCTCATCAGGTTTGTCAGAGAAAGCAGGGAGCAAGGCCTCCAAGGGAAGTCCACTGGGGGAGAAAATGTTCAAAAAACAAATCCTCACTCCTGGCTGTTTGTGGACTCCCTGTGCCTCAGATGCGAGGCTTCAGCAGAGACCACCTCTCCAGACAGACTTCAGAGAAAGACTCCAAGCATCCTAGTTGCAGTTAGGATTTGGAAGAACAACCACAGCTTCAACTGTCCCCAGACCATATTGCTAAGTAGAACAGGGTTTTTGCTTTGAACCAGGTGTGCTTTGATCTGTAATCCTCTCCTTCCCCATAGGATCCTACACACAAAAAGGCCTCCAGAAAGTGGAAGCCTCCACTCTTTTCAGATGATGAATACCACAGAAACCAATGTCACACCAAGGAAGAGAAAAGGTCTAAGTCGCCACTACGATCTAAAGAAGAAGTTGACCATCCCTATCATGACAGGAAGAAACGTGCGAGATCCTTCTCATCTTCCCATTTGGATTCCTCGTCCACAGAAGAAGGGGACTACTTAGTGATTCCTCAGATACTGAAACAGAAATGCACAGACATTTTGATACTGATGATCTCAAATTCTTTATCAAGCAGGTTCTGTCAGCAATTCACCTCAGTTCTGCAGCCTCCATGTCAAAAGGTGACAAACCATTGTTCAAGTTATCCAGATGAACTAAAACCAGGACTACGTTCCCCATCCCACCAGTTATAGAGGAACTACTTAAGGAGGAGTGGCAAGGCCCAGAAAAGAAGTACCCAGTGGAGGAGTGGAAAGGCCCAGAAAAGAAGAACTCAGTACTGGAACACCCAACAAGCTGTTGAAGTTTGACAAGAAGTAGTGGGATACCTGATTAAGCCTTTCAAAGATAGATCCTATGATCTCATCATTGACCGAAAAGACCATCATTCCAGCAGATGGTGGAGCAAGCCTCTGAGATATGGTAGATTAGAAATTGGATATTTCCTGAATAAAGGCATTTTAGGCCTCAGCAGCACCCCGAAGGTGGCGACCATGACGGTTTTTTCACCAAAGCTGCCCCTTTCTTGGGCTACATATGTGGCTTACAAGCTGGCCAAGGATTCTGAGAAGAATAAGAATCTTCTTCAACAATTATAACTTGTACACCTGGCTTCGACTTATTCATCGGACGTCTCATAAGAGATAGTTTGTTGCACAGCTCAGACCATGGCATGTTCTACCAAACCTCTGCAGGACAGAACCTATAGCTGAAGGCCTGGCAAGCAGATGTCTCCTCAAAAAATTCACTTGCCTAATGCACTATATGAAGGAGATCTTCTTTTCAGCATGGCACTTGAAGACACGGTGAGGGATTTAGGTGAAACTGCCAGAGTATGGTTACCGCAGTATAAATCCTGGGCCAAAATTGGTTTGGATGATACAGAAATCCTACAATAGGTCAGAAAACCAGCACAGAGGCTTCTACAACACACAACCCTGGTTCACCACTCAGATTCAATGTAATATCCTTGGCAGAGCCAGCAGCAGCAACAGTGATGTGGGCAGCCCCTCCAGAAAATCTTCACAATGAGTCAGTCTGGACCTGTCCCCAAGTCAGAGGTAGATAATCCAGTTTTCTTGGACAATGGGTGCAATACATAATGGACAGATGGGTCTTAGACATCAAAAACAAGGTACACCTCACAGAACTCGAATCTAAGACTCCAGTCCCTCATGTCATCCCATCTCTGATGTCTCTCAACCCAGTCAATTAAATTGCGATCCTTCAAACAGTAACAGGCTTAACTCAGAAAAATACAGTAGAATCGGTTCCACTTCTTGAGTTCAACAAAGCCATGTGCTCACTTTTCTTCATTGTTCAAAAATGCAAAGGGGGCTTCAAATCTGTGCTAAACATAACATTTCTAAATCAGTTTGTTTGCAGTAAGTCCTTAATGATGGAGACCCTTTCATACATCATAATGAAAGAACAATAGGGAGGTTACTTTGCCTCTATAGACTTACAGGATGCCTACTTACACATTCCCATCCAAGAGTCTCACCAGCAGTATCTGAGGTTCAAAGTCCAGGAACATCATTTTCAATTCAGAGCCTTCCATTTGGCTTGGCCTTTTGTGAGTGCCACAAGCCTTTTCAAAGGTTTTAATGACTGTGATTGTGCATCTCAGAAGTCAAGGGATACAGTTGTTCCCCTATTTGGACCACATCATGATCCAGGCTCCACTTTGTCAACAAGCTCAGCAAGCAATTGCTTTGGTCGTCTGCTATTTGAACTCTCACAGATTCATAATCAGCTATCAGAAGAGCTCTCTGGAGCCAGCACAAAACCTAGCCCATCTGGGAGCAGAGTTCACGACTTATCAGGGCAAAGTCTTCCTGACAATGGTGAAATATCTGGACTTACTAAAGCTGATTCACAGATTTCAACACACCTACCAGTCCAGTTATTCATGCAGCTCATCGGGACAATGGTTTTCCTGGCAGACCCAATTCCCCGGGCCATAATTTATATGTGTCTGACTCAGGCAACTCTCTAAAAACAAGGGACAACCACCATCACAAGGTGAAGCTGTCACAACATATGAATGACAGTTTGACATGGTGGACCATGCAGCAGAACATCATGAAGGGCCATGCATTAGGCCACCCACAAGAAGTAAGGATCACCACTGATGCAATCCTCAGAGGTTGAGGTTTCCATCTGAATCAACACTCTGCTCAAGGCAGATGGTCCTTACTGGAGTCCTGACTCAGCATCAGCATCCTGGAAATGCAAGTGGTTCACCTGATTCTTCAGTTGTTTAGAGACACTATTTTCCACCAGGATTAATCTATCTTCACAGACAATAGAATGATGATGACCTGTATCAACTGGTGAGGCAGACTGAAGAGCTGGCACATGCTGCAGGAAGCTACAGTTACTCCACTGAACAGAAGAGCACCAAACCAAACTCTTCGTAGCCTACATCCCGGGTCAGCACAACTCCAGAGCAGACTGGCTTAGCTGCAAAGACATGCTGCCCAGAGATTGGGAACTAATCGTTGATGCCTTTCAGGTTTTCACACAATGGTGGGGGCCTCCCCAGTTCGCTGTCTTCACCTGTAGAAGTAATACCAAAACTCAGCTGTTTTATTCTCTCACAAGCAATGATCAAGAACTGGCCTGGGACACCTTCTCCCTCCACTGGGGTCGACTAAGACTTCTTCACAACTTTCTACCCATTCCTTTCCTGTCCGGAGTTCTACACAAAATGGCACAAAGTGGAATTCATTTTGGTTTGCCTGTATTGGCCCCACTGGCCATGGTTTCTACATCTGACTCACATGTTGATGAACTCTCCAAATTTCTGTACAAATCAAATCTTCTTCATCAGGGTCCCATCCCACATCCAGATCTCCACAATTTGTCCCTCTTGGGCTTGGAGATTGAATGGGAAGCTCTAGGATATTTAGATTTTAACTCTTGAGGTTATTGAGGTGATGATGGCCTCCAGACATCAATGAAGATCTAAAATATACCATAGAATCTGAATAATTACATTTAATTTAATTTTACTTTATTTACCGAGTATGCACACTGAGCCAAGGCCCGTTTTCAGGAATGACCTGGAGCCTCTGTAAGTAAGGCTTAGTTGGCATAATATGCAATAAAATACAAACTACAAGAATACATACAAAACTAACAAAAGCAGAAATACATTCTTAACAACATTTACATACAGTTTGCAGTTGTAAATAGGTTTAAAAACCTTTTTTTCAGTTAACATGGCTATATTAGCATCTGTGCAATACTGAGGCAAAGAATTTCAAAGTTTTGGACATTGGACTGAAATAACCCTCTCCCCATGTAGGTTGAAGTTCTGGGTAAAACCAAATGAAAAGAGGAGGAGGACCGTAGTGTTTTTGCTTCTCCCTTTACTTCAATTAAGGTGAATAAGGGAGGCTGATGTCCAAGCTTAATCATATTGTTAAGCATACAGCCTAAGCTGTATTGAAAACTCAACTTCGGAGGCAGCCATCCAAGATCATTATAAAGTGTGCAATGATGGGTCTTGTATGGCTTGGCAGTTACAAATCTGCATATTGAATTCAATGTCTTATTAACTAAATCCAGATCATTAACTGTTAATTTGGTAAAAAAAATAGTTATTATACAATGTTGGTAAACATACACTTTTTGATATGGATTCCCTAATTTCTCTAGTAAGGCAGTCGCTAATCCTATATAAGACACTAAGTTTCTGGTTACAGTTTCAACTATTTTCCTAATATGTACTGGGAAGGCAAGGTTGGGTCCAAAAGTACTCCTAGGTACTTGGATTCTGTAACTTGTTGTAACATCAATCTATCAAGATCAACCACTTGTAATGGTTGAGATTTGATCAATTTGGGTTTAGAGCACTGAGGTTTTTAGTGTTTAACATTAATTGGTGCTGCAGTAACCATCTGTTTAAAGTGGAAAAATCATAATTTAAGGAGAAATTAATTTCATTGACTGTTGCTGAGCTGGAAAATAAGATAATATTATCTGCCACAAGATCCACTCATTTTCTTGGCCCTCTCAAGGAACTGTTACAAATCCTGTGGTTTTACTGGTAAAAGGAAATATCTCCATGTTAAGAATGCCTTCTGCACCTATCCTTCTCTATAGTTGCCTTACATTACTTTGTTATACTTTACCAAAAATTTCGGTTTGCAACTCGGACAAAGTCCAGTTTCCCTCCTCTATCATCTACCAAGATATAGCCTCCCACATTAGACCATGGCATTCTACATCAGTGATGTCTCCTCTATGGTCGTGCCCCTCCTCCCACCAGGCCATAACTATAGAACATGTGCAATTCCCAAGGATGGTGTTGGCTCTATCAGTTCTCTATGTTTTATCCCTAGCAAATAGCAATCCTGCCCTTAACACAACCACCGCTAAACCAATGTACGCTAGAAGGAGTAACTAAAGAATGTTTAGCAGGCTAAGACATCACCTTAAAAAACTACTACTGCTTCTCCTACTCTGTTGGGGAAATGTTGAATTAAACCCAGGTCCACCTATTTCTCTGGACGCCCCTGCGGACCTCTCTCAATATAAAGGGATTAGCTTTCTCCATATCAATGTCTGTAGTTTGCTAAAGAAGATTGACTCTATACAGACCTGGGCTCTACATACATCTCCTGATTTCTTCATGATAACTGAATCCTGGCTCACACCCTTGACCCTGGACAAATCTAGCAACGTACCTGGATATATCATCTACCACTGTGATAGACTGACTAGAGGGGGAGGGGTTGCAATATATGTCAAAAGCAAATTCACAGTCACAGTCTTTGACTGTACCTCAAAAGCTAAGGAATTTGAATGCTTTGCTCTAAAATTATCACTTTCCAGTGAGAAATCACTCCTTATGGCAGCATGCTATCGACCTCCGTCTGGTGGCTGGGCACTTCTGCCACACCTTCAAAACCTTCTTGACTCTTGTTGATACTGAGTGTGTTCTAATCGGAGATTTTAATCTAAATTGGAATGATGACAACTCTAAGAAATTGAAGGATCTATGCGATGTTAATGGTCTATTACAAATGGTGACTGCTATAACCAGACCTAACAGAAAAAACCCTGAGGCAGCACCCTCCTGGACCTTATCCTAGTAAACAAACCTCACACTATTTCGCATACTGGAGTATTCTTCAACTATATAAGCGACAATTACGCTACTGCCTGCATCAGATATCCTTCCCAAATAAAAACGGCCTCCAAATTCAAACTGAAAAGATGCCTGAAAAAGTTCTGCCAGTACACTTTCCTGAAAGATCTAAACAACATTCGTTGGCAGGATTTCTACCTAGCCCCCACCTTTAACGAGGCATTTAACATCTTTCACAGCCTCTTACTGGAGCTAATAGACAAACACACCCCACTAAGACTGATCAAATCAAAAAATAAATCTCCTGGCTGGTTCTCTCCCATCCTGAAGAAAGCACTTAGGGATAGGGACTACTGGTGGAAAAAAGTGAGGAAATCCCACCTGGAGGCTGATTGGTTAGCATTCTGTACCACTAGGAATGCTTGTACCAAGCTAATTAGGTCAGAAAAAGCTAGGTACTTCCAAAAAGAACTAGAAGACAATAAAAACAACCCTGCCAAATTTTGGAACATCCTCAAAGAAGTCAAAGGTCAGTCCACTGCAATACCCCTTCCAAACAAAATTATGTCTGATGGTACCACCTATACAGACAAAGCTGATATACTAGAAAAGCTTAATGATCACTTTGCCACTGCAGGCTTGCCTTTGACACCTCACCTATCAGCAAACTTAGCCCGGCAAGAGACTACACTGTTGGCTTCATTGATAATCACAGCCATAACCAACCGCATCCCACCCCCTTCAGCTTCCTCACAATTACGTTCAAGCAAGGGGAGGACCTTCTCCTTTCTCTGGATACAAAAAAGAGTGCGGGTGCAGATAATATTGAATCTTACTTCCTAAAACTTGGCCATACCTATCTGACCGCCCCCATTACACACTTATTCAACACCTCTCTGATTCAAGGTGAGCTACCTGTCTTGTGGAAAACTGCCCACATCCTACTATTATTCAAGACTGGGGATCCGAGTGATCTGAACAATTACCAGCCTATTTCTATACTATCCGTCCTCTCTAAACTACTTGAAAAAATTGTCAACATCCAACTTAGAGAACATTTGGATTCACAAAAGTTGCTAAACTTGGCTCAGTCCGGCTTCAGAGCCAAACACAGTACAATGTCGGCTCTTGCCAAAGTAACTACAGACTGGCAAATGGCCTTGGACTCTAAGAAGCATGTATTTGCCCTCTTCCTTGATCTAAGTAAGGCCTTCGATACTGTGGATCATACCATCTTGCTTACTGCACTGAGTAACATCGGACTTGATAGTTCAGCCATTAAATGGTTCACCAGCTACCTAACCAATAGGTTACAACAAGTCAAAGCCATAGGAGATCTGTCCCCACAAAAATCCTTGTTATGAGGAGTCCCACAAGGCTCCATCCTGGGCCCTATCCTCTTTGCAATATACATCAATAATCTGGACTCGCAGCTGGGCACATCAAATGTGCACTTATTCGCAGATGATACTGTACTCTACAACACAAATTCATCCTTGGATCTGGCCCATGAGTACTTACAGAAAGACTTCGTCACCCTCCAATACAACCTTCTCACTCATAAGCTCCTCCTCAACGTCAAAAAGACTAAAGCAATGATTTTCTCACCAAAGTCTACTTCCGGATGTCCACAAATCACACAGATCCGAACACTCTTAGATGAACCCCTTGAAGTAGTTGATACCTTTAAATACCTAGGGTTCTGGCTGGATAATAAGCTCAACTTTCTGTGCCACTTAAATGAAACCTTGAAGAAACTAAGACAGCGATTAGGTTTATTCTATCGCATTAAACACCTACTCATGTTAGAAGCCAGAATGAGACTAGTACAAACTACATTCCTACCTATATTGGACTACGCTGACTTCCTTTACAGTCATTGCCCATCAACGATGCTAAACAAACTGGACACCCTTTACCTCCAGGCTTTAAGATTTATCTTAAATCTACCCCGTAGTACACATCACTGTCGTCTATACCAGGTTTCGGGATGGACCTCACTCTTAACTAGAAGAAAAAGGAATGCTCTCCTCTGGTTTTTTAGAGTATTATCTGATAACCTCCCTGCATACATCTCAAACATCTTCAAATGGGCTAAAGGTTCCTATGGCCTGAGATGCTTCTCCTTAATCTGCTTCCAGATTCCTAGAGTGAAAACTACCCTTGGCTCAGCATCAATCAACTTCTCACTTCCATCACTTTGGAACACTATGCAAGACTCATTAAAATTATCCTCACTTCCAAGCATTTTCACATTCAAAGCTCTATTAATGGATTATCTGAAGGAATCATGCAACTGTTTCAGATACTGATGACCCTTAAGCCTCGGGTGCCACTCTCAAATCCTACGCCTAAGTATCTCATCCACCCCACATTCCTAACAACAGAAACCTAGGACCTACAAGCCTAGTTCCCTTAATCCAAGATGACCCTGCCTATTCTTTACCTTTTACCTATTCTGGCCTCCCTTTTGGCTGCCTACTCTTTCACCCCAATTTCTACCATATTCCTTAATACCTCCTTATTTTTTATCATTTAGATATGAGCTCTTACTCAGCGAGACTATATGGGATTGTTGTCTCTTCTCATTTCAGTAAAGCTTATCATTATGTGCCTTTGCATATTAATTATGTTGACTGGTATGTATAGGCCCATATTGACCTGCACCTTCACAATGTTTTTTCTTTTCTTTTTTTCTTTTTGCACCATTGCCCACTGCAATTGTAATCTTTTGAAGTGTACTGTATTGTATTTATGCCCAGGACCACCTTGAAAATGAGCTTGCTCAATGGTGTTTATGCCTGGTTAAATAAAGTGATTGATTGATTGACTGATTGATCTGCATAAAGTAATAATCTTACTTAGATGGATTGGATCAATATATAAAGAAAATAGCAGGGGTCCTAAAATGGACCTCTGAGTGAGTCTCTGCTCTAGTATACATGTCTGGGACAAACCCCATCAAAGCAAACCCTTGAAGAGTGATTTGAAAGATAGCTTTGGATCCAGTCACAAAGTTTATCTGCTAGGCCGATGTCCTTCAGTCTCCGGAGCAGCATGGTGTGATTTACCAAATCAGAAGCCTTCCAACAAATATTGCACCAAATTTCCTGTTCTGGCTCCGCTCCAAGAAGGTAGACAGCCAAACTTTGTCTTTACTTATCCTGCTTCAGTTTCTCAAGGATGGGTTTGACAAAGGCTTATAACCAGTGATGCTGCAGGTCCAGGTAGGGGCTCTGGGAGTGCTGCTACTGGTGGACTCAGGAGAATCTCTGGGTTGACATCATCACGTCTGAGTTTTGAGAACCTCATCCTTGAAAAGTCCCTCAATAAAAAAGTCGTTCTTCCATGGCACCTCTGGTTCTTCAGGCTCTCACCAAGGCTCCTTCTGAGTTGTTAGTGGGTGCCTCTCTTCTTCATGTCATGATTAAGGTCACTGTTCTAATTCCTATCACGCCAGCTGCACAAGCCTGTGAGACTGGTGCACTGTCATCCAAACAGCCTTACACTGTCTTTCATCAAGACTCTGTAATGTTGTGTGCCAGGTTTTCTGGCAAAGGTGACTTCCACATTTCATTATAATTAAGAGTTGATCTTTCCATCTTTCTGCCCCGAGCCAACAAATGACAAACAAAAGGGATTGCATATTGTGGATTCTACACAAGCCTTAAAATATTACTTCAAGAGAACAAATCCGATTTGGAAGACTACGAGCCTCCTTGGCCTCATGTCTGGCCCAAATCAAGGCAAAAAGGCTTCCAAGGACTCTGTTGCAAGATGGATTCATTTAGCTATTATCTTTGCCTATCAGTGGGCAGGGGTGTTTTTACCAGATCCAGTTAAAGTCCACTTCACTAGAGCAATGGCCACTTCATAGGTGGAATTTAGGAATGCATTTCCAGAAGACATTTGCAGGGTGGCCACCTGTTCTACTATACACACATTCACAAAATTCTACAAGTTAGATATAGCTGTGTCTGCTACAGCGTCTTTCAGTCAAAGAGTCCTACAGGCCATCATTAATGTTTAACAATGCATGAGCAATTATTTACCCATCTCTGGGTACCACAGTATTACTGCTGTTACATATCCCAGTGGTACATCATCCCTGCTACCAGCACTAGGAGAGAGAAATCAAAATTTAAATACCTGTAATTTTTCTTTCTGTTACTGCTGGTCACAGGGCTGGATCTCCTCTAACAGTTTCACAGTTGGATAGTGAGCACACGTATTTGTTGTTTACTGATGTTATATTTCTGGTACTATTTGTGGGTGGATTGCCTGGCTCGGTGATTGGAGACTAGTTCAGTGATTGGACTTCTTTTCTGCTTTGGAACTGACTGGCATAATCCCCAGTGGGAGGAGCATAAGCACCTGTTTTTCAAGTTTACTTCCTGCATCTATGGAAGTATGGAAGGGGGAGATCCCAGTGGTACTTTAGCCCTGTGACCAGCAGTCTGAGAAAGAAAATTTACAGATATTTAAATTTTGATTCTCTACATGTCAGGATCTTTATAAAGGCACCTTAATTTACACACTAATATCTTGGGGTGAAAAACAGTCCATAGCACTTATATAAAACAAGGCATTGGTAGATATGCAGAACTCTAATTTTAGACACACCCTCAGTGTGTTACTATTATAAGCCCCTCAAGCATTGCTCTGTGGGTTTATGAAGCATCACACATGTCGGGTGTGTATAAAATTCTTGTTATTCGCACCTACCCACGCACTCTTCTATATATTATAACTGGTAAGTAGTAATTATATATTGAAATCCATTGCTTACTTTTCCGTTATGCACTCCTCGTTATACCAGAGAGCACATGCTTAACAGCTATTAGTTTGTGCCAGGTGCAGCAGTAGCTGAACCTGTCTCTTGCTGTATGTGAACAAGCTGCTACCTTGGTAAACTGCACTGTCTGTCATTAGCTGTGGTTACTATTCAGCTGTCAGGCCTCGCCTGGGTAAATCCACTTCCTGATGTTATGATTTCCTTTACAAAAAACACAACACAGGTTTCTGCTTTAAAAAAAAAAGTACTGTTTCACTTCACTGTTGCCAAGCATTCTGTCGCGTAAAAAGATTATAGTTCTAAAAAAAAAAAAATAAAGCATGAGGCGGTGTGGCAATTCATTTTTTTCCCCACACACCCTCAGTGTATGGGATGCCACCATAACCCACTCAAGCTTTTCTTGTGGTTTATTAGGTATCCCACAGCTGGGTGTGGGACAAAACCTCATGATCATTACATGCACATACACATGCATAATCCTATATTTGTGCTTCCTGTTTCCGCCTTCCTTCCTGGTGGACTTGGCCCCTCTAGCTTGTCAACAAGCCATGGATCCCACAACTACTGCATCAGTCACCACAACTCTTACGGGAGAGCATTTTAAAAGATCTACCTGAGAAGCATCAGTGTTTTCATCCCCATGTCCCACCTCACCCTATGGGGGCATAGTCCGAGCTAAGAGACTTATCTTTGCCAGTCAGAAAGGTCAATTTGCGGGTACTTAAATTTAGCTTTTTCTTCCATATAACTTTTTCTCTGCCCACCCAGTCCTCTGGCCATTGCCCTGGTAACCTCCCAGCCCAGACTTCTGCTACCCTGCAGGATTAAGCCCACAGGTGCTCATGTAGTGCTGGGCCCAAGGATGCCAACAGCTGTCATTTAGATGTCTAGGTAGCTTTCTCCCCATTTTTTCTCCCAGTACCCTTTGACTTTCCTGGTTCATCTGGCAATGGATGTCTCCCTCTCAGGTTGGAGGTCGAGGATGGTGCATAGTTGTTGGTCCCCTCAGGAGACTGAGTTGAACATCAGTATACTGGAATTCAGAACCGTAAAGCTAGTCCTTTGGGTCTCTGTCCCTCAGTAACAGTTCCCTACAGATTAATGCAGAGAACTCCACTGCCTTGTTTTACCTGAACAATCAAGACCAATCCCAGTCATCTGAGCTGAGAGGTTCTGCAGGTATGAGAAGTTGTATTCTCCTCATGCAGCCACCTGTTCAGTGTTCATGTGGCAGGAACAGAGAGCAGTCTAGTAGACAGTTCTAGCCACAGTAATCCACTCACCCATGAGTAGTCTCTGCATGAAAATGTTCTGTAGTGAACAGTCTCCAAATAGGAACGCCATTGATAGACCTTTTTACTTTGGGAGAGAATAAAAAAACACTACTGCACTTGCAGGCTAAGAGTGGGAACAGATCCAGCAAAGCTTAAACCACTGGGGAAGGGAGTGTTCTTAAATATATTGCCACCCTTTCCTACCTATACAGAAGATGATCCTGAAAGTGATTGGACAAGGCTGGGATGTTCCTTGTCACTTCTGACTGGCCTAGACAGCTGTAGTACGAGGATCTTCTGAACCTCTCTGCAGAAACTAATCCAGCTTCCCCAGACCTTTGGTACCTTTTTTCAAGGCAGAGTTCTCTATCCAAAACTCAGGACCCTGCATCTGAATTATTTCAACTCTGAAGATGTGTTAGGAATCTTCACACCATCCAAAAAGCAAGCCATTCACAAAACTTACTCTGTCAAGTGGCTGAGGTTTTCCTGCTGATACCAGGATAATTACCTCTCTCCTGACTCCTGTCTGATGGAGAATAGCACAGTGTCTGGTTTCCCACCCTCTGTTCTGGCCAGCTTCTTCAACTCCAAGATTATCCTGTCCGTGATTTTCCCCTAGATGACAGAGAAGCAATATGTCTCCCTGTTAGAGCTGCATAACAGTGTCTTCGTCACTCTAACTATAGAATCACCTATGTCAAACATACTGTGTTTATTTCTATTGCCTTTGCCCAAAACCATAATGCCTGGCACATTCTTATTAAATGAAGCCTCCTCCCTCCGGGGTATCGACTGCTGTTAGCTTACCAGCACAGTCTTCTTGAACTGCTTCTGCCAGTGTGGTGATGCATTTCTAGAGCACCACACCTTGGGACCCACCCTTGCCATCCCTGCTTCTTCCCCCCTCATCTGTCTTTACTACTGCATTCCACTCTCCGGTGTACACGCATGATGTCCTTTGTGGTAGTGGGCTTGCTGATTCCAGTGTACCCCACAATGAGCTGTGTCCAAGCTGCAGTACCCCAGCCCTGAGAGAAGCTAGCTGTGTGCAGAGTACTATGAATTTTCTACAAACTGCGCACCAATCTAACTCCCAGTGCACCCTCTGAACTATAGTTAATCCACATCCTCTACAGCTAGCCAGCTGCCTTTCCTAACCTGATGCCTATGTGTACGTGTTGTTATATATGTACTAAACACCTTTAAATGAATGGAGTTTCTAACAACTATCACCTCCCCTTCCTGAAGGTAAAGAAGCATTCAAATACCTGGAGTCAAGTGGTGCATATTCCTCTTTAATTAAGGTGCTCGCACAATTTAGTGCAAATGGAAC
The DNA here is from genome assembly GCA_016271365.2 of Neoceratodus forsteri. Lineage (NCBI taxonomy): Eukaryota > Metazoa > Chordata > Ceratodontiformes > Ceratodontidae > Neoceratodus > Neoceratodus forsteri. The sequence goes on from JADMNL010000023.1 coordinate 413,547,067, forward strand.
ATGAGTAGTGGCATGGTAGGCAGTCCACAAAGATGCTGGTTGGCATCCCTGAGCTGACATTTCATGATTTGTGCATCTTCGGAACTGTGCGACTTTGTGAGCAGTTCTTGTACTCTGCTAACTTTTGACATTGGGCATCATCATGGTAACCATTGAACTTCAAAGTTCTGCCAGTGCTGTGCCAAAACCAAGTTGCTTTTCTAGTTCTCGTTTATATAGCTTACAGTGCCTTGAACAAAAACACTCCCCCATTGGCTGCTTTGATTATTTCCCCATTATTCCTTAACCCTTCCAATGCCTTTCTTTCCGTATCACTCAGATTTTGAAAGTGTCTGCATTACCACTTCTAGAAAACATATTTTTCAACTCATTTTCACAATTTTTGACAAACGTGTCTATCTGAAGCAACAGTGGTGGACAGAAGCTTGATTTCTGCCTCAGTTTGGGAACTGTAATTTCCGGTACATGTTGTGTTTCATTCCCATCATGTTCCTCCGTCTGTTCCTTGTCTTTAGCATCATAAAAGCCCCATAGGCTTAAATTCCTCATGAATTTATGAATGTCTACAAAGGTGGTAAACTCATCAGTGTTTGTTGCTGGTACAAAAGTCAAACCTTTATTCAGGACTGAAATCTCATTTTGATCAAGTGCATGACTGGAGATGTTAGTTACATTTAGCTGTTGTTCTTCTTGTAACTCTTATAACTCGCTTGGTATTTGCTGCCTCTTCCATTTCCTCCTCTCCTGTCTCCTTGTTTTTTTCTCTTATCTTGTAGGGCCTTCGCCCTTGTCTGGTTTGCTGCTTCTGCATAATGGCGGATAGGCATGAGGGGGGCGGGGCTATCTAAAAAAGGACACCCCAGATCTATTACTGGGTTCAGCCTCTGTCTCAGAATCACTGATTCCAATAGTGTAATCCAGTGTTCATCTATCATTGCTTGTGCTGTTTCATAAAATAGATTCGGGAGCGTTCACTGTTAGATGTGCTTGCTTTTTCTGGGTAAAGACTTCATTGGCCTCATAGTCATATTGATCACAAACAAATCTACTCTATTTGATGCTTTTAGTTTTTTTATCAAACTGTTCAATACACTTTTTAAGTTCCTGTTGGAATGGCACAAAATCATGGTCTTTCTCAAATTTGTCGACTGCTTCTTATTTCTGTGTTAGCTCAACAGTGACTTCCTCCTGGATTTTAGCTGCATCTTTTAAAATACATAAGGTCTGGTGATGCTTTGTGCAAAATTTCTTCCCATTTCCTCATAAATTCTGCCATCTCTCTGCCTCTTTCTGGGAGTTCTAAAATCCTTAATCCTCTGGGGACCCTGGTAACTTTGAGATACACTTCTAAATTACATTTTTGCCAGTAGAATTTTCTTGCTTTAATAACAACTCTTTCTAATTGTAAGAAAGCTGTTTGTGGGGGGTCACGTGACCACTTAATGCCATAAGGACATGTCTCTAGCGAGCTCCGACCCCGGTCCAACAATAAAGGTTTTAATCGATGGTAATCTGGCTACGAGCTTACCTTCCCAGCATTAGAAAGCAACAGAGGTTTGAAATGGAAGAGTATCTAGTGGCGACGGGCATCAAATTGCAACGTTCAGGTGCTAAAAGCGCTAAGAAACAGCTAGGGTCTCCTTCCAACAGCGTGGCGGAACCTAGCTCGCTGTCGGCCGTGGAGATGTCCGCTATCATTGCGAGTTGAGGGATCAGCTAACAGAGGTACTCACACCACAACTGAACCATCTGGAAGAGGAAATCGACCATAGACTGACGGTTATCGACACACAAGTAGCCCAGCAGCAGGAGAGGATAGAAGAAGCAGAAGGTCGTATTTCGGCTGCTGAGGATCTCGTGGCCCCGCTCCCTAGGTGTATTCATGACCTGGAGAAAGAGGTGGCTGAGCTGTGGGAGGCCCTGGATTACCAGGAAAATTACCACAGGCGGTCTAACCTGTGGAACAGGGGCCTACCTGAAGGTAAAGAGGGGGCAAACATTTTGGAGTTCTGCGCGGCCACACTGCCTGCCTTGCTGGGTATGAAGCCAAAAGGGGGAGATACAAAATCAAGCACGCTCATCGCGCAGTGCTACCGTGTCCTCCAAAGGGACAGCCACCCCGACAAATAATTTTCAGATTCCACAATTTCCAGGATAGACAGGAGGTATGGAATGCATATCGTGGAGGGCAGGAGCTGAAATTTGAGGGGATCAGACTTTTCCTGGCACAGGATCACTCTCCAAGGGTAGGAAAGAAGAGGAGGGCCTTTAATGAGGTGATAGCTGAGTGCCAACAGCTAAAAGTGGAATGGTACATGCTTTTCCCTGCGATGCTCCGAATTAAGCATGAGGGGGTTTCGTACAGCTTTTGGGAGGTTGATAAAGCGACCACTTTCATTGTGGATCTGAAGAAAAAACTGGGATGAGGAAGGTCCTTGAGAGCTACCGGTGGCTGATGAGGCTGCTCGACTTCCACTTTTATGACTTTTATTTCTGCATTGTTTATCTCTGCCTGCTCATGGAAGATGTTGTGCCAGCGGCATGTGGATGAGTCTTGGGGTGGGGCCCATCTGCAAAGGCCCTGGAGATGGTTTGATACCCGAGGAGTTGGGCTCTGAGAATGTTTGGGACTTATCCTTTGAACAGACCTAGGACTTCTCGAAAGTATTGGGTAGACTAGTGACCTAGTTTCCCTGACAGGACATGTGGAACAGCGATCTGGATATACGATGCAAGAAGTATCAGAAGAAGGAGCAGATGAGGCAGTGCAGAGCCCTGAATATGTGAGTAGCAGCGTGGGGTGGATCCGAGCATTGGATTTGATTCATGGGGCCTACCCTGTCGCTGCAGGGTTTCTGTCTCCTTTTGTCATTCTCAGGGAAAGATCAGGACTGTCTCCGGGGCATGTAGTCTTGGGGGTGAATAAGGAGGGGAAATTAATTTTTTGTCATAGTACTGGGATGGGGTGGATCCTCTCCGGGATGGGGGAACCAGCTACTATGGGGAACTGGGGTTGGAACATGGGTAGTTATGGGTCTGGGCTGTTGTTGAGCACACATGGGCATCAAGGGGAAGGAAACTTTAATTAAATATTACACAGATTACCTAAATGAAGTACTTAAGGATGGTGGGACCGGGGGGGGGGTGGTGTGGCAGCGGAGAGTGGTTATTTTACCAAGCCCTTGATCAAAACATTTTTTTTTTTTCAAGAACTAGAAGCATACTTATTCTGTCTGGGAAAAATGTATGCTGAGGATTGGGGTTCGAGGGGTGTGAGAGGAGTGCATGTAAATAATTTAATGAAGTTCAGTTTTTATGCGTTCAAACGTTATGTACATTATATGTTTTTGTGTTATAACCAAGTGTCTGAATCAGGCTATAACATGTTTAGAGATGCATCTATGGATTGCTGCTGGGGGAAAGGGGGAGGCCTATGATGAGGGTAGACTGCTAAGGGGGGGGGGTTCTTATTTACCATGGTTGATAAGGAGAGGGTAAACATTGTGTCTTGGAATGTAAGAGATTTTTCTTTTCCTATTAAGAGAACCGCTGTTCTGACTGCTCTAAGGAGAGCGGGTGCACACGTGGCTCAACTCCAAGAAACCCACTTGATGCCTGCAGAACACCAGAAACTGGTACGGAGTTGGGTGGGCACCTGCTACGCTGCCTCTTTCTCTTCCCATAAAAGAGGAGTGATGGTACTGCTACATAGAAGACTCCTCTTTAGGGTTTCTAGGATAGTTCAGGATGGGAAGGAGGGGAGATATGTCTTTGTAGAAGGCACCTTGTTTGAGCAGCCCATTACTTTTTGGAGTGTCTATGCCCCCGCTGTCTTTGACCCATTTTTTTACCAGAGTATTTTGGATCTTGGAACTAGCGACCATCGAACAGTATGGTTCACAATAAACACAGCAATAGAGTCAAGCCATACAAAGACAAAAGTACTGGACTTTAGGAGGGCTGACTTTGCCAAAATGGGTGAGTGCCTAAGGAATGCACTAGCAAATGGGCAGGAAGGAGGGGTGGAAGAACAATGGGGAATAATAAAAACTGCCATCACAGAGGTAACGAGCCTTTGTGTGAAGCAAATAAACAAAACAAAACGATGTAAGAAGCCACTATGGTTCTCAAAGGAAGTGGCAGTGAAGGTTCAAGAGAAAAAGAAAGCATTCAGGAAGTACAAGGAATCACAGAAGGAGCAGGACAGAGAACTGTATCAGTTAAAGCAAAAGGAGGCTGGGAAGGCAGTCAGAACAGCAAAGGCCCAAACCGAGGAAAAGATAGCCAACCCAGTTAAGAAGGGATAAAACCTTTATAGGTACATCAGGAGCCAAGGAAGACCAAGGAGGGATAGTGAGGCTTAATAAAGGGAGGGAGGGTGGGCAGTGGGAGACTGTGAAAGGCAGAGATACTAAACAAATATTTTTGCTCAGTATTTACAAATGAAGAGGGAGTGCATAAAACAAACAGTAGAAACACTCTGGATACAGAAGTTGATACCAGCCCATTTACAGAAGAAAGGGTTCTGAAAGAACTCTTAAAACTGAAGGTGGACAAAGCAGTGGGGCCTGATGGGATTCATCCCAGAATAAAAAGAACTAAGGGTAGAACTAGTGACACCACTGACTACCCTTTTAACAAATCATGGAGGATGGGGTGGTACCCGAGGACTGGAGGAGGGCAGATGTGATTCCTCTCACAAAAGTGGGAGCAAGACAGAAGCAGGAAACTACAGACCTGTTAGTTTAACCTCAGTGATAGGGAAAATGATGGAATCACTTCTGAAGGAAAGAATTGTTAAGTATCTAGAGGCCAGAGGGGCACAGGACCCTAGGCAGCATGGATTCACAGCAGTAGATCAGGAAGGGGCTGTGGACATGGCCTACCTAGATTTTAGCAAGGCATTTGACACAGTCCCACACAAAAGATTAATATACAAGTTAGCCAGCCTGGGAGTGGGTCCCAAGATGACAGCCTGGGTAAAGAATTGGCTGGAGAATAGGACACAGAGAGTAATAGTAAATGGAGTCCACCTAGAAGAAAGGAGGGTTACTAGTGGGGTACTGCAGGGTTCAGTATTAGGACTAGTCCTCTTCAATGTCTTTATAGCGACATTGCAGAACTACTTGAAGGAAAAGTATGTCTCTTGCAGATGACACAAAGATCTGCAACAGAGTTGATGCACAGGGTGGGTGGAAAGGATGAGAAGGGACTTGGCAAGGTTAGAGAAATGGTCAAATGTATGGCAGCTTAGATTCAATGCTAAGAAGTGCAAGGTAATGCACCTGGGAAACAAAAACCCAGGGGAAGAGTACACAATGGGGAGTGAGATACTAACAACAACAAAAATGGAAAGGGACCTGGGGGTAGTCATATCAGATAACCTAAATGTGGGCAAGCAATGTGAGAGGGCAGCAAGGAGGGCTGGGGGGATACTGGGATGCATAGGGAGAGGCATCACCAGTAGAAAACAGGAAGTTATTATCCCTCTGTACAGACAGCTGGTGAGACCCCATCTGGAGTACTGTGTGCAGTTCTGGAGACCCAATCTCCAGAAAGACATAGACAGGATGGAAGCAGTTCAGAGGAGGGCAACTAAAATGCTGCAGGGTCTGCACCGAAGACATATGAAGAGAGACGAAAGGAGCTTAATATGTATAGCCTCGAGGAAAGGAGGGAGAGGGGGGACATGATAGAAACGTTCAAGTACCTCAAGGGAATCAACAAAGTCCAAGAGGGTAGCATCTTTCAAAAAAAGAGGTGTGCAAGAACAAGAGGGCACAATTTGAAGATAGAGGGGGGCGGCTCAGAGGTAATTTAAGGAAGTATTTTTTCACAGAGAGGGTTGTGGATGCATGGAATGGCCTTCCGGAGGAGGTTGTGGAGTCAAAATCAGTGGTGGAATTCAAGCATGCATGGGACAGTCATAAGGCAATTCTAGGGGGTGGGGGTGTAGGAAGAAGTAGGCTGCTGGTTAACTAGGATCTGCAGCTTATCCAGTAGGTAGGGAAATGGGCAGACTGGGTGGGCCAAGCGGTCCTTATCTGCCGTCAAATTCTATGTTTCTATGCTTCTATGTTTCTGGTCAGAGAACAATTTAAAGGGCTAGTGATGGGGGGAGATTTTAGCTGCACCCCAGATAAGAATCTGGATCATTCAGAGGGAGGGGGGCGAGGGGGAGGGTGCATGCGAAAATGGTGTGAAGGTCTGGTTGATCTTGATGTCTTGGATGCCTGGACAGCAGTAAATCCTAAGGGAAGGAAATATACTTTCTATTCCAGCCCACACAAGACATGATCATGGCTGGACCATGTATATATAGAGGGGGGGCTGGTATTCTGAGTTGGCAGACATTAAACATAGCCCCATTTGTGTATCTGACCATGCAATGGTAATTTCTACACTGGAAATAGGCCCCGGTCAATCACAAACTGCATCATGGCATTTTCCCTCTTACCTGCTTGGCTCACAGGAGTTTAAAGACTTCCTTCAAGAACAGTGGGTGTTATATACCTCACTGAACAAGGACACTGCACTATCTATGCAGACGTTCTGGAATGTAGGGAAGGCATATATCAGAGGGGCTATAATTGGGTACGTCAGTAGGTATAAGAAAGGGAGACTTCAGAAACAGGAGGAGTTAAGAGGAAAAGTAAGGGAGTTGGAGCGTAAGATGGTTGGAGTAGGAGAGGAGGAAGTGTTCCAGCAGCTGACAGCTAGCAGAGAAGCCCTGAATAAAATGCTGATGGATGAGGCGAGAACACAGTTTTTTTCTGGAAACACAACTTTTATGAGTGGGGGAATAAGCCGGGGCTGCTACTGGTCAGCGTCATTAAAGGAAGAAAGGGGTTTAAGAGGATCAGTGAAATTAGGGACTGGCAGGGAGTCCTGCACAGGGAGTCTCTGGGTATTCAGAAAAGCTTTGCCCAATTTTACCAGGCCTTATGCCGGGCGGAGGGTGAGGAAGTGGTGGAAAGGGTGAGGAGATTTCTAGATGGGATTGACATTCCGGGAGTCTCTGAGCCTATTAGAAATATACTGGATAAGGAAATCTCCAGGGAAGAGATTGGCAGAGCCAGCACCAGTCTGAGACCGGGCAAAGCAAGTGGACCAGATGGTCTGTCAGCTAAATTTTACAGAGAAATGGGAAAGGGAATGATAGAACAACTATGGGTACTCTTTAGAGAGGTTAGAGAGGGGGGGCCCCTACCTCCTACTAAGGGTGAGGCGGCCATCTGTGTTATACCGAAGCCCGGGAGGGACCCGCGGAGCTGTGCATCCTATAGGCCCATATCTTTGCTTAATGCTGATGCAAAAATCTATGCTAAGGTATTGGCCTCCAGGCTGGATGTGCTGCTCCCGGATTTGATCCATGGTGATCAGACAGGCTTTATTTGAGGGTGGCACTCATACCACAATGTGACTAAGGTACTAAACATAGTACAGACCTCTTCGTGGTTGGCGGGACCTACAGGGATTATTTCCCTAGATACTGAAAAGGCATTTGATTGTATCGAATGGGATTACCTATTTGAGGTAATGGATAGATTTGGATTTGGGAGGGAATTCATGGGTATGGTGAGAGCTTTGTATGCCTCCCCCCGGGCTTCGGTGTTAGTAGATGGGGGGATGTCGGAGAGCTTTGCCCTGCACAGGGGTTCGAGACAGGGTTGCCCGTTGTCGCCCCTCTTGTTTGCTCTGGTGATAGAACCCATGGCTATTGCAATTAGGAAACATTCTGGCATCAAGGGAGTAGTGGGGAGGAGTGGAACACAGCATAAATTGTCGTTATATGCTGATGATATGATCCTTTACTTGAGGTACCCGGAGGAATCGGTGCCCACCCTTCTGGGAATTATTGCCACCTTCGCTGAGTTCTCGGGATACAAGATCAATTTGGATAAATCAGAGATGTTATTTGGGGGGGGGGATAGTGGAGGGCGAACGGAAGGAGCTGAGTGGGGCTTGCGAGAGGTGGCTGTCTCTTTTAGATACCTCAGGGTAATGATTGGGAGAAAAATTGGAGAATTATATAGGCTGAACTATACCCCCATGATCAAAACCCTACTCAAGGAACTGAGGAGGTGGCGTGCCTTACCCCTGTCATGGATGGGCCACATAAATATAATTAAGATGAACATTCTGCCCCGGATTCTCTATTTGCTCCAGATGCCCCCAGTGGGTATTAATAAGAAGGATATGAAAACCTTGGAAAGAGGGTTTGGGGTTTTTTTTGTGGCAAGGGAAATGGGCACGGATGTCCCTGAAGAGACTGAAGGGGAATAATGGGGGGATTGAACTTCCCGGATTTGAAGCAGTATTTTCTGGCAGGGCAGACCCGTATTATAAAGGACTGGCTCTCTGAGGTAGATACTGCTAGTTGGCTGGACTTAGAGGAGAGGGAAGCGGAGGGTAGACTGACTGCCTAGCTATCTGGTGGAGGCCGGAGGGCATATGCCTCCCTGGGGCAGCCGAATCCTCTGGTGCTCTGGGTACTGGATAGTTGGGAGAACATAAAAAGAACGTTGAGGAGTGGAGAGCAGGAGACCTTACTAATACCCATTGCCAAAACCCTTTTCTTTAGACCTAGTATAGATGATCCTGCCTTCTTTGAATGGGAGAAGAATGGAGTGCAATGTGTAGGAGACCTGTGCGGTGGGGGGTTCTTTTGCCTCCTTTCAGGAGATCAGAGAGGAGGTGGGGATACCGGGTAACCATCTTTTTAGGTTCTTTCAGGTCAGGAATCTATATAAGGAGGTGAGGAGGCAGTGTGAAGGACCCACATCCTTGGAACAAGTGGAGGGGATAATAGGTATTGTGAGGAAGAATCCCTATGGGATACTAAGAATGGTTATGTGCCTTCTAAGGCAGAACATGACAGATATGACTGATGGAACATGGAAACTCTGGGAAAGGGACTTGGGATTCGACATGTATCAGGATAATTGGGGGTTGGTGTTGAAGTCTCATATAGGGCTCCTGACCTGTAATAAATATAAAGAAAGCACTTATAAAGTTGTACATAGGCTCTACTAGCCTCCAGTGGTCACCCATAGATTCCACCCAGAGGTGCTGGAGACATGTGGAAGATGCAAGGTGGGCAGAGGCATTTACTTTCATTGCTTTTGGGAATGCCCATGTCTCCATGAGTACTGGGAGAGGATAGGGCAACAGCTGAGTACCATACTAGGCGCAGTGCTGCCGATCTCTCCCCTTAGTCTGCTCTTTGGTATGATGGAGGGAGAAGATGAATGCTGGTTGATGCATCAGAGATGGGTTAGAATACTTCTGGTGCAGGCTAGGCAGGTGATTTTAAACACCTGGGTATCAGGAGAAAATCCCACAGTGACACAATGGCGCACACTATCCATAAGAGCACTTGCCCTGGAGCAGAGAACATACCAACTGCAGGATCGAACAGATAAATTTATGAGTCAATGGGTGCCTTTTATAGGCTCTCTCACAGCAATGGAGCTGGTGATCATGAATGCAGGATAAGGTTTGGTTTGCCTGCTGAAAGGGAGAGTAGGAGGAGGAACCTTTCTCCTGGCACAGTGAGGATGAGATGACCTAGATGAATTTAGAAGTAAGAACTTAAAATAATATATAGTATGTGAAAGACCTATGTGTGTATATATATATATATATATATATATCATTTTGTTTTTAATAATGGTTTCTCTTCTTTTTGATGGAATGTTTTTTATGAAAAGCAAGGAAGCATTTAGATCTGTATGCTGTATGAGTTTTGGTGCTCTGTATGTGATTGTGTATATTTAAGAAAATTTCAATAATAAGAGTTACACAAAGAAAGCTGTTTGTACTGTACATCTGTTATAACATTTCTTATTTAAGTAATTGTCAGATATTATGATCTGGTCTTTTTTAATGCCGTAGTCCATTACCAGATGCTGGACGAAAGTCCTTTGGGCAATACATTGAATATTTTAAAATTGTCCTCTTCAGGAGGGAAGGGATCATAAATTGAGCTGAACAGAAGGCCAGTCGATCCCTTCCACTTCCTGGTCTGCTGGACCTGCCCCTGCACTCAGATGTTTTGTGACATCTAACCAGGGAGAGCATGGGGGTGTGCCCCATTGAAGTCTATGAGGCAAATTTTGAAAATGACTTTATATATGTTTAAGCAATCTTCGATATCGATGAAAGCCACCGCCTAACTAATTGGGTTCCTATTAGTTAAGTGGTGGCTTTCATTTATATCAAATTTTTCTTAAACATAAATAAAGCCATTTGAGCACTTTGAAAACAGAGGAGTATGCACCACATGATTCCAGGTATTTGAGTGCTTTTTTGCTTTCAGGAACGGGAGATGAGCAGCGTATTTTCCACTTGCCTTCATGTATTGACATTAAAAGCTAAGCATCACCAAGTCAGGGAGCACCCTCACCTTATATCCTCTCTAACAACAATGCTTGCATCTGCTTATCCTATTAAACAGATAGCCTACACGTGTTGTCTGTCCCAGAACATCAGAGTAGTTTGAATTAATCAAAGCACTGATTGCGCAATCCCTGAGCCTCAACTCTCAGATTGTTTTCAGCCATTGTAAAGACTCGTGTTACTCATATAGTGCTTTTGTGGATCCTACCACCTTCCATCAGATAGTGTTGGCATTCTACCTTGGATCCTACCAGAAATCTTACCAAAGACAGATGTCGGATCTGGGGTCAGACAGCGATGGATCCTAGGTCAGATCCAGGGATCATAGGTCAGATAGTTAGGATCTGAGCTGGATCTGTTGGTCTGATCCATGGATCTGTCATTAAGGTCCTCAGACTTTGTTGGATCCCTGCACTGTATCCTAGAGGGTTGGATCCATGGTCAGATAGCACTGCTATCCTACCACATCAACTGTCTGGCCAAATGGGAGGTATCTGTTGGTATCCTAGTTTCCAGGATACTATCTGAGCAACACTAGTAAAGACTTGACAACTTACACTGACAACTTAGTTTTGATTTCAACCTAATATCTTGATCAACAACATAAGGTGGACAAATTCACTAGACATTGTGATCAGCTCTTCTTGTCTGTTAACAGAGATAAGGCTAAACTGCTGATATTCAGTCCTACTAAGAAGAAATTCCTGGTATTATACATTAACCATTCAAAAATAGGGACAGACGGCCTGGTGGCGCAGAGGGTTGAGGTGCTGGCGCCTTACCTCAAACCATGCCGATGACCCGGGTTCAAGAACAGACTCGGGACGCCGGGGGCTGGCAGGGGCAGAGAGGATTGAGCATCTGTAGCACTGCTCTCCTCTCCTGGGGTGGGTAGTGGGATGGTGTCGTGCTGCAGTGGCCTCTGGTGGAGACCAGGAGCACTGCAGTTGCACGCAGGAGGGAACAACACTAGAAAGGCAGAAATACCGCTCCACGTTCAGCCGGATGATGGCTGCCCAGCTCTTTGATGCTATCCATGTCCTGCCAAACCTTCTGCCTCAGCAGCACCACGGGGCCAAGTGTTGCGCTGGTCTCCCCCCTCCTTGGCTGGCACCTTCCCCCTCCGAGGAGGGGGACCCATCCAGTGAAGGGTTATGCTGGGTTACCCTGGGGATGGCTGCCATCTGAGAATGGAGGCTCGGAGGGCAGATGGATCGGAGGAAGCCTTGGCAAGCCCGAAGGAGTGGCTGACGTGGAGCACATAGGGAAAAAGAAATCATACAAAAATAGAGACAGTTACTTCTTATGACTGTTTAGGTCTACACAGCTTGTCTAATTTGTCAAGATTTTCTCATATGAAAAAGACTAAAACAAAAACAAATAGGATAAAAACATTTGGCTCATTCAAAAGACTCTGTAAATTCTGTGGTAACAGTTCTGTCAGGTGTGATTACAGTCACAAATGCAAAAATAAAAGCCAGTATTTTGTATGTGGCAGAAATGTATGTTTTTTCCAAAACGGACTCTTTGGAAATAATAATGAGTAAAACGTTTGGTCTCCCCGCGTTCATTGGAGCTCTTTTTCTAAGGTCAGAATTAGGGCAGATTTTGCTTAAAACACTGATCCATGAGCGAATAATAGTCCTCCATTTGGATATGATGGGATTACCTGAAATAGATTACCCAAGCTCTGCACTGAGGAGCAAACATACTATTTAAATAGCGGTTCACCTTTCCATTTTTTTTCCTTCATTAAAGCAGTTATATTTCCATCTAGATTCTGCTCTGTTCTTACTGACATTTATTAGAAACCCAGCTGTAACAATATATTCAAAATCAAACAAAGACTTGGACATATAGCTCTCAACAGGCCCTTGCCACACTGAGTGACAACAAATTTCATAAATGGTATGCTGAATCTAAAAAAAAGGTATCTGTCAGGGAACCATACCTCTCAGTCTTATTAAACCCAGGGGAAAGAAAGATAATTAACAGATTCAGACTAGAAGTCCTTCGTAGCAATCACTTACTGTTCCCCCTAGAAAAGACGGGGCATTTGGTCATCTTTATGTAATTGTGGACTGGGAGAAGGTGATTCTTGCAAACGTGATGCTTATGTGCCTACTACAAAACAGCAAAAGAGAAAAACGGCTGGTCCCATCTTGTCTGCATTGTACATGACATCAGATATAGAGGATAATGGATGGGAGAAAGGCAATAACAACGCTGTAATCGCATTGAGCGGTTTCCCTGACAACAGTGCGCTCTCGAGGTTTACAGTTGTGAAGGAAACGGCGAGATGTGATTTCAACGGGTTATTGTCTTTCTCCAATCCATTATCCTTTATAGTGTATGGGGATACTTTATCGTTGTTTTTGGGTAGCCATTCAAGAGTTGCTTCGAGGAGATACAGCGGGAGATACAGACAGAAAAAAAGCCAATCGCTTGTGCTGCTGAGTGATTACGTGTTAGGCTCCATTGTGATTGCTGCCATCTGCTGGTAACACCTCTAACCAGTTGGAAACTGCATGCAGACTGTAGCGATTGTGGTTCGAAAAACAGAACTCTGCAGGGCGAAGTGTTCTAAGTTGTTATGGTACTGCTGTGACGTACTGAGGCACGGTTAACAACCTGCTGATGTCACAGCAGTACTATAACAAAGATGTAAACTTGCCGATTTTAGACAATAATGAGGGCTCCCCATACATTATAATTCATCATTGCATCTTTTTTCCTGTTGTTCTTTTTGAATTAGACTGCCCCCCCCCCCGTATCCATTACTGCTCGCTCTAATTTGCCCTCTCCTCCACTCTGCTGACACCAGGTGCCTTTTTCCACTGTGCCTCTTTTGTATCTATATTCTGGTTTGGTTCCCTTTCCTCCCACCTAACCTCCTTCCTTCTACCCTCTCCACAGCAATGTTTCCCATTCCCTTTCTGTTCTAGCCAAGAAATCTACTGCTGGTCAAGCTGCCTTCTCATGTCGCTTTGCTAAACTCTGGTTCACCCTTCCCATGTCAATCCGCTCTGGCTCTTCTCCCATAAGTCTTTTCTTTGTGACAATTCTACTCCTACTTTCAACTGTCCATTACCCCTTACTTTATTGATCTCCTCCTCCCCTACTTTATTGCCTTGGCTATAATGCTGTCCTCCTGCTATGTCTGTTGGGGTCATTTCCCCATGTCTATCGAAGCTCAATTTTTGTCTGTCATATATATCTTGTCGTACTGTTTTGCCTCGCAGTGTTAAAGATTAGACTTCTTCTGATGTGCTGTATTGCTGGTATAGATTTATTTTTGTAATACTGTTAACTACTGTTTATTTTTTCTCCTCTTGCACTATCTTCCATGCCTACCCCCCCAATGCAGTGGAAACAAGCTGTTATCAGCTCGGTATGTCTTTCCTGGTAAAACTTTTAAAATAAATAGATCTTTTAGCATCTTCTGGTAAAAGCATTTTTTCTTCATTCGCAAGATTTTTACTGTCATTAAACTTGTGGTGATTCCTGTAGTTATTATCTTCTGGTTTGCTATCTACTGTTTGTTATATTCAACAACAGATGATACATTTGTTGTAGTTCTGCATAAATCATGACAGAATACATTCATGTTGATTGCTTAACTCTTGGTAATTTCATCCTCATGGTGATTATGTGATATATTTGTCATAGACATCCCTACTTCATTTTAAGAGTGTAAAAACTCATTATTCTGCATAGAGAGTACCATGTATCTCCAGGAATGTAGGTAGCCAGAATTGAACTGGCATATACAAAATGAGCATTTGTCAATGCCGAATGTTGTCTTGCTTACATTGGCATTGGTAGTGCAGGAGTTAGATGCATAATAGGAGTGGCAGTGAAATATTGAACTGACGCCAACCACAGCCCCACCCTACAGAGACTGACAGACATTGGGGTGTGCCTGTGGTTCGTCGGCCATAGCACTCATGCCATTTCACCTCACCCTACGCTGGAGACACCGACAACTGTTGCATTGTGCATTGGGATCTTTGGGCCTTACGCTCACCCCATTCCATAAGGAAATATGCTGAGATGTGTGCAGTATAGGAGAATGGGGTGAACTTTGGAGCTGAAGAGTCCAAGGCACACCTTGATGCCTGTCACTGGCTGCAGGGTGGGGGTGGAATGGCATGAGTATTACAGCCGACAATCCCAAGTCACACCCCTGATGCCTGTCAATCTCTACAGGGTGGGGCGTTACGGTTGGAAACCTTAACGCCCGGAGTTTAGTATTTTTCACTCCAAATTTTCAACATGGGGTTTTGTGACCCCACCTCATGAACAGTGGCACTATCAGTTTGTTAGCCAAAGGTGATTTTGCACAGCAACTGCACCATTTGGCGCCACAGGTGTAAAAACACATTTTAGGCAGGATGTGAAAAATGACAGCTGTCCTGTTCATGAGGAGGTGTAAAGAATGGCAATGTTGAAAATCTGGCGTGAAAATATGAAAAATTGTTCGTCATGAGAGTGCATAGAAACTGCGCAACACACGCCCGTAATGCAATTATTTTGGGGATTTTTTAACCAAATTTTCAACTGAGGCATTTTGGGACCACCGCTCATGAACAGTGTCACTGTGATTCTATTAATCTGACCCAAACATTGATTTCCCACAACTACCACGCCATTGTACGCCACATGTGCAAAAACACATTTTGGGCAGGATGTGAAAAATGGCAGCTGTATCATTCATAAGGAGGTGTACAAAAATGGCAATGTTGAAAATCTGGAGTGAAAATATGAAAAACTGGTGAAGTCACAAGCGTGCGTAGAAACTGCACAACGCACGCCCATAACACAATTATTTTGGGGTTTTTTTTAACCAAATTTTCAACATAGGCATTTTGGGACCTCTACTCATGCACAGTGTCACTGTGATTTTGTTAATCTGTCCCAAATGTTGGTTTCCCATAGCGACCACGCCATTGTGCGCCAGATGTGTGAAAACACATTTCGGGCAGGATGTGAAAAATGACAGCTATACTGTTCATGAAGATGTGTGAAAAAATGGCAATGTTGAAAATCTGGAATGAAAATATTAAAAATTGTCAAAGTAACGAGCGTGCATGGAAACTGCGCAACGTGCGCTCATATCACATTCATTTTTTGCAATTTATTCACCAAATTTGCAGCATAGGCATTTTGGGACCCCACCTCATGAACAGTGGCATTCTCATTTTGTTACTCAGTTCCAAAAGGTGATTCCACGCAGTGACCACAAAATGACCTTTTTGAATCAAATAATAAGATGACAGTGCATGTGTTCATGAGGTGGGGTCCCAAGAACCCCATGTTGAAAACTTGGAGCCAAAATTCAAAAAAATGGCTGAGATATCCACCTAAGTTGAACCCCCCCATGCCATTATACAGCTTACTGGCATTTCTACAGTTTGAGGTCGGCTTTGAAGAGTCCAGATATGTTCCCGCTCCACCGAAGATCGCAGCACCGGACCTCCGGAGGTAAGTATGGGGTGGGGGATGTGGGAGGTGGGTTGCGCAGAGGGTGGATGCGGGTTGGGTTGGGAGGGCGCTGCATACATGGACCATTTTCTTTTTTGAGGTACAGAAAAATTAAAAAACTGACACTGTGCTGCAGGACAGTTTTCTTTCTGTACAGGTGAAATACAACAAATGGACACACAGGGGTGGGCTGCCAGTGTGCCCCATGACTGTCAGAGGGGTATGTTGACCACACTGGGGTGGGCTCCCAGTGTGACACACAATGGGAGTAGGGCAGGGGGAGGAACAGGAACATGTCGATGTGGTCGGCTTTCTATGAGTGGACGCACACTGGGCTGGGCTCCCAGTGTGCCACTCAACGTGGGGGGGTGGACATGACAACATGGGGATTGCACCCCCAATGTCGGCTTTCTTTTGGGATTGTGTGGTGGATGGCAGGAGCCACACCATGTTTATTGAAATGTTTCACCAGGAAAGGGACATATAGGAGGCATGTCATCTGTGCCGCTGCATGATGAGCTTGTCTCTGATTACAGCGGCACCTTTCTTTCAAGTTGGTGGCACTTTGCATATACTTGTGTCAGTGCTAGCATGCTGGCTCATTGGGGAATGAAGGATGCACCTTCTAAAGCGGGCCCTGCATTTGCTACAACACTGACACACCTCTGAAAATGCTACTACCCCAATATGTTGTTTGCGTATGCGCACAAGTCAACACAAAAATGGTTTCATATCTTCAGACGCGACGAAGGGTCATGTGATGAACAGTCACGTGTGAGACACAACGTGCCAGGGTTCTGTGTCATGGCTTTCAGTATGGATGCTGAATAAACCGTGAGTTCTTGCATTACAGATATGGTCTGTCTGCAAGTTTTTCCTCGGTGTGCAGCTCCTCTGCTGTTGTTGAAATACAAGCAAGAAACCAACCAGTGAGAAAATAGCCTTTTTAGCTGCTGGGTAACCCCAGCCACTTCACCATATGTAACAAATAACTTAGTAACGTCATCCCTTAATTGCCTCTATTCTATTAATGTAAATAACTGAGAGTCCTTCTTACATCCAGTTCATGGAGTTGTGACTCTCCTGAATGTACATGAGGCCTTGGAAAGCACACAGGCAAAGTAACAGTGTAATTCAAATGGTATGCGGTCAACACTTTGAGAAAGAATTTCAAATGGGTCCTGAAGTCAACCTTTTCCGTGTTAAACCTCCACCCGAGGAGTGAGACTTCTCTAATAAGGATACTTGTTGGTGGTTGCTGAATCATCAAGTTTGGTAGAATGACAATAGTGTAACCGGGTCGCCATGGATGTTATGGTTACTACCCCTGCGTTGTGGACTCAAACAAGGTTGAGGCGCCTGGGCTCTGTTCTTCCTGAAAGGGGGGTTCGTTACCAGTATAAGATTAAACAGCACAATGCCTCCACCCAGAGTTAAATTCAGGTGGGCCTGGTGACAGAATGATACAACCCCCTGGGATGCTGTACCTCCCCACCTCTCCTCACAGTCACCCCACACACGGAACAGCAAAACTCATAGCAATATTTCAATAAATATACAATTATTGACTTCAGCTAATAATATGCTCACTATAAATATGCTCACGAGACAGGTTTCAAAAAGAATCACAAACAATTTATTAAACAGGGTAAGGGAATGGGGATGCAGAACTAAATAAAGGTTCAACTGTATCAATAACAAAAAATACAGTGCCCACCCCACAACAGCAACACAAACAGTACGGCCCACCTCCCAACTGGTACCAGTTTTACAACAGATAATAATATGAGTTCCCTCAGTCCTTTCTGGGTACACAGCTGGTGAGTCGGTGCAGGTGTGATGAGGGGCAGCTGATTGGCTGGCGTTGGTGCATAAAACAAACAGTAACTTTTGAAGAAGTGGTGGACAAGTGGAACACCCTGCCAGAGGAAGTGGTGGGGGCTGAAACAATCACGGGATTTAAGAATGCATGGGATAGACATAAAGGAATTCTGGAGGTCAGGGGTAAGGGGCAACAGACTTCTAGGAAAACATAAACTGAACTTACAAGCTCAAATGGGCAGACTGGGTGGGCCACAGGCCCTTATCTGCCGACACTGTCTATGTATCTATGTATCTATGTAAGAACTATGCAGAACATCCCAAGTTGCAGCACAAGCCCCTGAATTTACTTACAGTTCTGGAACTACCAGTCTCTGAGTCTGTTCAGGCTGTAGGATGATGTAGGCTACAGCTCTGGGGTGCTCTGAACTTGGATGCTGGTTGGGTCAGTCTCTCTGCTTCTCAGCAGCTCTTTCAGTTTCTCTTGCAGCTCTCTCTCTCTCTCTCTGCTTCTCTTGCAGCTCTGCTCTCTCTGCTTCTCTTGTAGCTCTGCTCTTGGCTTCTCTGCAGCCCTGGAATGGAACGGTCTAAGGGCCAGGGCCATGCACCTCACCCACCTGTCCAGGCATCCAGCCCTCAGGGTGAGATGATAGGCAGTGTCTAGCTGTGATACTGCCCGGCCAATCCCTCAGACTGTCTGATGGCTTGGAATTTCCTGGCTCTCAGAAACACAGTTGTTACTGTCTTCAGCCACAATGCAGGCTGGCAGCTGTGGCACAGAAGTCCAACAGAAAGCAACACTGTCTTCTCCACTCTGCAGGCTAACGGACGTGGACCACCTCCTTCAGCAGACCTAGATTACCTTCCAGGTATGTGGGCAGGTATCAGTTTCTCAGGATCTTCAATGCTCAGGATTTTTAAAGCACAGAAACAACTCTTCACTCATTACACTGGCTTTCCAGAAATTGGAAAAATCAGGCACTCCACGGGTTAGTTGCTATAGAAACCCATGGAGGCCTCCAGACTTTAACAGGCACACAGTCCAAGCCCTCCTCACTTGTGAAGAACTCAAGGCAGACTGCCTTGAGCTGAATCAGCCCCCAGGTCTGAAGAAACAAGATGCAATGTCCCATTCGTCAATCAGGATGTCAGTACATGAAATGAATGTGTAGAATGTTCACTCGATGCCTGATTGGCTGGGAGAAAAGACACCAATAGACAGTCCTCTCCCTTTCCCAGGAGCCTCCTTTCTGTAGTCCTATGGGCTCCTAAATCTCTTGTTGGCTGCTGAAAGGTCAGGGGTGAGAAATATGGCTACTGCAGTTCATTTGAAATATAATCTCAACTTAAAGTGTCTTTTGCAGAGTTTTCAAACAGTTTTAACTTTAAATGCCCTGGTGTTTAGTAGCTGCCCCTCTGCCCTATTGTCTGGTGGATGAATGGGGCATAACAGGGACTTCTTTGGCCTGTCGCGAGCGCTGTAGTGCTTTCCCCCAGGCAACAGGCAGGGCTTCATTCACACAGCAGCCTTGGCTGCTCTTAAAGGTATAGTGCTTAAAAACACTTTTGCTGAGTTTAATGTTGTTCTCCCCCAGTTTGTCTCTGGACCCCCACTTATGTCTTTGGAGTCCGTGGGGCCAGAGCGCACACAGAGGAGCTGGAAACTGTGTTGCATGAGCAGCTTTATAACATGAGCACCGTAGTGCTTCCATGAAGGTCAAGCAGACTGCTGCAGCTCACATGTTCGAGCAGGTGCCAGCTCGAACGTGCACACATTGAGCTGCATGACACATTCAGCACTGTACCACTGAACTGGCAGTCTTTGACTTTGACCACCTGCTTCTCCAGTACCCCACAGCAAGGCAGGCACATGGGGGCCAGCAGGAGCACACGGGGCACCAAGAGGAACCAGTACTGGTGGGACCAGGTGGCCAGGAGGCAGATCAGGTAAGTCCCACCTGTTGGGGGGGGGGACACTAGGTTGAAGCTTGCTTACCCTACTAGCTGAAGTAATGGGAATCAAAAAAACTACCTTAAATATATAAAAATCACATAAAATCAGAGGTTCATAGCATTCCTGCTGGAGCAGGGAGAAAGTCAAATTTAAATCCCGTGGAGCATGGTTGCTTAACTAAAGGATAAAGGTGGCTGAGACATTTGAAAAATCTTTTTAAAATTCTAATGCCTACTCTTGTGTCCAAATACTGTACCGTGGATAATAGACTTTTTGAGTTTTTTAAATCGTTAAAGTTATTACCAACATTTTTACCTGCAAAATAAAAATAAATATTTTTACTCTAACTCAGCTGTCTTGTTTGCTTGGAATTACAAGGGAAGCACAGGAAAGGTGCAGGTATTAAAATAGTTACCACAATAGCGTACTGTATGGTGAAAAAACTTAAATATTGGTTTAATGCACAGCCCACTTAAATGCACATTTTTGCTATGCAGAAGGGGTGTGTGCATTTAAGTGGGTTGTGCTGTATTGATGATAGTAAAGATTCTGTAATAGAATGTGTTTGTAACCCTAGGGATTATACCACCATGTAGTCTAACATTTGTTGATTCAAAGATCCTAAAATATCCCTTTCTCCAGTTTGTAATCCATTTCACTTCAATTCTTATGTCTAATAAGATTTTCCATCATATAGTGTCCCTGTTTTACATAATGTAATTTTTCTCCTGCTAAAAGCTTTTTGTGCAAGGTCATGTCCATCAGGGATATACGCTGTTTCAAGGGATATACCCTTTTCAGCAAACAACAAAAGTGACCAGCACTCCCAAGACAGTTGTAGAAGTGAAGCACACCAAATGGTAAATAAATGAATGAATAGTGCTCCAAGTTCACTGCTCATGCGGTTTATTAAATCCATCACCAAATGAGCAAGTGTCTTGGGAGTGCTTGTCTTTTTTGTTCTTCATGGTTTAGCCCTGGATTCGCAGTCCCTGACCAGCACCCTTCCCCTCCTCACACCGGCATGCGCGGCACTTCCTGGTTCTTTGATATACCCTTTTCAGGCCTGTTAATCCCCGTACTTCTGGGGTCCCTGCTCCCAGACATTCTCCATTGTTCTCCTCTGTATGGCAGGAGCTCCAGGGGAAGGGCCTTCCTCCCTTTTGAGGCAGTGCACTGTATGGAGTAGGGTCCACTGTCATTGGGCATTTGGACCCTGGGAGGCCTTCAGAGTCCAAGCTGTCATATAGACTGTTACGGGTTTTCTTCCAGCTTTCTCCCTAGTTTGTTCCCCCCCCACCGACATGGGAATTGTCCACCGAGTGGCCTCAGCTGCATGCAGCAAGATTCTGCATAGGGATCAATCTTGACCCACCACAGGGGTCGCCAAAGCACTGGAGCCCAATGACATCCCTCCCTGACTGCAGCACACTGGCCTGGTCTGCCTTCTGAGATGGCATCCAGAGTTCACTCCCAAACTTGGGTTGCCTGCATGGTGGCAAGGTTTTCTGCCCCATAACCATCGGGTTGGCCGCATAATGTAAAACTTTGAAGACACTACTATCTTCTAACAATATAAAGGCATCCATAGCCGTACACATCAAGATTCCTGCCTCAGTGAGCTCGCATCTAAAACGGTCCATTAGATTTGAAGCACATGTTCACCATTCCCATTCCTCACTCACGTCAACCATCAGATCATTCTTTTCTCCTGAAGAGACTTCTTGCCTCAGTTTCCCACATTGTGAAATATTGACACCTGTATTTTAATTTGGATCTGCTTCCTGTCTGGTTTCACTCCACTTCAGTCCTATTTGGTTCTAGCACTGCCTGCCATTTGCATTTTTATGTTATGTTCTATGGTTGAGGCAGAATAAAGTCCCCCAGTCTCCAAATCTTTGTACACCCCCAACAGCAGGGGTACTGTCCAAGGAACAGTCTAGCTGCCTGTTCAAGCTATATACATTGGTTCAAGGGGGCCATTATAGTTCTTATAGAGTAGTTTCATCCCAGATACCTCATAGGGTACCTTGCACACTGCCTACCATACCAAAGAATCAGAGCGTTTAGAAGTTGTAGTGTGTATACTGGGCTGCGGTTCTGTATGGCACACTTCAAGTGGAGGATGGGTGCTGCCTTCATGGAAATCTTTATTTGATCAGTTCATACGAGCCACTTCAGTCGACAGAGTGGCAGGCAGGAGAAAAAATGGGCAGACTGGGTGGGCCAAGTGGTCCTTATCTGCTGACAAATTCTGTGTTTCTATGCACTAAAGAGTAAGCCAGATACATAACAAATACACACATACATACGTATATTTTAAGCATCATAGAAATACTTATATGCGGGTCAATACATTTTCAATTAATAAAATCATCTATTCATTACTGAGTCAAAAACTATAAGTTTAGAAACCTCTGTCCTGACAACATGCAGCATACTCTTCAAATATTTTTCCCACAAAATGTATTTACAAGGCCTAGTTTTTAAATAGTATTTTGTACATCTCTAATTAAAGCCTTCAACTGCAAGAAGAAATGTCGACATTTTGTAGTACGTACTGGTAAGTTGAATTGAGAAGCAGAGCCAGACTGATATGATCTAGGCTAAAAGGGATCTAGTGAAGATTTTACCCAATCACTTTGTTCTTACGTTTGTAAATCTTTGACAAACCAGGATCAAATATAATGTGTCATGGGCTGGCCTGTCGGTGCAGTGGTAGTGTTAATGCCTGCGACATCAGCGACCTGGGTTCATGAACAAGCCTGGGTCATTGGGTGCCAGCCGGGGAGAGGAGGTAGGAGCATCCCATGGGATGCTCTCCTCTTCTGAGGGGGGAGCACTGTCACACCGCCCTGTTACCAACACCTGTGGATGCATGGGCAGTGGCGCGGGACTCACAGAGGGGAGGACGCTGTTAAGCGCTTGGCTGAGATGTGTGCCAGCACGTCTACAACCTGGACCTTCATCCTTCATGCTGGCATCCTCAGGGGTGGGCTTTCAGGGACCAAAAGCAACAGGAAATAAAAATATATTTGTAATGTGTCATCTTGAATACCTAGTGAGTAGCGACAGTGATTAGTGCCTCTCAGTTGTGCATATCTTACTTGCACTAGATTTGAATGATTTCGATAATTTTAGTAGAAGAAAAGGTCTCTTTTTGTAACAGTGTTTCTTTTAGTTGTATTATTTCATAACTACATGTGATCGACGCTGTTTGGAGTGAAACTATTTGAATGTTTCCTCCGGCAAGAAAGATCTAATGGTTGGATGGAGTCAGAGGCAAGGCATGGGAAGGGGGGGGGCACACAACACAGTTCAAATCTCTTGGACAGTTACAGGTGCCAGCATTTCGAGTCAGGAATCTACAAGTGAGTTGCAATGGATGAATTCCACTTCAAGAAACACAACATCATGCATACCTCTCGACCTCCTTTCTTACAGATCAGGGACAGGGCTGAACATAATTAAGGACAAATGACGAAAATCAGGGACACAGCTTACAGAAAGGAAATATCTGCTCAAGAAGCCTGTTATATTGTGGGGCTTGGTGTGAAAAGGGTTTCTAAATGAGAACTGGACTGTAGCATTAATGTCTGCAGTAATGTATGCTTCAAATCCCTACTTTTTAGTGTCAAAAATACCAAATTTAGAAGGGACCGGGGACATTTTTTGAGTCAAAATCAGGGACATCCCTGAAAATTAGGGACAGTTGAGAGGTATGGCAACATGTTAGTAATTTTTCTTTTCTAGCCTTTCCTAGTTTGGACCACTGACAGAGATGACATCACGTAGCATGAAACTTGGTTCTTACAGTGACTTTGGAGACATTCATATTCTGTGTGTGGAATATTGTTGTGTGATCTTGAAAGTGCACGCTGGAAGAATGTGTATTGACACTGTGGTTGTAATTGCTGTTTCACAAGAGCTCAAATACTGAAGTGACTGGAGTGTCTTCACTCATCATTCATTATAGATAGTGTCAGTTATCTAAGAGATCTGAGGAAAGCAGGAAATGACTAATCAGTCCAAAGGTTAATTTTAGGGTTGAACAGGATCTCTGTTGTGTAACTGTGAGAAAATTATAGGGACAGAGCACTGCACTGTAATAAACTGTAAACAACTATTGCCAAAATATGTTTTTCTGCCTGTCCTGAAACAGTAAGTGCACTCCACAACATTGTTTGTGCAGACAACTTGCTGTTTAATGATACCTCATTCCTTCATAATGTCTACACCCAGTGCCTTTGTTATTGAATTTTATGTCTTAGCATCTGTAAACTGAGTCATTTTACTGTCTCTTTCAAGTGTTGCAGGCTTCCAAGTCAGTGTTTCTGGTTATTCTCTTTCTAGCCGTACCTTGCGCTTCTGTCTGAGACTGGGCTTTCTCACCTTATTAAATGACCTCGCTCCCAGTACTAACCTTGGGACCCTAACTACCAGTTCTCTGCACCCTCTCAGTACACAATGGCTTTCCACCTGTGCAGGGCCCCTTGATTTTGTGTCTTGTCAGTGTGTACCATCCTTTGCGATTACAGTATGACTGCTTGATGTGTTCCTTGTAGGCCACCTGGTCACCTGCACTGCTAACAGCACCACCACAACAAACCCTCTAAATATGTCACTCTAAGAGCAGCATGCCAAGCCTTCCAACCGTGGGAGGTGAGCATTTCAAGGGACACTTGAGCTTGAGATGTGATCCCGGGTCACCAGAGTACCAAGCAGCCCAACCGGGATCACAAAGCCAGTTTGGTTTCTGGAAATATTAGGAACATTTTTTTCCTCATGGGTCCAACCCTCCCCCCCATTCTCCAAATCCCCCTGCCCTCTTCCCTTAATGCACCTGCAAGCATTGTGAAACCCAGCCTCTGCTACAAGCAGACACAGGGAATCCAAGTGGGATGGAGGGGTGGGAGGTACTGTGTCATCATGGAGACAGGGACCAGAGTCACTACTCACTCTGGCATGATCCGCAGACCTCCAGCACAGAGGGATAAGCTGGATAGGGCACTGGTGGAAGCCATTAGCACAATGGCAGAAAAAGGGGTGGTCCTTCTGGTGGGGGACTTCAGTCTGCCGCACATAGACTGGAGCCTCCCAGCCGCAGCTGCAGCTAGAAGCCAGGGATATCTTAGACTTCCTGCTGGGGGCATTTCTCAGGAAGCTAGTCAGGAAGCCCACACATAATGGGGTAATACTGGATCTGGTGCTCACAAGCGGGGACAGAATTACGGTGGGAGGTCATCAGGGGACCAGCGAGTGCCATACAGTGTGGTTCAACATAAAGACCACAGTGGAAGCAAACCACACATGGACAAGGTTCCTGGACATCAGGAGGGCAGATTAAAAAAAAAAAAAAAAAAAAAGGTGAATGCCTCAGAGACAACCTAGTGGGGGAGGGGGGACGACCTGGGTGGGATGGAGGAACAGTGGGCTAAGTTAAGGGAAGACATAGTAAATGCAACAAACCTCTGCACAAAGGAAGTGAGCAAAAACAAGAGGAAAAAGAGACCACTATGGTTCTGAAAGGATGTGGCTGAAAAGGTAAAAGCTACAAGGGTAGCATTCAAGAGGTATATAGAGAGATGCAGAGGGAAAAAGATAGGGAGGTGTATCAGGAGAAGCAGAAGGAAGAAGGGAAGGTGGTGAAAAGTGCAAAGTAGCAAACTGAAGAAAGGATAGCCCAAGGGGTGGGGTAACTAAACTAGACAAGACATTTTTTAAGTTCATAAGTGAAAAAAGGAAGACAAGGGGAGGATTGTGAGGCTAAAAAAAGAGTAGTGTGGGTTGGGGGGGGGGACTGTGCAAAGGGGACAAGGAAAAAGCAGATACCCTGAACAAATACTTTTGCTCAGTCTTCACGACTTCAGAGGGATGGCTGGATATTGTGGCAGTCACAGAAATGTGGTACACAAAGAACCATGTCTGGGATGTCAACATACCAGGGTACACAATCTACAGGAGGGACAGGGAGGGTAAAAGAGGAGAAGGAGCTCTCTATGTAAGGGAAGGGATCAAAGCAACGGAACTGAAGAGTAAACAGGAAGGAGAGGAGGCACTGTGGGTCACCTTGGAGACAGGAAATGGCACCACAATCTGTACAGGTGTTGTTTACAGACACCCATCTCAGGGGCAGAAAAAGGACAAGGAAATGATAGAAGGCAGCCTTAGAATGACAGAAAAAGGGGAGATGTTAATGATGGGGGCCCTGAATATGCCAGATATTAACTAGAGTACATTTGCTGCAGCCACATCCAAGAGCAGGGTCTTTCTTGATACCCTACAGGGGGCATGCCTCTGACAGCTAGTGTTGGAACCCACTCGGGAGAAAGCAGTCTTAGACCTGGTACTCTCAAATGGGGATGAAGAGAGGATCTCAGATTTAGAAGTGGGTAGCCATCTGGGAACAAGTGACCATCAAACAGTGTGGTTCACGATAAACACAACTACAGAGTCAAGCCATACAAAAGCGAGCGTACTGGACTTTAGGAGGGCTGACTTTGGCAAAATGGTAGAATGCATAATGAATGCACTAGCAAATGGGCAGGAAGGAGGAGTGGAGGAACAATGGGGAAAAATTAAAACTGCCATCCCAGAGGCAACAAGCCTTTGTGTGAAACAAATAAAACAAAATGAAGGAAAAAAACAATGTAGGTCTCAAAAGAGGTGGTGGGGAAGGTTAGGGAGAAAAAGATAGCATTCAGGAAGTATAAGGAATCACAGAGGGAGCAGGACAGGGAACTGTAACAGTTAAAGCAGACAGAAGCAGGGAAGGCAGTCAGACTAGCAAAGGCCCAAACAGTGGAAAAGATAGCCAACTCAGTTAAGATGAGGATAAAACCTTTTATAGGTACTGTACATTAGGGAGCTAAAAAAGACCGAGGGATAGAGAGGCTAATAAAGGGAAGGGGAGGTGAGCAGAGGGTGACAGTGAAAAGGCAGAGATCCAGAATGAATACTTTTGCTCAGTATTCACAAAAGAAGGGGGGGGGGGGGATATCTAAACCAAACAATAGAAGCACTCTGGATTGGGGGGTTGATACCAGTCCATTCAGACAGGGGTGTAGCTATGAACATAAAGTTTGTACACCATTTTGGCCACTATGACCTTCTTTTTTGTCCCTACCTTCTTTGTCATTGCAGTTTACTCTTTTTGTTTCCCCCTACCCTGCTTGTTGCCCCAGTTGTACCCAGTTTGTTGCCAGTAGATGTAACCTGTTTGATGCTCCACAGTTGTATACCCCAATGCTTTGTTAAGCATGGGAGAAAAATAAAGCAGCACCCAACTGTATGCATTTGCACAGTGACTTGCTTACGCGGAGCACCAAAAATCATATTATAGCATCAGAAGGTGGGGCAAATGGTACCCTTGGGGTTGGGCAAAATGTTGCCCCATAAAAATACATTTGTACACCATGGCTTACATATTACCTACACCCTGGTATTCACAGAGAAAGGGTCCTGAAAGAACTCCTAAAACTCTAGGTGGTCAAAGCAATGGGGCCTGATGGGATTCACCCCAGAATTTTAAAAGAACTAAGGGGAGAACTAGTGACACCACTGACTACCCTTTTTAACAAATCATGGGAGGATGATGTGGTACCTGAGGACTGGAAGGAGGTGGATGTTATTCCCCTCCACAGAAGTGGGAGCAAGGCAGAGGCAAAACTACATACCTGTTAGTTTGACCTCAGTGGTAGAGAAAATTATGGAATCACTTCTGAAAGAAAGAAGTGTTGAGTACCTAGAGGGCAGCGGGGCACAGGACCCAAGACAGCATGGATTTACAGCAGCGAGGTCATGTCAGATGAATCTAATAGATTTCTTTGACTGGGTAACCAAAGTAGTAGACGGGGAGGGGCTGTCGATTGGTCTACCTAGACTTTAGCAAGGCATTTGACACAGTCCCACACAACAGATTAATAAACAAGTCAGCGATCCTGGGAGTGGGTCCCAGGGTCGCAACCTGGGTAAAAAAATGGCTGGACAACAGGACGCAGAGGGTAATAATAAACAGAGTTCACTCAGAGGAAAGGAAGATTATTAGCGGGGTACTGCAGTGTTCAGTACTGGGACTGGTCCTTTTTAAAGTCTTTATAGGTGACAGTGCAGAGGGGCTGGAAGGAAAAGTATGCCTCTTTGCAGATGACACAAAGATCTGCAACAGGGTTGATACACAAGGGTGTGGAAAGGATGAGAAGGGACTTGGCAAGGTTGGAGGAATGCTCAAGTATGGCAGCTTAGATTCAATGTAATTAAAGCGCAAAGTAATGCACATGGGAAACAAAAACCCAGGGGAAGAGTACACAGTGTGGGGGGGGGGGTACTGGAACAAAAATGGAACGCGACCCGGTGGTAGTCATATCAGATGACCTAAAGGTAGGCAAGCAATGTGAGAAGGCAGTAAGGAGGGCTGGGGGGATACTGGTATACATAAGGAGAGGCATCATGAGTAGAAAACAAGAAGTTGTTATCCCCCTGTACAGACAGTTAGTGAGACTCCATCTGGAGTACTGCGTGCAGTTCTGGAGACCCCATCTCCATAGGACATAGACAGGATGGAGGCAGTCTAGAGAAGGGAAACCAGAAGACATATGAAGAGAGACTAAAGGAGCTTAATATGTATACCCTCGAGGAAAGGGGGGGGCATGATAGAAACTTTTAAGTTCCTCAAGGGAATCAACAAAGTCCAGGAGGGTAGCATCTTTCAGAAAAAGAGATGTGCAAGAACAAGAGGGCACAATTTGAAGACAGAGGGGGGACAGCTCAGGGGCAACGTGAGGAAGTCTTTTTTCA
The DNA here is from genome assembly GCA_016271365.2 of Neoceratodus forsteri. Classification (NCBI taxonomy): domain Eukaryota; kingdom Metazoa; phylum Chordata; order Ceratodontiformes; family Ceratodontidae; genus Neoceratodus; species Neoceratodus forsteri. The sequence continues at coordinate 413,575,523 of JADMNL010000023.1, forward strand.
CAGAGAGGGTGGTGGACACATGGAGCGGCCTTTCACAGGAGGAAGTGGGGTAAAAAACTGTGGGGGAATTCAAGAATCTTGGGACAGACATAAGGCAATTCTAGTGGGGGTTAGGAGGAAGTAGGCTGTTGGTTAACTAGGATCTGCAGCTTATCCAAAAAGTAGGGAACTAGGCAGACTGGGTGGGCCAAGCGGTCCTTATCTGCCATCAAAGTCTAGGTTTCTGTGTTTCACGGGGAAGGGGATAGGCTACATAAAAGCAGCAGGGGCACTGGGGGAAGGAGATAGGCATAAATCAATTTACAGAGGACAGTCCTGAAGCGACTCGCAAATGTGAAAGTGGGCAAAGCTATGGGGCTAGACGGGGTACACCCAAGGATATTGAGGGAGCTCAGGAAGGTGCTGGCTGTGGTTCTGGAGGACTGGAGGAAGTCAGATGTAGTCTGCTTCATAAAAGTGGTAGCAGGGAGGAGTCTGGAAATTATAAGCCAGTCAGTCTGAAATCAGTGGCGGAGAAGTTTAATGGAGTCATTGCTAAAGGAAAAGATTGTGGAGTATTTTGAATTCAGTGGGTCACTGGACAGCATGGATTCACATGTGTGTGTGTATTGGGGGGAAGGGTCTTGTCAGACAAATCTGATATATTTCTTTGACTGGGTGACCAGGGAAATAGATCAGGGTGGGGTGGTAGACGTAGCCTACTTAGATTTTAGTAAGGCATTCAACACCATACTACACAGGAGACGCATGGAAACTGGGCAGCTTAGAGGTGGGTCCTAAGGTAGTTAACTTGGTAAGAAATTGGTTAATGGACAGGCAACAGAGAATAGTGATTAATGGAGTTCACTCTAGGGTAGAAGGGGAGGGTGATCAGTCGAGTACCTAGGGCTTAGTGCTGGGATCAGTCCTCTTTAATGCCTTTATAAGTGACATTATAGATGAACTGGAAGGGAAGGTACAGTATGCCTTTTTTGTGGATGACACCACTGAAATCTGCAATAGGGCAGACACTACAGAAGGAGTAGAAAGAATGTGCAGAGACCTGAGAAAACTGGAGCAGTGATCAAGGGCATGGCAGCTGAGTTTTAATGCGAAAAAGTACAAAATCATGTACCTAGGACACATAAGCCTAGAGACAGTGTACAAAATGGGAAAAGAAGTACTGATGGTCACCATATCACTGGTGAGACCCCACCTGGAGTACTGTGTCCATTTCTGGAGACCATATCTCAGGAAGGACATAGACAGGTTTGAGGCTGTCCAGAGGAGGGCAATTGCAAGGCTACGCCTGTAGTTTGGGCAGAGCAACACCATGCCCCCAATCAGGCCTTAAAAGGCTGCTTCTCCTGGCTGGTCCAGGATCATTTTTTCATTGCAGTCGGGGGTTCTGTCTCAGCTCCACTCCCATAACTGTCCCCTTTCTACCTCTACGGATCCTGTTTGGTTGAGTTTCTTTCTCCCTCTGGCTGCAGTGTTGCTTCTCTCGGTTTCCCCTCTCCACTCCCTTATCGTTTCTCCTCAGCTGCTCACCCCATGGCTGCCCATCTTGTTTCCTATCATGTTTGTGCATCCCCCCCGTCCTGTCTTTGTACCTTTTTTGGATTTCTGTTGCCCTGCCGGCAGCTTGTCCCCTAGCTACCTTTCTCTTCCACACCCATCCATCCTCCTCTAGTCCTGCAGCTCCTGCCTTGGACATCTCTCTCATGGCTCCCCTTTGTCTTCTGGGTTGGTGCACCATTTCGCCCTCGACTCACCCCATTGCTCTTTTGTTTGTATGGACTCGGGGCTCTGTGCTGCACTCTGGTTGGTGCTCCCTGTTCCCCACCATCCTTGTTTCTATTCTGGCACTTGTCTGCATTTCTGTTCTGCATTTGCTTCTTCCTTGTACCTGCAGAACGTCATTTGCAGTCTTACATCCTGTCTTTGTTAGCTTATTTTCCATTTGTTTCCAGCTGTTGGCCCAGCTGCAGTGGCTGGCCTTCTGCCTCATCTGGTCTGCTCCTACCTCCCCTCCTAAATTCCTTCTGCTCCTGGCTGCCCGGCTGCTCCGTCACATCTTCATGGTGAGTTTCTGTCCCTTCCCTTCCTGCTCCTCTGTGCCTCTTTTGGGGTTCCTGCCCTACTATCGTACTTCATGTTCTTCTGTTATTTTATTATCCTGGTCCTATGTGCAGGACTCCTATGCTATGCTTTGCTTCTCCATGCATTCCGTTACTCATTTTGCCTGACCCTGTTCTTAGCTATGTGCTCATATGTTCGGCTTCCCTTCTATAGTAGTTCATCCGTGCTCCAGTATTAATTTTATACTTTTCACTCTGAGTTTGGCTGCTGGCATTTACTCAATTCTTTCCCCTACACAACTTGCCTCAGCATGCATCCACTCCTTTTTGGCCCAGCTATGGTTCCCTCGACCTTTGCCTCTTCTCCTTCTTCGTCCGGTGCTTTCTTTTTGGGGGTGTTTCCCTATCCTGCCATCACCATACATATTTATATCCTCCTCTTACCCTAGTCCTACGTTCTGGACCACTTGATTTGTATATCCTGCACTCCATGTCAACCTCCATTGTTAACGAACCACATCCTTCCTATACTCACCCATTCGCCCCTGTGCCTCTCTTGTCCAGTTGCCTATGTACATTACTCTTATATGGCTGCTTAGCTCCTGGCCCCCCTTAGCTATTAGTCAAAGCTCCAGCTCCAGTCTGCTACGCAACCCCTCCTGGTTCAAGAGTGCAGAGCTGCATTATATTATTATTGCCCTCCTATTCTTATCAGCTGGTGACATAAACACCAACCCTGGCCCAGCTCAACCACCTCCTGTGGATAGACCTGAACCACGTCTCACAGCTCTTCCAAATGGCCTTAAAATACTACATATCAATATACGTAGTCTCTTCCCTAAAGTGGACTTGCTACAGCCACTGGTGGCAATGCTTAACCCTGACATAATAATAATTTGTGAATCCTGGCTAAATAAAAATATCTGCAACTCGTTTCTAACTCTCACTGGCTTCACCATATCGTGACAAGACCGGCTTGGGAGAGGAGGCTGGGTAGCTATCTATGGCTCCTCTTCCATCCAATTCACCTCCATCTTTTCTAGCGCTATACCAAAAGCCTACGAGGCCTTGCTGTTGCAAATCTCTCCTCCCTTCTCCAAACCTATCTTTGTAGCAGGTGCCTACTGCCATCCTGGCTCAGAACCCAAAATTGCTACTGACTTCATAGCCACCTTAACTAGCCACTCTTCTGCTGGTGAATTATATATTATGGGCGACTTCAGCATAAATTGGACTACCATACCTAGCAAAGTGCTAAATGCTATACATGCGCTCAACCTAACCCAAATTATCCAAGATCCGACTAGGCTAAACCATAAGATGGGAAACCACTCCCTCATTGACTGGGCCCTTACCACTCACACCCATAGGATCATTAAATCCGGTACTCTAGCAGATGCCTTCAGTGACCGCTGCATGACTTTCCTGGTGTGCAGAGTTCACAAAGTCAAAGTCACCTATAAAACTCTATAAATCCATTCTTACAAATCCCTGGACATTGCCCTGCTTCTTTATGATTTGACCAACAATAACTGGGCACCCATATCTGCTGCTAGCAACCTAGATGTCGCAGCCAACTACTTCAGAGACCGATTCTTTGAAGTCTGGAATCAACATGCACCATTATGCTGGGTTTGCGTTCGTGGAAACCACCTCCCCTGGATCTCTCCAGAACTGATTGCTTGCCAAAGGGCGCGTGATGCAGCCTGGAAGCTCCATAAAAGTACAATGCTTCTTAAAGATTACGAGGCCTACTGGGTCCTCAGGAACAAATGTACAAAAGCCACTCGTTTGGCCAAAGCTGAGTACTTCAGCACTACCTTCAACTCTAATATAAATAACCCATCCAAATTCTGGAAGGTAATTCACTCTCTTTTCTCCCCTCAGGCTCCCCTCCCTCCCCCCTCCTCCAAACAAACAATACTGTTATCTCTGACCACCCTAGCGTTGCTGCAGCTTTCAACTCGCATTTTATCTCATGCACTTCTGTCTGTTAGGCTCCCTCCCAACCATAGACCAGTCGACCTCAGCACCTACTAGAAGTCCACCAGTCCCACCGCTCAATTTTTATTTCTATAAAATCCTGACAACTGACATGCTGATGGCCTTGGAAGCCCTTAACCCGAGCAAAGGTAGCTCCCCCAATGGATTGGACCTGAAGTTACTAAACCTGTCTGCCTCTGCCATTGCTCCCCCATTGACTGCTCTTCTCAATCTCTTGTTTCAATTGGCTGAAATTCCCCTTGGTTGGAAACAAGCAGTTCTCCTCCCTCTCCCAAAGAGTGGCGACTCCTCCTTCCCTGAGAACTACTGCCCTATATCACTCCTTCCGACGTTAGCCAAACTACAAGAACATCTAGTCCTAGACCAACTATCCTCGTACCTCTCTGACATTAATTTCTTCACTCAGTATCAATCTGGGTTCTGTAAACATCACTCCACTACTACCTCGCTACTTCGAATCACTGGTGCGATCCTGACAGGCATGGACTGTGGTCACATCACCACTGCCATTTTTATTGATCATGCTAAAGCTTTTGACACTGTATCCCACTCCCTCTTGCTCTGCTCCCTCTTGTCAGCCGGGCTGTCTGAACTCGCCATAAAATGGTTCAGCACATACCTTAACGACTGCTCACAGTCTGTAAAAATATCCGACTACATCTCCCCTCCTCTACCCATATGCTCTGGTGTCCCTCAAGGGTTCATACTAGGCCCTATTCTCTTCTCCATTTTTCTGAATGACCTGCCATCCATCTGTACCTCATCTTCTATACATATGTTTGCTCATGATACGGTTCTTTTCTCCTCAGGGTCCTCACCCGTGGATGTCACCTCCAGGCTCCAATGTGATTTCAATAATGTCCAGAGCTGGTTTCAATCTCACCAACTCTTCCTAAACGCTAAGTAAACTGTGTCCATGACATTCGGCATGCGTCAGAAACTGTCAAGGCTCCATTCTGCCCCATCTTTCACTACCCTCGATGGGACGACTATAATAGCCACCGAGTCGTTCAGGTATCCGGGCATTTGGCTGGATCAACATCTCACTTTCTCAGCCCATATAGATGCCATCATGAAAAAACTTAAGCTTCGGGCGCGTATATGAAACCCCTCTTGCCTCCCGCCCCAGGCAAGACGTGAACGGATCCAAAAAATGATCCTCTCGATTTTTGACTATTACAATATCATCTATTGCTCTGCTCCTGCCACCTCCTTAGCCAACTTGGATACTCTTTTCAACTCCTTCTGTCGGTTTGCTCTGGATGCACCTCCTCTTACCCATCCCTGTCACTTGTACAGAGCTTTAGGCTTCCCATCCCTAACAAATAGGCGACTGCATCACTGCACAAATTTCATCTCTAAATACTGGCTTGTTACACTCCCTCCCTATCTTAATTCCCTAATCTCCCAACCGCCCACTCCCTCTCAACTTCCAAGATCCCATGACCACAGAACTCTGACTGTTTCCTGGAGATCCACCTCAAGTGGACAGCCCTCCTTCTCCTATCATCTCCCTAAACTGTGGAATGCTCTTCCTACACAAATCCAATCCTTTTCCTCACCTGGCTCATTAAATCAAGCTCTACATAACTTCCTCTCTGTCAGTTGCACTTGCCCCTAGCTCCCCCCCCTTTTTTGTCTCACTTCCTGTCTGATGCCCTGTCTGCCTAACCACAACCAAATCGATGCACTTATAGTTTTGAGTCTATCTCGGCTCCAGTTGTGTATGGTTACTCCAAATCATCTTTCTCTCTAAATTGGTGTATCTTCTTAGCCTACTGACCTTGCCCTGGTCTCTGGCTTGTTTCTCTACCACTTTGCTATCTCACCTCACTTGTTGCTTTGTGCCATTTAGTCTGAAGTGTGTAGGCCATTGGTCCCACTTGCAGTTATGTTACCCGTGATCTGTTACACCACAAGTTCATAGCTACAGGATTTTAATCTACTCTACCCTGCAATTTATTGCTTTTCATGCTAATGTGTTATTCACTTGTAACCTATGTTTTTTATGCTATTCTGTAATTTGTGCGTGCTCACTGATACTATGTAACTCCCATCACCCTCTCCCCCAGGTCGTACCGGGAGATGAGCAACTTGTTGTTCAACGTACCTTACCTGGTGAAACTTTTCAATAAATAAATAAATAAAATACCCTACCTGTCATCATACCTAGCCTTAAACATACCAGCCTTCCAGGCTTTCATTCCATCATCACATATCGTTCATTCGTTCTCAACCCTCCTCTCTTCCCATACCGACTTCTCAACTCATCGTAGGCTGTGGGCTTTGCCCGGCCGTCATTGTCTGTTCTCCTCGTATCGTTCACTCTCATTCTGTTGTTCCATGCCAGCCTTCAAGGCTTCCCTCCATTAGCATATCTAGTATATTCAGTCTAACCCCAGGAAATCTTACTGTATTCTGATTTCGGCAGTATGGTCTTACCATAAGACTGCCCCAGAGCCAAAATGGTTGCTAGAACCTATGCTAATCACGAAATGTTAGGCTCGAGCTCGGTTTTCAAACCACTGTCTCTGGTAAACATTCTGCAACCGTCAGATTCTTTACTCCGCTTGCCTAGTACAGACACCTCGGAGAGCCCTCCTTCATTTTTCTTGAAGATTTTATTTTCTTGTATTTTTTTAAGTAAATTTTTATTTCTGTTCATTTTTAAAGCACTGTCCTTGAGTTTACAGGTAGATTAGTCAGATTTAGTGTTAATCTGGTAAGTTTTTCAGTTTCTTCTCGGTTCGTTTAACCAGGAGGAAACCGATCATTTATTTGTATGTTATAAAGTTTTATTTCTAAATTTTAAACCCTTTGGGACCGGTTATTTTGTCTTAAGGGAAACCGGGATAATTCTCGGTTCTCTCCTCAGTCACTAAAGCGACTGCAAAAAAAAAAGTTAACGGCTTTCTTTTGCAGTGGGCCTACCAAAAAACAGTTTTAAGGTTTTGTTGTTGGATATGTCACTTCCCAAGAAATGTTCTGGCCCAATGGGATTTCAGCATTGTACAGAGTGTGGGGAACTGTTGGCTAAAGCTGATCCTCACTTGGTCTGTGTTGTCTGTCTGGGGTTGACCACCTTCAGACAGATTGCGAAATCTGTACGAAATTTCTTTAGTCGATGCTTGATAGGCGATCGAACCGACTGAAGGGAAAAATGTTCAAGAAGGCTGCTGATCCAGCTGTGGACAAAGATTCCTCCTCTCAGAAGGAGAAACTGAAGGAACCGGTTGAACGACCCTCTGACCAGGGTGAAGGTTCCTCGGGGGGGGGGGGGGACTGCAGAAACTGCCTCTGAACCGGCAGGTTCTGCGAAAAAGAAGAAAAAGGAAAAGCATTCAGTTAAGGAACTGCAACCGACAATTCCATTGGTTTGAACCGCAGAGGCTGTAGCGAATGCTATAAGCATTCTTCAAGCACTGCAAACCGGTACCACGGTTCCAGTTCAGCGGCCCGGTTGATATTCCTCGGTTCAGGACCCGGGTTCCTCTTCAGTTCCCAGTTCACTTGAGAGGTTGGCTGAGGTTTATGTGGAAGAGGAGGATAAGGATGAGGATTTGGAGGAACCTCCTGAACCAGAGGTTTCTCCTGATCCTCACCATCCTGACTCCCTTGAGAAGGGAGCTGAGGATTTTACATCCCATTTTGCTTTTATGAAATAAGTGGCATAGACCCTGGATCTCTCCACCCAGGAATCCACAGAGGAGGAAGAGGAACCAGACTATATGGAAGTGATGGATGTGCCAGCAACAAAGAGGCTGTTATTGCCCATCCATAAGTCTCTAAAGAGACAGGCTTCCAAAAATCTTGCAGACCCCCACTTCCATTCCCCCAGTGGACAAGAGAATGGATAGAAAGTACTGGGTGGCCAAATCTGGGGCAGAATTCCTGTTTGGTCATCCCAGCCATGAAGATGTGGTGCAGGCTGCTGCACTTGATAAGGCAGGAATTCCCCTGGCATCACATCCACCAGAAAAGGATTCCAGAATGATGGACTCCATTGCTAAGAAATTTTATTTGGGTGCCTCTTTGGTCATCAGGTAGGCTACCTACATGGCCTATGTGTCCAGATACCAGAAGAGTCTTTGGAACACTGTTTTGGAAATAGCCAAGGCTTGCTCTGGTCCCATGGCTTCAGACTTGTCTGAAGCTGCAAAAAGGGGCATAGAACAAGGGTGTAGGCAGGCATACTCATGGTACACATTTGTGTACAGGTTTTTTTGAGTACTTGTCCCAAACCATATGTATTTTTGTTACCATTATCATTCTATTGTGGTGTAGTATAGTTAGTGTGGGCTACTGAGTAGTGTCTGTATCTGATTAAACCTCTATTGTTTATGACATAGATATGTGTACAACCTGTTTAATGATTAGATGAGTCACCTGTTGTAATGGGGGGGCAGCAGTTGGACAGGATGTATACATTTTTTAAATGGGGGGGCAGCAGTTGGAGAGAGCGTGTATAAAATGGAAATTTCTGGCTATACCCCTGGCATAGAAGCTTCCAAGTGTCAGTTTTGAATGGCAATGCATGCAAATTACATTGCTGCCAGGCAAATGGCAACCTCAGTATCCCTGAGGAGATTTGCCTGGTTAAGGGTCACTAATGTGTCACAGGACACGCAGACAAAGGCACTGGATTTCCCTTGTGAGCCTACATTTCTCTTTGGTAAGCAAACAGAGGCTTGCATGAAGAAGATGGATGAGTACAAGGTGGCTTACAAGAGTGCTGCTGCTAAGGAGAAGGTAGCAGTGCCACAGAAGTACCAAGGAAAAGGTAGGGGTAAAACCCACTACAGGCCCTTCTTCCAGGTCCAGGCATCACCAGCCTTCCAGCCACACAGGGGGTACTTCAGAGGCAGGGGCAATGGCCGGGCTGGCCCCAGCACCCAGCAAGCCACACAGACCAAACCGATTCCCTGAGAGGTCTGCCAGGGTCACCTCCCCACTCCCAGTAGGAGGCAGGCTAGCCCACTCTCTCCAGGCTTGGGAATCCATCACCACAGACAAGTGGGTCCTGGAGGTAGTGGGCCAGGGTCTTGCACTCAGCTTCAAACTTCTTCCCAAGCTGGGGGCAAGATTTTTCAGATCTGCCAGCCTAGCATAGGCAAATCTGTTGGAGGAGGAAGTAGCAAAGTTGATTCCGCAAAAAGCAGTACAGCCAGTTCCCTTGGCCCAGTAGGGAAAGGGTCTCTAATCAAGATACTTCCTTACGCTAAAGAAAATGGGAGTGGTGACCCATACTGGGTCTTAGACACTTAAACAAACATTTGACAAAGCCAATGTTCAAAATGGTCATGCTGGCTACCATTCTCCCTACACTCTGGAAGGGAGATTGGCTGGCATCCCTGGATCTAAAAGATGCCTACTTCCATATTCCCATCTAGCAATCACAAGGAAAGTACCTCGGGTTCAGATTGCCATTAGGGCACTACCAGTTCAGGGCCATGCCTTTCGACCTGACATCGGCTCCAAGGGTGTTCACAAATGCCTAGCAGTAGTGGTGACACACCTAAGGAGACAAGGGGTTATAGTCTACCCATGCCTGGATGACTGGCTGGTGGTAGGTCAGTCCTCTCAGCAAGTAAGACGAGCACTGACCATCACTTAGGATACCTTGGGTGCACTGGGCTTCCTGGTAAACCAGGAAAAGTCAGTACTAACACCAGTTCAACTTCTGGAGTTTACAGGGTGGACTTCCACCCTCAGGGAAGGGTAGACAGCTTGGTTCAGCTGGCAGGCTCTTTTCAGCTTTATACTCCCAGACTAGCAAGGCATTTTCTCTAGCTGTTAGGGCACATGGCTGCATCAACAGCAACAGTATCAGGATCAAGATTTCAGATGAGCGGGCTGGCCTGGTGGTGCTGAGGGTTGAGGAGCTGGACGCCACACTTCGCGCCACGCCGGCAATCCGGGTTCGGTAGCAGACTCGGGTTGCTGGGGGTCAACAGGGAAGGGAGAAGATGGAGCATCTGATGGGCTACTGTTCTCTCCCCGGGGGAGGGCATAGGGTTGCCCAGTGTCCCAGTGGCCCCCAATGGAGATTGGGGGTACTGCAGGATGACTGGCTCGCAAGATGGGGTGAGCACGACAATGTTGGCAGGGTCGCCATGTGCCATGATGACACTGCACATCGCACTCAGGGGGAGGGACAAACAGGAAAGGAAAAACCCCTCAGGAGGACAGTGGAGGTGATGGGGGCTTCTGTGGCATGGCCCACATCCCACTGCCGGCCCAGTTCGCCAAGATTTCCCTGGCTGCCAACCCATAGGCTGCATGGATCCCAGTCATGCTGGTAGGCTGGGGTCTAGTCTGGGCAATGCGGTTGGGGAGACTCGGACGTGGGGGTTCAGACTGGGAGTGAGAGGCCCTCACCCAGTAAGCACCCTGGAAGGATGTCGTGTCCTCCGGGGTGAATAAATAGACTCCAAAAAAAAAAAAGATTCCAGATGAGGAACATTCAGTTCCATCTCAGGGCTCACTGGTCTCAGAAAAGAGACTCCCTGTCAGAGATGGTACCAGTCACAGGAACCCTGCTTCAAGCTCTGCAATGGTGGCAGGAAGAGGTCAACCTCAGGGAAGGCATGCCCTTCTTCCAGCTGCCACCGGCAGCAGTCTTGACTACAGATGCCTCCCTCCCTCCCTCCTAGGATGGGGTGCCCAGCTAGGGGAGCATACTGGCCACGATACCTGGCTCCAGTAGGCGTCCCTGCTTCACATAAACCTTATTTATTTTTTTTACTTATTGAACTGTTTCGCCAGGAAGGCACACTGAGCAACAAGTTGCTCATCTCCTGGTGTGACCTGGGGGGTAGGGGGTACAATAGGAATGAGACATTAAACATTCAAGTTACAAGATCAACATTAACATACAGTTGTAAGGCAGGTGTTACAAACAGTGTTACAACAATGTTGTGCATAACAGGTAGAAAGAGTGGGTAATAATAAGTGCCAGGTCCCTGCAAGGGGACTGATGGGACCAGAGAGAAGGGGATAAGGCAGTATCCCAGAGAGACCCCTTTAGGGTGGTGGGGGAAGGGAGTAGATCAGAGATATAAGCCCCTTGGGGCAGGATAGGGATCCATGGAGAGCATTCTGGGTCCTTTACATTCTGTGAGAGATCAAGGGAGGCCAGTAAGGGGGAGCAATTTGGGGGAAGGGAAGGTGGACTAGAGATTTGGGGGGTGGGTGTGCACAGGGTAAAATGAAGGTGAGGGTAGAGAGGTAGGGTTTGTCCAGGGCTCAGAGGAAGGAATTAGGGAGGGACATGGCAGGAGCAGCTAGGTGCAAGGTAATTATTGAGGGCAGAGTTGATGGAGTAGGCGGAAGCTGAGTGCTGGATTTGAGGTGGGAGGGCATTCCAGATTTTTGGGAGGCAATGAGAGTAACTGGATTGGCCGATTTGGGTGAATCTGCGTGGGACAACCAGGGTACGGGAGTTGGTTGATCTAAGGGAATGGGAGGGTAGGGGGTGTTATAAAAGAGGAGGTGAGGTAGGAAGGGAGCTCACCCAACCAGTGCTTGGAGGTGAATTTAGCACAGTGGGAGAGTTGCCTGTTTGTAAGAGAGGTTAAGGATAAGGCACGATAAAGTTCACAGTGATGGGTGCGGGGGGGGGCATTCAGGGCAAAGCGGCAGAAGGAATTGAAGAGGGTGTCCATCTGGCCAGGGAGGACTTAGTGGCAGCACTATAGACTATGTCACAGTAGTCGAAATTGGGCAGTATCATCTTCTGAACAAGTTCATGCCTAGCCATAGGAGGGATGCAACTATGGTTCCTGAACAGGGCACCAAGCTTGGGGCACAGTTTTTTCTGGGTGGCGTCAGTATGTCCAGAGCAGTTTAGGTGTTGGTCCAACCAAACACTTAAGTACCTGAAGGAGGATGTATCCTGAAGTAAAGTCCCATCAAGGATGTGGAAAGTGAGTAGGAAGGGAAGCCTAGAGAGTATCTGCCTTGTGCTAAAGGTCATGGAGACAGTCTTCTTGGCTTTGAGGAAAAGTTGATGGTTAGCAAACCAGAGCTGAACCTTGTCGAATTCTTGCTGTAGGCTGGTTTTAACCTCATCAGGACAGGAACCAGATGCAAACAGGACTGTATCATCGGCATACATATGTATAGCGGAGGATGGGGAACAAACGGAGGGAAGGTCATTTAAGAAGATGGAGAATAGGAGGGGCCCTAATACCGAGCACTGGGGGGACTCCAGTGCTAATTGGGAGGGGAGGGGAAGTGGTGTCCAAGATCTTAAATGATTGGGTTCTGCTAATAAGGTAGGCCTTGAACCAGTTTGTGGCAGAGGGAGGTAGGCCAGCTGCCATGAGTGAGTCGAGGAGAAGCGAGTGAGAGATGGTGTTGAAGTCCGTGGCCAGGTCGACAAAAATGGGGCAGTGGTAATTTGGCCATTGTCCATCCCAGTTAGGATGGAGTCTATGAGTCATAAGAGAGGGTGGTTATGTGGTTTTTCCTGAAACCAGACTGGAAAGGGGTGAAAAAGGAGGTGTCAGATAGAAAAGAGGTGAGATGGGAGAGGACAATGTGTTCTTGAAGCTTGGAAAGGGTAGGGAGGAGAGAAATGGGTCGATAGTTGCCAGGGGATGAGGGGTCACCCCCTTTGGTTAGAGGGAGGAACACAGCATGTTTCAATGAAGAGGGGACCGAGGCAGTAGAGAATGAGAGATTTAAGATTGCTGAAACTCAGGGCAGTTTATCTGGGCCTTCAGTGCTTCACTTGTATGTTGCAGGGCAAAGTGGTTCAGGTTCAGACAGACAATACAACCACGATGTACTACATCAACAAGCAAGGGGGCACAAGGTCCTCCCCACTATGCACAGAAGCCATGAAGGTATGGGACCTGGCTTATGCCCTGGGGAGCTCCCTCTCAGCAGTCCATCTCCAAGGGAAAGACAACATCCTAGCAGATGCCCTCAGCAGGATCAACCAGAACCACCATGAGTGGTCACTTAACAGGCAAATCCTGCAAGCTGTGTTCAGAAGGTGGGGCACCCCAGAGGTGGACCTCTTCGCAGCCCCAGACAATCAGTAACTGCAACTGTTCTATTGCAGGCCTCCGACAGTGGGCACAGTGCCTCTAGATACACTCCTGATGGACTGGACAGGGAAGTTTCTTTATGCCTTCCCACCATTTCCCTTGCTGTTCAGAGTACTGAACAAGCTCAGGGTTCAGCCAGCAACAGTGATTCTCATTGCTCCAGATTGGGCCAGGCAGCCTTGATACTCACTGCTACTGACCCTGTCAATCCCCAAACCAATCTCCCTGTCCAGGAGGCACAACCTGCTGACCTCTTCCCAGGGCAGGGTCCTGTACCCCAATCTACAGTCCCTCAGACTTGGAGCTTGGCTCTCGAGGACCTAGAATATGTTGATCAACACCTCTAGGAGGGGTGCTAGAGGTTCTAAGGGTGTCTAGAAAACCTTTCACCAGAAAGTCCTATTCATCTACATGGAAGAGGTTTTCTATTTGGTGCAGACAGAGACACATAGACCACCACCAGGCTGGCTTACCAGTAGTCTTGGACTGTCTGGTCTTCGGCCTTCTACTCTTAAGGTGCATTTTGCAGCTGTCTCTGCTTACCTCTCTGCCGGGAAAGGGGCATCCCTGGCTGCAAATCAGATATTCAAAATGTTTTTCAAGGGTTTACTGTGCTTGCATCCCCCTCACAGGGAGCCCACTCCTACTTGGGACCTTAACATATGCATTGTACAACTAATGCAGCCACCATTTGAACCCATGTCATCAGCGGAGTTTAAGTATGTAATATGAAAAACTGTTTCTGGTAGCCATCACCTCAGCCAGAAGAATCAGTGAGCTTCAGGCCTTGTCCACAGAGCTACACTATATAACAGTCCACAGGGACAAGATGGTCCTTAGGACTAATAGGAAGTTCCTCCCTAAGGTGGTTTCAGACTTCCACCTTAATCAGTCCTTGACTTTGCCAGTCTTTTTCACTGATCATTCCAGTGCAGGAGAATGCAGGCTGCATAGTCTTGATGTCAAGAGAGCTATAAGCTATTACTTGGATCACATGAAGGTACACAGGCAGGATATAACCCAGCTCTTCCTTATCTATGGAGAAGTGGGGAAGGGAAAACCCACCTCAAAGAGAACTATTGCCTGATGGATTGTGGCCTGTATCCAATTTTACTACAGCAAAGTGGGTAAAGAGCATCCTGTAGGCCTCCGGGCCCACTCTACAAGGGGTACAGCTGCTTCTACAGCAGCTGCAAGAGACATTCCCTTGTTGGAAATCTGCAAAGCAGCAACCTGGAAAACAGTTCACATCTTCACAAAGCACTACAGTCTGGATACCCAGGCCAGAAGTAATGCTAGGTTTGGCACAGCAGTATTGAAGAGCCTGTTTCCCAAATACAGTAGGTTATCTACCCTCCTCCAGAGGTACTGCTTGGGTAGTCTGCAGAAGTCAGAATACAGTAAGATTTCTTGGGGTTAGAAGAAAAAATTACTTACCATGGTAATCTTGTTTCTTCTAAGGGAATCTTACTGTATTCTGAGCTCCCACCCTTCCTCCCCTGCTAGAATCTATAGCCACTGCAGCACAGCTATTCATGTTGTTTAAATCCCATGGGTGTTTCTTTTTTGGGCTTAGTGACTTGAGTCTTAGTTTGGCCCACATTTTTAAATAAAAGCAGAATTGTTTGGTGTTGGGTGTTGTTAAATTGTTAGTTATTTTTAGTATAGTTTAGATAGCTTGTTACTAGCTTTGCTCCGTAAGAATCTGACAGTTGCAGAATGTTTACCAGGAATAGTGGTTTGAAAACCGAGCTTGAGTCTATCATTCCATGATTAGCATAGGTTCTATTAACCATTTTGGCTCTGGGGCATTCTTATGGTGAGACCATACTGCCAAAGTCACAATACAGTAACATTCCCTTGGAAGAAACAAGATTACTGTGGTAAGTAATTTTTTCTTCTCAAACCTCCACTAGTCCATTTTGTCTTCGTAGCTCCTACCTCACTTCTCCTGATGCTTCGTACCTCACCTGTCTGCTGCAGGCTTCACCCGTCCGCTCTCATTTCTACCTTTATACAGTTCGATCCACTCCTAATTTGGCTTCTCAGTGGACCCGGTTGGCATGCACTCCTGTGGTTACTAATCGCAGTCAGCCTCCTCAAGACACATGTCGTGGTCTCCTTTACTCAGTCTGACCTCTGTGTAGGTCTACTTGTTCATATTTACTAATTGAGCATGCCTCTCATATGGGTCTTATGCTGCCTCGACTCGACTTGCTCTCCACTGGGAGACATGCCTTCCATGTCCTTTGCTTCATGGCTTTGGGCTAGCCTGTAGCCGATGCTCTCACTCTGCACCCATGAAGTCTGCATGTAGAGCATGTGAAGTTCGGAGCAGGGTCCTTCTCCCTGGTCCATAATGAGAATGTCTTTGCTCCGGGTGGACCTTCAGTTGTCCCTCATTCCAGCGACACCTCTGGATGTAGAGTTTATGGCTTCAAGCTGAGGGGTGGGGCTGTCATCGGCAGGGCCCCTTTGGCTTCCTGAGTGGGTTCAGGGGCACCGTCTCTGCTGTTCTTCCTCTGACCACCTCTGGTTCAACTGTTCTGTTTCGTAGGCTCGTGTGGGCCGGCTGAGTGCCTCAGTGGTCATTTCTCTCCTCATTTGCTTTTGGGCACCTAGTTGCAGAGATGTCACTCGCAACCCTCAAAAGCATTCCTATTAGAAAGACAGAGCGAGAGCTTCTTCCAAATTGGAATCTTTTCCTTTCCCTCGATCTCGATTGTAAATTACAGTAGCTGTGCCATAACTAACCAAAACGTCCTTCAACCTGGAGGGAATGTGACCTAGGTCTTGGACCCTCAGAGGTTTCCTCCTCAAAGGTTTTTTTTCCTCTCCTCCATGCTGATGGTTATAATATTTAGATAAGGTTAGTGCTTTCATAGGTTCCATAGTTAGGTTCCGCTGTTGGATGGAGTCAGATGGTGGCCCTGGCTGTTACCTCTCTCCTTAGAAAGTCCTGCCCTCCTGCCTCATATCAGCTTCCAATCCACTAATCATTCCTCATCATCTCTGCTTCCTCTCCTGTCCTACCCATCTACACCTCTCGACCTCCATTCCCATCCTTGATATCATTCTGACTCCTCGCCTCCTTCGATGCTCGACACCCCTTTTGGGTATTCTTTTTGGGCTCCTTCCTAAGCTACTGCTAGCCGAGGGAATCATTCTCATAGCACCTATAAGGGTGAAACTCTCCTCTAGGGTTCCTTGCCATCGTACCCCCATAGGGTGGTATATCCCATCGATAGAGAGGCAAACAGCCAAAATGTATCTAAGTCGCATAAGCATACATCATACCAAGTTGCGTAAGCACATTGAATTGCAAGGCTACACCTGTAGTTCAATGGGCAGAGCAACACCATGCCCCCAATCAGTCCTTAAAGGGGAAGTAAACATTGCAGGGGTCTCTCAAATTGTGAAAGCCCATAAAAATAAATTTCAAATGAGGTATGGAACTTCCTTGTAGGTGTCAAGAGTCCTGAGATATGAATATCAAAGTACTCTGTAAATCAAACCAAGGCAGTGGCCATTTCATGGGATCTAAAGACAGAAAGTGATGTCACTGAGGGGCAAGTTGTAATTAACAACATAGAGCTTGCCTCTCAGTGACATCACTTCCTGTTTTAAGATTACATGAAATGGCTGCTGCTTTGTTTTGATTTACAGATAATTTGATATTCATATCTCAGGACTCCTGACACCTACAGCTAAGACTAATACCTCATTTAAATGGTCTTGTCTTGGGCTTTCACAATTTGAGTGACCCCTGCAATGTCTACTTCCCCTTTAAAAGGCCACTCCTCTTGCTGGTCCAGGATCATTTTTTTGTTGCCTCACCATCCTTCCCCCTCCAATCGCTCATCTTTCTTTCCATGGGCTCCTTCCTAAGCTGCTTTTAGCCCAGGGAATCATTCCCACAGCACGTATAGGGGTTGAACCTTCCCCTAGGGTTCCTTGCCATCGTACCCCTTACAGGGTGGTATAGCCCATGGATAGAGAGGTGAACAGCCACAATGTACAGGTATCTAAGTCGCATAAGCATACATCATACCAAGTTGCGTAAGCACATTGAACTAAAATGTTGCAGAGCTACTTCAGAAACTCTATTTATTTATTTATTTAGTTTTTGTTAACTGGGTTAGGTGCGCTAGCCAAAGTTGACTATTTTCAGGCACGACCCGGAGAATACATACATATAATGAGATGAGATTATACAAAACATAGTATATAGTACAGGTACATAGTATATAGTACAGGTAGGTTAAAATACAGGTCAAGTCAGACAGTACTCGAGATAATACATATAGCTATGCAGAGATGACAAAAGTGACATTAGTACATGCAAATAACTGAAACTGGGCTAAGTGGCAGCTATAAAGACATTTTATAGCAAAGCTTGTTTAGAAGTGCAGCAGTGTCTTGGGCGAAATAGGGTGGTTAGCTGTGAGGCATTAAGTGGGATCAAAGCATGTGCAGGGGTTCCGGGATAGGTGGCGATATAGTTCTGTTTTGAAGATTGGGTGGGAGTTAGCCTGCCTCAGGGCAGGAGGGAGGGAGTTCCAGGTGGTTGGGGCAGTGCAGTGAAATGCTCCAGGGCTTTTTGAAGTAAGACACCTGGGTATGGTGATTAGAAATGTTTTTGCCGAGCGTAGTCTGTGGGCAGGTGTCTGTGGTATAAGTAGAGCTGCAAGGGAGGATGGGGTTTGGTTACGGATTACAGAGTCTGTGAGGGTCCCTAGGGAGTATAGTCGGTAGGCAGTTGGGGAGAGCCAGCCTAGGTCGCTATACAGTGTGCAGTGGTGCTTGAGACAATGAGAAGAGGAGGCATACCGACACATATGTTGTTATACGCAACATCCCATTTATGGAGAGCAGTCTTATGAGCATTAGCAAAAGTGGAGACACTATGTGTCAGCGCTGGAAGCAGAATACCCTTGGCAATTGCCAGTTTGGTAGATGGTGTTAACAGGTGACAAGTCTTATAGGCAATTCCAAGTTTGGCATTTGTTGCTTTACAGGTTGACTGGATGTTCAGACTGAAATCAAGGGATTTCTCAAGGAGGACTCCCAGGTATTTGAAGGATGTGACACAGTCGATGAGAGACCCCCCCAGAGTCATGGACTAGGAGGGGTTCCTTACAGGCCCTGAGTTTGGGTGCAGTGCCAAATAGCATGACTTGGGTCTTTTTTGTGTTGAGGATGAGCTTATCAGCATTTAGCCATGTTTGCACATTCCTGAAATCCGAGGAGTGGTTTTTGTTAATGATGTTAACTTTGTCAGCACTGGAGTAGAGGACAAGATCATCAGCGTATAAGATAGCTGAGCAGGAGAGTATGGCATAATGTATGTTGTTGATGTATAGCAAGAAAAGAAGGGGTCCCAGGATGGAGCCCTGGGGTACTCCGATGTCAGTGCTGGTCACATCCGAGAGAGCGGAGTTGAATTTAACAAGTTGTAATCTGTTTGACAGGTTGTTGTTAAACCAGTCAACTACTGAGGATGAGAAGTTAAGTCCATGCAGGGTTGAGAGAAGCAGGGGATGATCAACAAGATCGAAAGCTTTGGTAAGATTGATAAATACTGCTCCAGTGAGTAAACCTTTGTCCATGTTGCAGAGTATATCGGTGGAGAATTTGAGAAGAGCAGTTGAGGTACTGTGCCCTTTTCTGAAACCATGCTGTGTGTCTGAGAGAAAGTTGTTCTTTGTGAGATAGTCAATGGTTTGGGTTGCAACAAGCTTCTCCAGTAGCTTGCTTAGCACAGAGAGGATGGCTGTGGGCCTGTAGTTGTTGATATCCTTTGGGTCTCCTTTTTTAAGGATAGGTGTAACTCGGGCAATCTTCCAGAGATCTGGGACAAGACCAAGAGAGAGAGACAGAGTGAAAATCTTGGCCAGTGGCGAGGCAATCAATGGTGCTGCTAGCTTCAGGAGTCATGGCTCAAGTGAATCTGAGCCGGGGCTAGTGTTGTCAGATATGTTTTGCAATAGCCTTTGGACCTTAGATCTAGATATAGCTTTAAAGTGGAAAGGGGGGTAGTAGTTAGTTGGCAGTGGTCAGCACCAGATGCAGATCTCTGGGGTGTGCAGTAAGGCTGATACTGTGGGAGGTGAAGTGAAGGACGAGGTGTACTGAGACAGGTACATGAATAATCTGTTAAAGGCATTTGCTATAGTGTTTGAGTCATTGCAATGTACACCATTTAGGATCATATCCCCTGGGGTCGATGACTGGGTAGCCCCAAGAAAGGTCTTGATGTGTGTCTAGAATGTTCTAGGGTCACCAGCAGAGTTTGTGAGCAGTTCCTTGCAGTAGATGCTCTTTGCTGTTCTGATTTGTTTGTTACAGGCGCTCCGAGAGGCCCTGTAGCTATTGTAATCCTCCGGTAGTCTGGACACTTTATACTTCTTCCAGAGTTTGTCCTGTGTGCGCAGGTTAGCCAGCAGGTCCTTGTGTAGCCATCTTGTTTGTTTACCCCTGACCCTGCTGGTGACCTTCGGAGTATGTTTATCTTGAAGTGCTGTGAAATTATCAATGAAGATATCAAGGGCTATTTGAACATCATAGGAGTGATATATGTCAGACCAGCTGATACAGGATACATCATAGAGGAAAGATTCGACATCCAGTTTGGCAAAGTTGGTAATTGTGATGTAGCGTGGAGGGGTTGGGGGAGCAGTTTCCAGGCTCCATACACAGAAAGTGGGGGAGTGGTCTGTGATAGCATCTGCTAAGATGCCTGCAGTTTGCACATAGTCAAAGCGATTCACCAGTACACAGTCTATGAGGGTGGAGGTAATTAGAGAAGGGGTGGTTCTAGTGGGTTCAGTTAAGATCTGGTGCAGGTTATAGCTCTGTATTAGTGTCAGCAGTGTGCTGTGAGTTGGTCTCAAGCCAGTTTAGGTTAAAGTCACCTAAGATTATGACCTCGTTTTGCTTGGTGTTTGTGTCAGTTTGATTAAGTGAATCCTGAAGACCTGTGATACCTCCAGTGGGTGGGTTGTAGGCGCAGATAATGTAGAGTTTTTCACACCAAGGGCAATGGTTGCGTGTAGGGACTCACAGACTGAGGGTGAGCCAGTGGGTGGGCAGACCATAACATCAAGGTGTTTTTTATAGAGGATAGCGACCCCCCCATGTTTTGGGGAAGGCCTATCTCTCCGTATCAAGGAATAATTGGGCAAGGAACATAAGGAGTTCGGAATGTGAGGCTTGAGCCATTTTTCGGATAGGCACAGTAGGTCAGGATTGTACACTTTCGTCCATGCCTCGAGATCAGCAAAGTGCCTGGTAATGCTCCTAATATTCATATGGGCAATGAGAAGTCCTTTTCCTGAGACAGCCGATAGGTCAGTGGGAGAGTGGTGGACAGAGGGGCCAGGGTTAAGTTCTACGTCCCCTTACAATAGGATGATGAGGAGTAGGAGAGACCACAGTTTAATAGTTTGGAATGGGAGATGAACCAGTTGTGTCATTTTGTATTTTCTGAGCATACGAAACGAGTTGTAGGTACAACCCTTCAGAAGGATAAGGGTGGTGTAGGCACGCATATGTTGTGTTTCGGCAATTTGGTTGGAGAAAGTAAAGTCATTGTGTTGTGAGGTATTCTCTCCATAGTGGTTGTTGATTGGAACAGAAGTAGATACCCCATGTAAGCATAATAGCAGTATCAGAAGTAGGATTCGTCCTCCCAATCTATGAGTTGCCAGTTTTGGCAGGAGACTGCAAATGTTTACTGTAGCAAGGGGCTATGAGACTAAAGGACATGAATATGTACGTCTTGGAAGAGAGAAGGGGAGGACATGACAGACACCTATAAATACCTCACAGGGTTAAATACGGTACAGGAGGGGAGTATTTTTCAGAGGAAAGAAGCACAAAAACAAGGGGACATTTAGGAGAGATGTGAGGAAGTACTTCTTACTGAAAAAATGGATGCCTGGAACAGTCTTTCAGAAGAGGTGGTGGGGCAAAAACAGTGGTGGGCTTCAAGCATGCATAGGATAGGCACAACGGAATTTTAGTTGGGAATTAAGGTGGGGTCAGAGATCAAGTAGGGTCTGTGGTGACATTATAGGATAGGCGGGGGAAAATGGGCAGACTGGGTGTGCTAAGCAGTTCTTATCTGCTGTCAAATACTATGTTTCTAAGCAGAAGTGATTGTGGTCTCCAAGCCTGCAGAAGTCCCTCTTACAACTCAGTCCATGTCCAATGCTCTCCATTTTTTTCCTTTCATGGAGAGCGAGTGACATGCCTGCCCTCCACCAGCTTGGTGAGCGGTTGACACTAGTTTGATCTTGAACTTAGTGCCCTTGCTTGGCAGCACTGCAACGAGCTGCCAAGCCTGTGGATCAGCTATCAGAAGCCTTGTAAGTGTACAGTGAAATAAAGCATGTGCGATAGTAATTAGAGCATAAAAGCCTAAAAGAAAGTCTCAAATTTCATTATTACGTAAAAGCTGTACAGGAAATTAATGGAACATAGAGCCTTACAGTTGTAACATAGAGTCTTGCAAGAAAGGTATATGGACAACATCTCAGATGTTTTATACTGTGGTACTTTTACTCATTAACCAGGTTAAACGCACTGGTCCAGGGGACCTTTTTCAGGAAGAACCTGGCCCAGGGTAGGCAAAGAAAGGGTGTATAGAAGCATAAATCAAGTATAAACAAGCTGAGAATACATTTTGAGAATAACTTAAAGTACAGATAAAACAAAGGAAAAACATTTGGGTGAAATTTCAATGAAGCGGTATAGTTGTCTATGTTAAGAATAATTAATAGGCAGTGGTACTATGCAAAGCAGTAATTCAATTGTTGGTACTACTATAAACCGCAAGAGTCAAATGTGTCTTGAATGGTTATTAATGCTACTGTAACCCCTAAACTGAATATAATCTGGCTACACAGATCTCCCACATCTCCCTTCCTCTCCCCTCACAGACACTCTTATCACATTTCTAGTCCCATCCAAATCCTCCGAACCCCCTTTCTTTATTTCTGTCCTGGACAGGGCCTCCCGGGCTGATATTCTGTTACTGTACAGCAATCTAATGTTTTGTGCAGTGCTGTTAGGACTAACTGTCTGGCGTACATTGTACAATGCCTCTCAGTTTTTTTCTATTATTGTTCCTGTCTGTACAGCCATTTGAACTATATGTCAATTGTCTACCTACTGTTTCAAGTATGTATCTGTTTGCCTGCTGATGTGGAACCTAAGTAAAAGAGCTCCTAGCTCAAAGGTGTTTAATCCGCGATTTAAATAAATAAATAAATAAATAAAATGAAACACAGCTTCATAAATTGTTAATAATATTTGAGTGACTGTTTTACCATAAGGAAGTGATATTGGAATCCCAGAATTCCATTGTTCTGATGTCAGTGGTATTACAAGGTGGAATGTTGAGACTGAGGGCCATTTTTTTCCTTCAAATTTCTTAGTCCTCACCCCCGATTTCCTGGTTGTTGTTTTCTTGTAAATGATTAATTGAAAGAGTAGCAGAGTAATATAGCAGAGTAACAGAAACACCTCTACCTTCAGATAAGCATATTCCTTCCTTCAAAATAAAATCTGTTAAATTACTTAATTTCTTTTTCCTCCACGGCTGTTGTTTTGAACTAGATGCTTAATAGCATATTTCAGGGAACACCATTGGAGTATGATGTCCCAGCATGAAGTTGAAAGGTCTTCCCGAAATATACTATTTTTTTTAATGATCTTTATTGAGGAAAACCATGCTGTACAAATTGACAGAACACACTGGGCACTGGCACAGCAGGTCCTTATTTTATAGTATTTTTGTAGTAACATACAATGACTGGCTAATAAAAATATGATCCCAACCAGTAATCCTATAACTAGTAGTAAAACAATCCAAGCAAAGATGTTCATAGTCAACACAGGAGTAATTAAGCTACATACAGTTAAAATCAGTGGCCTAAAATCATACTTGCAATTAGGTCAGTATTTTGAAACACTGCATGAAGGGCTCCCATATGGTTTTGATTTGAATCTCTGAATGTTGGAGTTGGCAGTGTGTCAGTCTCTCATGCTCTGCTAGTTTGAAAAGGGATGCCAGCCATTCTGAAAAGGTGGGTGGTGTTGCAGAGCACCACTTTAGGAAAATTTGCCCCGTGGCATGCAATGCAGCCAGCAGTCTTGTCCACCACTGGAGAGTCAACTGTTGTCTAGTGGCCCTCTAAGGAACCAGAATGTAGGGAAAGGCTGCATTTCCACTCCTGTGACCTCCTGACAGGGATGCCTAATTTGGCTCCAGAACTGTGTAAGGGAGGGGTACGTCAGCGTCCCACCATCCTGGTGACATCTCCAGCATTTGTCAGTGGGCATGAGACTCATCCAGTTAAGCACTGCTGGGGTGCAATACCAGCAGTGGAGAATGTTTTTCTGTATCAGCTGGTAATGCATATGCTGAACATCTGAGTGTGCACTTTGGCGCATCAACGCCCACATCTTTGGGATGATGGTCACTTGTAACTCCACTTCCCATGCTACCCTACAGTTTTGTAGGTCAGGAACAAAGGGCTGTAGGAGAGCTGCTTCTTAGGTGGAATAGGTTACCCAGCCACCTGACAATGAGCTGGAGTAGAGTGCCCATCCTGTCTTCCCGTTCCTGAGCAGTTCTTTTCTACAGCACACTGCGAAGCTGAAGGCAGTGCCAAAAATCTGTCCAGGGAAGGGTGAATCTGTTGGCTAAATTGTGGAAGGCATCTAGGACATTAATGGTTGAGGCCATCAGTTGTCCTGCAGTGTGGATTCCTCTGGCTGTCCAACAAGGCCAGTCAAGAGAGCGTCAGTCTATGGTGCTGCATTGGTTGTGCCATATAGGGTCCCACTTCCCTAGATTATGAAGTTTCCATTTATGGTGCCTCACTATTGTTCCCCTAGTCTGACCAGCAAATGAATACATGGGGGAAGCCGGGGGGGCTGGGTGCCCCTCTGGGGTGAACCTTGGGGTGCCTACGGTGGTCCATCCCCAGTCCCTGTTCCATGCTTGACCACACGGGTCTCTTATAAGGTGCTGAATCTAGCCAGTAGAGGTTGTGTCTAATCCCTGCCACTTGGTGGTAATGACAGAGTCATTGCTGAGCCCTGCCCCCTTGCTTCACTGGTGCCTTGAGCTTCTGTAGGCTAAAACAGGGCCTGTGCCCTTCCCACAGAAAACATGCAAAGAGCTCCTCAAACCTCTGGAGCTTGCTTTTGGGAATAGCCACAGGAAGGCTGTTTAGGAGAAATAGTATTTTGGGGAAGGCCATCATTTTATATGTGGCTATATTTCCCCCCTAATGTTAGTTTGAGTTTCTTCCTTTATTCAAATTCCACTTCGGGGACTGAGTACAGTGGACTGAAGTTAAGGTCCACCATAGAAACATAGAATTTGACGGCAGATAAGGACCGCTTGGTCCACCCAGTCTGCCCATTTCCCTACCTAATAGATAAGCTGCAGATCCTAGTTAACCAACTGCCTACTTCCTCTTACCCCCACCCCCTAGAATTGCCGTATGTCTGTCCCATGCATTCTTGAATTGCACCACTGTTTTTGACTCTACAACCTCCTCAGGAAGGCCGTTCCATGCACCCACAACACTCTCCATGAAAAAAACACTTCTTCACATTACCTCTGAGCCATGCACCCTCTATCTTCAAATTGTGCCCCCTTGTTCTTGCACACCTCTTTTTCTGAAAGATGCTACCCTCTTGGACTTTGTTGATTCCCTTGAGATACTTGAAAGTTTCTATCATGTCCCCCCCTCCCTCCTTTCCTCGATGGTATACATATTATGCTCCTTAAGTCTCTCTTCATATGTCTTCTGGTGCAGACCCTGCACCATTTTAGTTGCCCTCCTCTGGACTTCTCCATCCTGTCTTATGTCTTTGCAGAGACTGGGTCTCCAGAACTGCACGCAGTACTCCAGATGGGGTCTTACCAGCTGTCTGTACAGAGAGATAACAATTTCCTGTTTTCTGTTGGTGATGCCTCTCCCTATGCATCCCAGTATCCCCCCAGCCCTCCTTACTGTCCTTTCACATTGCTCGCCCACCTTTAGGTCATCTGATATGACTACCCCCTTGTCCCTTTCCATTTTTGTTGTTGTTAGTACCTCACCCCTCATTGTGTACTCTTCCCCTGGGTTTTGTTTCCCAGGTGCATTACTTTTCACTTCTTAGCATTGAATCTAAGCTGCCATACATTTGACCTTTCCTCCAACCTTGCCAAGTCCCTTCTCATCCTTTCCACCCCACCTTGTGTATCAACTCTGTTGCAGATCTGTGTGTTGTTTGCAAAGAGACATACTTTTCCTTCCAGTCACTCTGCAATGTCACTTATAAAGACATTGAAGAAGAGGATGGGTCTTGATATTAGCTGACAAGAAAATCCCCAAATACAGTATAACCTGGATTATCTGGACAGGCAGGCACCATATACCCTAACATAACAGTTTAGGTTAGGCTGATTGGGAGGGACGTCATTTGCACTTGATTGCTTTACCTGTGTCAGCTGATTATCAGTGGTTGAACTGATTGCTGATGCTATGTAAAAGGCCAATGTCCTGCTTGTGCTACTTCCACCTTACGGCTTTTGTTTACTTCACTGACTTCTGTGCGCTCAGTTATTTTTGAGGAGAATGTGGCTGAAAATGCACTGCCTATCCGCACAGCAGTATCATGTCGCAATAGTGATGGGAATACAGTGAAGGCCATCATAGTGACATTTCCGACAGTTCGTTGTGATGGTCTGCGGGGTTCCCGACACTGTTGCGTGTGGGGTGTTTGCCCCCTCCCCAAACCAACCCTGACTCAGAGTTGGTTGTTTTACACACACAGCCCCCCACAGAAAACACAGTTTACTCCAGTGACGGCACAACACCAATTGGCGGTGTTGTGCTGTCGCTGTACTGATGGTCGCTGAGCCGTGTGTTGCTGCGGCATGGTGGAACCCTTCACAGCAAAGTGAACCAGCACTTTGAAAAGTGCATCTTATGGCTCAAGAGTCCACAGGAGTGTGATTGCAGTACATGCACACACTCTTGCTCTGACAATTGTGAAATAAAGCTCTCCTGAAAAGAAACACCAGCTCAGAACAGTGTGGTGAACAGGTACTAGGTCTATTAAGTCAGATACAGTCAATTAACTAAACAGCATATAGAGGTGTTACTT
This sequence comes from Neoceratodus forsteri, assembly GCA_016271365.2. Lineage (NCBI taxonomy): Eukaryota > Metazoa > Chordata > Ceratodontiformes > Ceratodontidae > Neoceratodus > Neoceratodus forsteri. The sequence goes on from JADMNL010000023.1 coordinate 413,601,819, forward strand.
TGGTTAATCCCCTTTTATTGCTAATTCAGGTTGGAGCTCCTGTTTATATGAATGGGACCCTTGTTTTTACGTACCTCTTGATTATCCAAACGTATCTCATGTCCCCTGCTGGTCCAGATAATTGAGGTTATACTGTACTTGATCTTATGCTGCTGCCACCGAAGTCCTAGATGCTGTATCTGTGTTTCTAGCTTGACTTTATTAATAATAATAATATATTTATTTAAATTAAGCACCTTTCAAGGTATCAAGGTGCTATACATTAAAATTGATAAAGACAATAATAAAATCATCGAAACAAACAATAACACGGTCTGTAGGGATCCTTTCAATCAATTAAGCTAGGATAAGCCTGATGCCACTAAAATGTTCTCAGCGCCTGTTTAAAACCCTCCACAGTCACGCACTCCCAAAAGCTGATGGGGTGAGAATTCCGGAGGGCTGGGGCCACGTACATAAATGCATGGGCCCTTGGAGATACCCTCGGAATCTCTAGCAACCCCTTGTCAGCCGAATGGAGCTGTCACTCGGGGCAGTAAGGTACCAAAAGCTCTTTCAAGTAGTCAGGGCCAAGTCCGTGTAGGACTTTATACATCAGCAATCCGACTTTAAAGGTGATCTGCCACTGAGTTGGCAGCCAGTGCAGATCGCGCTGCACAGGTGTAATATGGGAGGACCGAGAAGTCCCCGTCAGCAACCGTGCCACAGCATTCTGCACTAACTGCAGGTGGCAGATATCAACCCCAGGTAGCCCTAAGTACAGGGAGTTGCAATAATCAAGGCACGAGGTCACAAAGGCATGGATCAGTGTGGGAAGGTCACTGGACGGAACAAGGTGCTTGATCCTGGTGATGTTCCTAAGATGATAAAAGGAAGACCTGACGACTGCCGACACCTGAGATCGCAGTGTCAGCCTGTCATCAAGCACCACTCCCAGGTCCCACACCCGTTCGGAGGTAAGGATCTGGGCGCCCTGCAGAAAAAGTCCAGAGGGCTGACCAGCCCTCAACCCCTCTACTTTGTTGAACAGAAGTACCTCCATTTTGACCCAGATAACTTTGAGCCCTGACAGGCTTTTAAAATCATTTAGTACATCCAGGGCTGTTGGAAGCGACGTAGAGGGGCTTGAGATTGTGTGAAGGAGATCGTCAGCGAAGGCTAGTGTTTTAACCTGAGCTGATCCACATTTGATACATAGAACATGAGCTCCATAGCAGTGAGGAATAAGAGTGGGGATAAGGGACAGCCCTGCCTGATGCCCCTTTTTAAACAGAATGGTGAGGAACTGAGGCCATTGTTACCAAGCATGCTGTGGGTAAGGAGTAAAGGGCCTTCGCCCACTTTGTAAACACTGATTCAAAACCCAGTCTCCCCATGGCTTGAAACAATTAGTTCTAGTCTATCAAATCAAAAACCTTTTCAGTGTCTGTGCTTGCTATGAGACTGGGGTAGTGTTGTTTGAAGCAGCCCAGATAGCATTCACCATAGTCTTGATATTGTCCATTGCCATCCTGCCTTTGATGAATCCCGTCTGGTCTCTATCAGTAAGGCCTGGAATCAGGTTTTTCAGCCTTACTGCCAAGGTCTTTGCTAGGCTTTTAATGTATGTGGTTAATAGGGAAACAGGGTGATAATTTGCCACTAATTGTGTATCCCGATCTGTCTTGGGCATCAACGTAATTAGGACATCAGTCATAGACTACGGTAGTGGCTGCAGAGAGAGTGACTCCTGCAGCATAGCTAGAAGGTGACTGTCCAGGTGGATCATAAATATTTGACAGAATTTGGTTGGGAAGCTGTCTGGTCCTGGCGTCTTTTTCTTGGGAAGTACTTTTATGGCTGACCTAATCCCTGTGATGGTTATTGGGGCATCCAAAGTTGATGTCTGCTGGTCTGAGAGTTTTGTCAGAGTCACTCAGCAAGGAAGTCCTAAAAAATGTACCTGTTCCTTTCTTCTTTGTTAGGAATACAAGTCTACATAGAAGCTCTCAAAGGCTTTGGCTATGTCAGGTGTCTGGGTTGCTACCTAACCTTAGGGGTGGCAAATGGAGCCAGTGTGGTTGGCGCTGTGTTGTGCCTTGCTGCGCTAGGTTAAGAGTCTGCCTGTCTTTTCACCTGACTCCCAGTATCTATGTGCTGTCCTCATCATAGCTCTTTGGGCTATATTTGATGCTGGGAAATTTATCTGGAACCGCAACTGTAGCATTTCTTTTTTTTTTCTTTTTATCTAAATATTTTTTTTTGTTGGAGCAGGCAGGTGGCTATGGCTCCCCCATCGGGCGAGCTCATCTCTCCGGCCCCAGCCTCCCACACTGACCCTCTCTGGGGAAATCCCCCATGAGTTACCCCTCTGTGACAGTGCGGGGGGCGAGGAGTGCCGGCCTGTTCCCCTCTCCCAGTTAGCCAACATCCAGACCCTGGGGCTTGGCGCAGGTGCAGTCGGGGCCATCATGTAGCCTGCCTGCTCCATTTTTGAGTTTACGCCCTCTCCCCCCATCCTGTCCAATGTTGAACATCAGCAATGTGCCATCTGACTCATATCCCCTTCCAGCCATCACTAGAGGGTGATCAGCAGGCGGGATGACAATCCCTTGTTCCCCTGAGAGAGGAGAGCAGTCCTCCGGATGCTCAATCCTCTGTTGCCCCAGCCGACTCCAAGAGGCCCTGTCTTGTTCCCAAACCCAGGTTGCCAGCATGGCATGAGGTGTGGTGTCTAGCGCCTCAACCCTCAGCACCACCAGGCCGGCCCCAGCTGTAGTATTTCCCAGTGTATTTGGGGTCAGTCATCAGGATGCTTATTGTAATCCCCTTCTTTTTATTTTCGAGTCACCTTCAGGTTCTGTAGCTCTGCAGCACACTGCTTTTTGACATGGGCTGTGAAACATAGAAACGTAGACTTTGACGGCAGACAAGGACCACTTGGCCCACCTAGTCTGCCCATTTTTCTGCCTATTGAATAAGCTGCAGATCCTAGTTAACCAACAGCATACTTCTTCCTATCCCCCACCAGAATTGTCTTATGTCTATCCCATGCATTCTTGAATTCACCCACTGTTTTTGACCACACGACCTCCTCAGGAAGGCCGTTCCATGTGTCCACCACCCTCTCCATGAAAAAATACATCCTCATGTTGCCCTTGAGCCACCCCCCCATCTTCAGATTGTGTCCCCTTGTTCTTGCACACTCCTTTTCTGAAAAATGCTACCCTCCTGGACTTTGTTGATTCCCTTGAGGTACTTAAAAGTTTCTATCATGTCCCTCCTCTCCCTCCTTTCCTCGAGGGTATACATATTAAGCTCATTTAATCTCTCTTCATATGGCTTCTGGTGCAGACCCTGCACCATTTTAGTTGCCCTTCTCTGGACTGCCTCCATCCTGTCTATGTCCTTGCGGAGATGGGGTCTCCAGAACTGCACACAGTACTTCAGATGGGGTCTCACCTGTCTGTACAGATGGATAACAACTTCCTGTTTTCTACTGGTGATGCCTCTTCCTTTACATCCTAGTAACCCCCCAGCCCTCCTTACTGCCTTCTCACATTGGTCATCTGATATGTCTGCCCCCAGGTCCCTTTCCATTTCTGTTGTTGTTAGTACCTCCACCCCCATTGTGTACTCTTCCCCTGGGTTTTTGTTTCCCAGAAGCTGATAATACACCCCCTTGAGTAGGCCTTGAAAGGTGTCCCAAAGAACCACTTTTCGAAATCTCTGGAGGGCCGTTGAGAGAGAAGAATTCTTCTCTGTGCTTCACGAGCCAACTAGAAAACTCCTTGTGTATGAGGATGTATATGTACATTTGCTATCTATATGATTTGGGAAGTGCTGGCTCAGCTAATAATGTAAGGCTGGCACATGCATGGTCCAATATCATAACTGGGCCTACAAAGGCTTGCTGTACTTCTGATAGCTGGGTAGAGGGGATAAGGAAGAAGTCTAGATGGGTACTCATGTTGTGTGGTGCTGAATGGAACATAATGTCCCATCCTGTGGATTGCAGGTGCCTCCAATGGTCCATCAACTTGAACTCTTAGCTGGGCCTTGCAGTGCAGTCCTGGCCTTTGTGGGGGCAATGCTCTAACCTCTCAGTTGGTCAAAAAGCAGGTTCCAGACCTCATTAAAGACTCCCATTAGCACCAGTCTGTCTCAAGACTCATAGAGTTCTGAGAAATGATTCGCTAGTTCTATATAGAAGAAAGATGAGTCTTTGTTAGGGCCATAAACATTGCCCAACAATCAGGTCTGTGTTTGGAAAGGGACTCTAGCCAGTACCTATTTACCTTTCACAGAGTGGGCCATTTTCAGCACTTGCAGCTGAAGTTTTTTTGTGGAAAAGGATGGCCACTTCTCTCACTTTTGTCAAGAAAGAACTGTCTACCACTTGACCCACACAGTCTCTTGCCAGCTTTCTGGTTTTGGCTTCCATTAAGTGGGACTCTTGGAGGAAGGCGATATCACAGCACTTCTGCTTCAGGTGGGCTAGTACCACAAGCATGAGAACAGAACCAACCTGTGAGGTGGCTATACTGGATTTGGTCCTGACCAACGGGGACAAGATCACAGATGTGGAGGTGGGCAGTCCTCGTGGTACCAGCGACCACAGGACAGTATGGTTTACGGTAACCAAAGTGGAGGAGGCAAGCCATACTAGGATAAAGATCCTTGATTTCAGGAAGGCTAACTTTAAGGAGATGGGTAGAAGTCTCAAAAGAGCCCTAGCAGGGAGAAGGTACGGGGCAGATGTGGAAAAACAGTGGTCTGTACTCAAGAGAGTCATAACAGAAGTAACAGATCACAGTGTCAAAATGCATAGCAAGAGTTAAAGAAAGAAAAGGCCATTATGGTTCTTGAATGTAGTGGCCAAGAAAGTAAGGGAAAAGAAAAGAGCCTTCAGAAGATACAAGGAAACACAAAAGGATGAGGACAGAGAACAATATCTGGAGAAGCACAGGGAATCTGGGAAAATTATTAGAAGGGCTAACGCACTGAAAGAGGAAGGTACAGTATAGCCCAAGGCATTAAGAAAGGTGACAAGACCTTCTTCAGATACATTAGCCAGAGGAAAAAAGACCAGAAATAGGATTGTTAAGCTGAAGAAGGAAGAGGGGAAAGGGTGGAGGAAACCTAGAAAAGGCTGAGATACTGAACAAGTACTTTTGCTCGGTATTCACCAGGGAAGGGGAGGGTGATGGACCGAGACTCATTAACAGGGGTATTCAGGGTAGTGAGGTAGACACCAGCCCATTCACAGTGGAAAGAGTCCTAGAAGAACTCGGGGAAAATAAAACCAGATAAGTCAATGGGGCCAGATGAAATGCACTCCAGAGTACTAAAAAAACTCAGGGAATTGCTGGCAGGACCACTGGCTGCTCTTTTCAGTGCTTCACTAGAGACTGGGGAGGTACCTGGGGACTGGAGGAGGGCAGATGTCCCTCTCCACAAGAGTGGAAGCAGGGAGGATGCAGGCAATTACAGGCCTGGTTAGCCCAACCTCAGTAGTGGGGAAACTAATGGAGTCCTTACTTAAGGAGAGGATTGTGAAGTTTCTGGAGGATAGCGGGGCACAGGATCCAAGGCAGCATGGATTCTCAGCAGGAAGGTCCTGTCAGACAAATCTTACAGATTTCTTTTGGTAACCTGGGTGGTAGATCAGGGAGGGGCAGTGGATGTGGTCTACCTGGATTTCAGCAAGGCCTTCAACACTGTCCCACACAAGAGATTGCTAATTAAATTGGGTGGCCTGGGAGTGGGTCCTATGGTGGTAAAGTGGGTTGGGAACTGGCTATGGGACAAGACTCAAAGGGTGTTGGTAAATGGCATGGGTAGCCAGTGATCTGGGCGAGTCAAATTGAGCGACTCAATATGAGTGACTCAGTTTGACTGGCCATAATAAAAGCGAGTGTGAAAGAATAGTTAGTGAGGGAATAGCGAGGGTCCAGAACAAGAATAACGAATGTAGGAATAGGGTGAGTATGGGAAGGTGGGAGGGTGGTAACATAATATGGGAGTCAGACTAGCAGGACAAATTTGAGCTGGCTGTGTAGTGCAGTGGTGGGTGTACTCCACTAGTGCAAAAGGCTCTGGGTTCAGAGCCTGCAGCATGCAAGAACGTTTGGTGTATTTTTTACGACTGCGGCATGCAAGAACTTTGCTTTGCGTTTGGCAAGATGCCCCCACCTGACAGTTTCCCTTTTCCTCTGTGTCAGGCTTCCCCTCAGAGTTGATTATATTAATAATAGGGGGTGCGGGGTGTAGCCCGCCCGCGTAAAAGAAATGTTGTAAGTGTTCAGTGTTTGACATGGGGCCGATCCTCGCTGCTATTGTCCTTGCTGTTGTACAAGTCGCTGTTGCGGTTTTCCGGGACTTGCACTCGCTGTAATGTTAGGCACTGTTAAAAAAATGCCGATATCACATGGAACCATGGCATGAAATCTGAGGAGAGGGAGGTGGCCAGCGGGGTGCCACAGGGGTCGGTGCTGGGGCCAATCCGATTTGGTGTCTTCATTAGTGACACTGCAGAACGTCTGGAGGGAAAGGTTTGCCTCTTCGCAGGTCACACCAAGATCTGCAACAGAGTGGACATACTGGAGGGGGTGGAAAAAATGAGAAAGGACCTAAGCCTATTAGAGGAATGGTCAGGTGACTGGCGGTTGAGTTTCCATGCTAAAAAGTGCAAGATCATGCACCTGGGTCACAGGAATCCAAGAGAGGAGTACAGGATGGGTGGGGAAATTCTGGCTATCACAAGTCAGGAGAGAGACCTGGGGGTTATCATATCTGACAACCTGAAGGTGGCCAAACAGTGTAAAAAGGCTATTAAGAAATGTTGGGTCCATAGGGAGGGACATGACATAAGCAGGAGGAAAGATGTGGTGATGCCACTGTACAGATCACTGGTGAGGCCTCAGCTGGAGTACTGTGTCCAGTTCTGAAGACCACATCTCTGGACGGACATTGACAAAATAGAGGCAGTCCAGAGAAGGGCAGTGAAGGTGGTACATGGACTGCACCAGAAGCCCTACGAGGAAAGATTTGAGGACCTTAATATCTGTTCACTGGAGGAAAGAATGGAGAGGTGAGATATGATAGACTTTCAAGTACCTTAGAGGAATAAACAGGGTACAGGTGGAAAGCATATTTCAGAGAAAACTCTGCACAAGAACAAGGGGGCATGATATGAGGCTGAAGGGTGTAAGGCTCAGGGGTGATGTTAAGAAGTACTTTTTCACTGAAAGGGTGGTGAAGCAGTGGAACAGCCTTCCAGCAGAAGTGGTGTGGGGGGGAACAATATAGGGGTTCAAGAGTACATGGGATAGACATAAGGGTACCCTGAAGATGTGCAGAGCAGGAGAGCCACAGATCAAATAGGATCTGGGGCTGCAACAGTGAGTAGGGAAATGGGCAGACTAGGTGGTCCATATGGTCCTTATCTGCCATCAGATTCTATGTTTCTATGTTAAGCATGTGGTTTACAAAAATGGGGTTATAAGTATGTAGTGGATCATCTGATTCCATTTCTACCGTAATAAAGCACACCACTGAACTAGTGGATGGACAGATGGCAGGTCACTGTAAAACACTGACGTCTTGGCATAGAAACATAGACTTTGGTGGCAGATAAGGACTGCTTGGCCCACACAGTCTGCTCATTTCCTCACCCACTGGATAAGCTGTTAACTAACAGCCTACTTCCTCTACCCCCCCACTATAATTGCCTTATGTCTGTCCCATGCATTCTTGAATTTCCCCACTGTTTTTGACCCCACAATCTCCTCAGGAAGGCTGTTCCATGCATCCACCAGCCTCTCTGTGAAAAAATACTTCCTTGCATTGCCCTTGAGCTGTCCCCCCTCTGTCTTCAAATTGTGCCCCCCTGTTCTTGCACATCTCTTTTCTGAAAGATGCTACTCTCTTGGACTTTGTTGATTCCTTTGAGGTACTTTAAAGTTTCTATCGTGTCCCCCCTCTCCCTCCTTTCCTCGAGGGTATACATATTAAGCTTCTTTAGTCTGTCTTCATATGGCTTCTGGGTGCAGACCCTGCACCATTTTAGTTGCCCTCCTCTGGGCTGCCTCCATCCTGTCTATGTCCTTGTGGAGATGGGGTCTCCAGAACTGCATGCAGTACTCCAGATGGGGTCTCACCAACTGTCTGTACAGATGGATGACAACTTCCTGTTTTCTACTGGTGATGCCTCTCCCTGTGCATCTCAGTATTCCCCCAGCTCTCCAAACTGCTTTTTCACATTGCCTGCCTACCTTTAGGTCATCTGATATGACTACCCCCAGCTCCCTTTCCATTTCTGCTGTTGTTAATACCCGCCCCCCCATAACCATCGTGTACTCTTCCCCTGGGTTTTTGTTTCCCAGGTGCATTGCTTTGCATTTCTTTGTATTGAATCTAAGCTGCCATACTTTTGATCATTCCTCCAACCTTGCCAAGTCCCTTCTCATCCTTTCCACGCCTCCTTGTGTATCAACCATGTTGCAGATCTTTGTGTCATCTGCAAAGAGGCATACTTTTTCTTCCAGTCCCTCTGCAGTGTCACTTATAAAGATATTAAAGAGGACCAGCCCCAGTACTGAACCCTGCAGTACCCTGCTAGTAACCTCCCTTTCTTTGGAGTGGACTCCGTTTACTATTGCACTCTGCGTCCTGTTGTCCAGCCAATTTCTTTTCCCAGGCTACCACCCTGAGACCCACTCTCAGGCAGGCTAACTTGTTTATTAATCTTTTGTGTGGGACCATCAAATGCCTTGCTAAAGTCTATAAGCCATGTCCATAGCCCCCACTCTGGTCTACTACTTTTGTCACCCAGTCAAAGAAATCTATTAGATTTGTCTGGCATAACCTTCCCACTGTGAGTCCATGCTGCCTTGGGTCCTGTGCCCCGCTGGCCTCTAGGTACACCTGGATAGTTTTGCTGGAGTACTTACAATCATAATAACACAAAACACTACCTCACCTGTATACATTTATTGAGGTACAGGGCACCAAGTTTAGGGTGGAGCTTGGTGTGGATGACATCAGTATGAGCAGAAAAGTCAAGTCTGCTGTCTAGCCACATACCGAGGTGTTTGAATGAATGAACCACTTAAAGAGGGGTGCCATCCAAGATGGAGAAGACAGGCAGAATTGGGAGTCTGTCCAGTTTTTGGCTGGTGCCAAAAGTCATGGACACAGTTTATTTTGTATTGACTCAGAGTTGATTAAACTGAAACCAGCACAATACATTGTGGAAGTCTTGCTGGTGCAGACCTTCCACGGCTGTAGTGGAAGGAGTGGAGGTGTAAATGACTGAGTCATCTGCATACATGTGGATATGTGAGTTGATACAAACTGTGTAGTGGTTGTTAAGGAAGATAAAGAACAGTATAGGCCCCAGGATGCATTGTTTGGTTGGTTTCAGAATGGCACCTTTAATTTCTCCCCACCTCTCCTCCAACCCCCTCTCCCTAATTTTATGCACTTCAACCAAATTACCCTTCACTAATTCCCTCATCTTATCAAAGCCTGCTTGTCTGAAATCCAGAACCACAGCCTTTAATGAAGGTATACTGATACCCACAGCCAGTTCAAACCCTATAGTGTTATAGTCACTGAACCCCAGTGGCTCTCCTGCCTGCCACCTACCATTTCCAAGTTGGTGAGTACCAGATTGAAATGGCAGACTTTTAGGTTCCCTGACCTGATGCACCAGCAGGCAGTCCTGTAACATACTATATCTATCAGGGCCTGACCTCTGGTGCTCTTAGCTGCTGGAATGTCCCATTTATGTCTGGTAGATTGAGATCCCCCACAACAGCTACCTCCCCTTTGTGGCCCTCTTCTCAATTTCTGCTCCTAGTTCCTTATCTTCCTTGTCTCCCTGTCCCTGTGGTTTACAGACCACCCCCATGCACAACTTCTTTTCTGATGCTGTTGTGAGCTGTATCCATAGTTATTCTCTCTATTTCCTCTCCTAAAGGACCCATCCTCTATCTCCTCTATGTCTTCCTTGAGATAGAGGGCTATGCTACCTCCTTTTCCCTTACCCCTGTCTCTTATATACATGGTATACCCCGATACTGCCAGATCCCAGTAGCCCATAGTTCTGCAATGGCTACAACATCTAGTCCCACATCTGCCACTATTGTGCAGTGCTCACTAATTTTGTTTCCCAGACTCCTAGCATTTAGGCAGACAGCCCTTCAGCTTGTGCCTATACTATTCACTCTCTTCCTTTGTCCTTCCCCTTCCTCCTTAATATCCTGGTTTTCCTACTCCCTGCTAGCTTTATGAACCCTTATCTCCTTACAACCTTACTTAACTTATTATGGGCCCCTGCTTTGCTTCTTTCATCCCCACTGCTCATAAATCTCAATTTTGGGGGAGTCCATGCATTGTTCCCCTTTTGCCCTCTGTCCTCTGTGGTGCCGTCAGTCTCAGTCTCCCTCCCTTTCAGTTCAAATGTTGACTTATGTAGATATCAAACTTCTGCTCAAGTGCGCTGGTCCTCTCACTTGTTAGGTGAAGGCCATCACGCTGTTGTGTAGCAGAAGCCCCCTCAGTCTCCCACAAAATGGCATCCCTCCTCCTGACACCATCCCTTCAACCACCTATTAAATTTCTCAATTCGCTCCTTCCTCACACCTTCCTCTCTCTTCCCCAGCCCCCAAAAGTGAAGATCTTGGAAAAGCCAGGGAAACAGAGTGTACCTTTAGTCTGTCCCCAGTCTTCAAAAGTTATGTTAAAAAAGCAACCTAATTTGAGCAGGATGGTCCTGGTTGTGCTCGGGCCTCAAGCTCAGCTACTGTCTGCTGTTTTGTACCCGGGGAACTCTTGCCACTATACCTTGTAGAAGGCAGGTGGTTGGATCTGGCACTGCTGGACTCTCCCACGGTGGGTGGGGGGGGGGATGACCGAGCCTACGGGATTGGAAATGGGAGAGGTAAGTGGCAGAGACGCTGCGGTGGGACTGCATCTGACTCTAGAGGAAGGGTTCTGAGTCAAATAGAAGGGGCATAAGACATACAAAATTAGTACTTTGTCAGAAGTATAGTATTGCATCATTCCAGTATAAGAACTATAATATTACAAAAGCATGATACCAGAACTATAGAATGACAACATTTATTTCTGTTGCTTTTTTTGTAAGAATTCAGCTTTTCCTCTGTATATGTAAGCAATAATATACAACACGTTGTGTATTATGGGATAATTTTACCTTGAGTGTGTTCAACCACCCAAGGAGTGCCATTATTTTTATTTTTTTAATTTTTACCAATTATTTTTCTGGGTGAGACACACTAAGCTGAAAGCTTGTTTGCAGGTGCAACCTGGGAGCACAAAGAAGTTAAGTGACTTGCTCAGGGTCACACAGTGTGCACCTAGGGGGCTGTGGGATTCAAACCCAGGTCTCGAGATTTGCAGCTCAGAGCCTTAACCCACTGCGCCATACTGCCTCCTATGTGCCTCCTATATGCCTCATTATCTCGAATGATAGTAAACACCCGTTAGTGTATTATTGCTGCTGTCACATTTTGCCTAACTTCCCTAACAGGACTGGATACTCTCTTCCATTCCTTCTGCCATTTTGCCCTTGACTGTCTTCCCAGTGCCATCCACTGTTTCCTTTATCAATCCCTGTGCCTCCCCTCTCTTCAGAACAGAAGGCTGTCCCACTGTACCAGGCTCATGGCCAAGTTCTGAACACAGTCCCTGCCTCTGTATCTCTACTCAACCCTATCCTCGACTCCCCCCCATGCACAACCTCAGGTACTACGACACCCACTCCTTCGCTATCCCACATAAGATCACCACTGCAGATCAAGCAGCCTGCTCCTACCGCATGCCCAAATTGTGGAACTCGCTCCCCTCAGCTACTTGTCACACCTCCAATGTGCATTACCTCAACTCCTCATCAATGCCCACTTCAGTTCCCCATGCTCATGCACCTAATTCCCCATTTTTCCTGACCCAGGCCTGAGCACTTACTATCCTGATTGGCAGAGGTGTCACCTCCTGCTGCCGGACTGAAACTTACTGTCTGGGTACTTGGACTTGCTGTTACTCACCTGAGATTGTATTATATCACAAGTAATGTCCTAATCCTAATTTCTGCTGTTCCTGTTGTGCAACTGTACTATTCCTTTACTATATGCTGTATATTATTTGTACTGTCTCCAAGTCTGTGTACAATGTACTGTTCATCACTGTATACTGTATACTATTTGTGCTGTCTCCTGTCTCCCTGTGACAGGGTACAATAGGACCCTGTCCCATTTGTTTTGGAGAAAGTGTTTAAATGCAAGGATCTGTATTCTTTCCTTTTCAGTCTCTTCTGTCTGATTTTGCAACCAAATTTTCACTGAGACCTCGGACTTGATCAACCCAAGCAGTCTCACAATCCTTTGCCCTCATTGTCCCTCTGTTTTCTCTTGCTTTCTGTTTTTTCCTCCCTTGCATATCTAGATCTGGTAATACAACAATATGTGCAAATCAGTATATGGAAATGTAGCTGATACTGGGATCACTTTTGTTTAGAAAATTGTGTTACTGTTGAAATGTATATATTAATAATTTGAGATAACTGTAAAAAGCTAGAGGTTACTTGGGTGCAAATGCCTGAGCCTTTTGCAGTTGCTATGGGGACCTCAGGAAGTTCAAAATGTTCTAGCAGCTCCTGAAATTTACAAAGGACAGGATGCTTGCAAAGGATGGGGGTTGAAAAAGAGTTATAAAAACAGCTAAACTGAGCTGCAAGGGAGATATTTTTTTACAAGAGATTTTATTTTGCCTCTGTATATAGTTATTCTAAACAGGTTTATTTTATTTTATGTTACTGCAGCTACAAATAAACAGTTTTGTGGAATTTTACAACTGCTCCTGGGTTTTCTCTATGTTCCCTGACCTGTGCCTCGACGACTGATGGTGTCAGCCTAAGTGAGATTTAAGCAGTGCATACCCTAAAACAGGAGATTTGTGCATGGGTACTTGACCTAGTATCAGGGAAGCACAGAGGAAGGATTGGATTCTGCAGTTGAATTCCAGTCTGAGATTGTACAGCCAGCACAAGTCATGGAAAAGAATAGGCAGTGACAGAATCTGAAAGCCTGATGAACTTTTTGAAATGGTGGGCTATACAACAAAAAGAGACTGAGATGCAGAGAGAAAAAGAAATTCAATGGTTAGAAGCGTTGAGGAGAGAAGAGATGCAGTGACAGAAGCAGAAGATGAGAGAAGAGATGCATCGATAGGAGCAGTGATGACTAGATGCCTTACAAGCTATCAAAGGCAGAGGATCCAGCACAGATCTAGACACGTAACAGAATGCAAGCAACCTAAAGGCTGTTAAACTTACAAAGTTGTGTCCCTCAGATGATATTGAGGCATACCTGACAACCTTTGAAAGAGTTGCCACAGCCTGCCAGTGGCCAAAGCAGCAATGGACAATCAGACTGGTACCCTACCTGACAGGGAAAGCCCAGCTTGCCTACAACAGTATGGACATTGCACAGTCAGAAAACTATGACCTGGTGAAAAGAGAAATCCTGAAAAGGTATGACATCTCCAGAGAGACCTACAGGCAGAGATTTCGATCTCTGGGGTACAACTCTGTTGACAATCCTCGAGAAGCCTTCACCCAACTCCAAGAACTGCTGATAAAGTTGATCCAACCAGAGAGCAAAACAGTTCCCCAGATCATCAACACACTTGCCATGGAGCAAGTCATCAACATCTTGCCTACAGATGTGCAGCTGTGGGTAAAGGAACACTGACCAGAGAATGGGGAAAAAGCTGTTTCTTTGGCTGAGGACTACCAAATGGCCAGACAGATGCCACAGCAGCAAGGTAACAGCCAGGCACCAGTAAGGCACTCTTTTTCCCATTTAAATTCCAAGACTGCTAAGAACTCTAGTGGGGGTAACAAATCTGTTCCAAAAGACGTTATCTGCTATAACTGTAATAAGCCAGGCCATTTTGCAAGAAACTGTCGTAATAAAGAGAGTGGCACTGGAGCAGATTTGTCCTTGGCAAACTGGGGCAAGTACCTAACAGATGTGAAGGTGGGGAATAAGACTGTAATGGGACTCATTGATTTGGGAAGCAAACAGACCCTAGTGCATGTTAAAGTTCTGGGAAAACACTGTGCAAAGGGACCAGGTACTGGTGTCATCTGCATCCACGGGGATACTCGATGCTGTCCCACCACCCAAGTATCTCTGACCGTTAAGGGTGTGTCGCACCAAATGAAAGTGGGGGTAGTACCAAAGTTACCTGTACCTGTGATTATTGGAAATGACTTTCCAGGGTTTACTGAATTGATCAAAGAGGGACTAAATCCTGATGATTCAGCAGCAGTGGTGACAAGAGCTCAGGCAAAGAAAATTTCAGACAGTGGGGACACTTTTTCTTTCAGTGATTTTGATTTGAACTTGTTTGAGCACAGCTCCAAGATTTGGAAATCCAGGAAAGAAAGACAAAGCCTGAAGAAACTATGGCAACAAATGACTGATGGACATGAAGGGTTAAAATATGAAAATGCTGAAACTAAATTGATAACTGATTGTGATTTTCTTTCAGAGCAAGCTAACGATGTTTCTCTCCAGGGTTATTTCAAGCAGCTAAGGGTAAAACCACAACAAGGTGGTCCAATGTTTAAATCATGTAATGGATTACTGTACAGAGTTTGGGTTAAACCTCAGACACAGGAACAGACAGAACAATTGGTTATGCCACAGAGGCATAGAACAGAATTGTTACAGATAGCACATGATAGTCCTATGGCTGGACACTCAGGGAGGGATCGCACCCTTGCCAGATTGCTGTATAGATTTTACTGGCTGTGAATTCATGAAGATGTTGCTATCTATTGGAATTTATTTATTTATTTTTTGATAACCGAGTAAGTGCACTAGACACAAAAGTGACTATTTTCAGGCACGACCCAGGAGGTCAACAACACAGAGAGATACAGTTACATAGAATACAGTGTCAGGAGATATGCAATACAGCACACCCAGAAAGTGAGACAAGATTTAGACAAATATTGGTACAAGGCATGTAAAGGTATAAATTATACAAATGGAGATAAGTGTCCATGTGAAGACTGACACAGTAATATCACAATAGTAGGTACATAAAAGAAAAAATATACCAACAGGGTATAATTACATCCAGCTAAACCTAAGAGGATGTTAATGGTAGGAGGCAGGGAGAGAGGTAATGGTGGGAGTAGGTTTAAGGGAGGCTGAAAGTGTCAGGGTGCTAGATACCAAGGGCAGTCAGGACAGAAGGAGTCAAGATCTATGGAGGATTGAAGCAGGTACAATGAGAACATGCGGTAAAGAGGGATCGGTGTCTCTTCTTAAAGGTGGCATGATTAGGGGCAAGGCGTACAACTAGGGGCAACGAAGCTCCAGTAGGAGGGCTCACGGGCGAGAAACCTGATTTCCCTTTGGTTGTTCTACATCTGGGAATGCAAGTCAAGGAAAAGTCAGTTGATCGGAGACCGTAGGAGATGGGCTGAGGGGTCAGTGGGGATGCTAGGTAGGTGGGAATACTTGATCGCAGTACACTATCCAGAAGGTTCCCAAGGGAGAGGAGATGGTGTGCAATGGGGGATGGCCAATTTAGGTCAGAGTACAACAGGCAGTGGTGTTTTAGTCTAGAGGATGCGGAGGTGTAACGGCATATGTTGTTATAAGTTGTGTCCCACCTATGAAGAGTAGCCTTAGATGCGTTAGTATAGATTACGGATACATAAGAAAGTGATGGAAGCAGGATTCCTCAAGCAATGGCTGTCCTAGCGGTGGGGGTAAGAATATGGCTTGTTTTGTAGGCTAAGGCAAGTTTTGCATTTACATCCTTACAAGTGGAGGTAATATGGGCGTCAAAGGTGAGGGATTCGTCAAGTAAGACACCTAGATATTTAAAAGAAGTTTCCATCTCCAATGGGGAACCATCAGCTCAGGTGACCTGGAAGAATTTACGGCACAGCTTTAGTTTAATAGGGGATCCAAAGAGCATGGCCTTGGTCTTTCCAACGTTAAGAACGAGCTTGTTTTTGGTGATGCAGGATTGAATATTTTGTAGGTCCATTGAGAGCTTATGATTAATAGAGTGGACATTGTCTGAGCTGGTGTACAGTACAAGGTCATCGGCATATAGCAATGATGAACAGGAGGATATACTATGAGGAATATTGTTAATGAAAATCGAGAAGAGGAGGGGACAGAGGCTAGATCCTTGAGGTACACCAACATTAATGACTGCTTTTTCTGAGGTGGCCGAGTTGAATTTCACAGTTTGGTATCTGTTTGAAAGATAGCTATGGAACCAGTTTACAACTCCAGTCAAGAAACCCAGGGAGTCGAGATTGGTAAGCAGAAGAGTGTGGTTAACAAGATCAAAAGCTTTCGTCGGCTGGCCCGGTGGCACTGAGGGTTGAGGCGCTGGACGCCACACCTCGCGCTACACCGGCGACCCGGGTTTGGGAGCGAGCCTGGGTCCTCGGGGGTCGACAGGGGAGGAGAAGGATCGAACATCTGTAAGACTGCTCTCCTTCTCTGGGAAGGGGGGGTGAGTTGCCTCGGTGGCCTGGCAGCTCCAGCGGCTGGGGCTTAGGTAGGCCATGGCAAAATAGAGGGACGCTCTGAGGCGGGACACTGGGATGGGGCGCATACGGTAGCGCGGCGCGGTCTGATCCCTTGCGTCCATAGCACGCCCTCAGTCGCATGGGAGAAAATGTGGAAAATACCTTTGCGGGCTACATGAAGGACCGAGGCAGCACCGCCGCGCTCAGGTCCCTGGATGCTCCTCCTTGCCGAAACCCCGGATCCCTTGGTGGTGGTCGCGCGCCCACCATGGCTGATCACAGCAGGTGGAGGTAAGGAGTAGAGCTTGGGATTGTAGGGGGCAGAGCTGGGCTGAAGGTCGGGCTGGATTGGGGGGAACCATAGGAAAAACACCCCCCAGCCGCAGAGGAGGAGTTGAAAAGAGTATAACAAAAAACAAAGAAAAAACCAAAACAAAAAGCTTTCGTCAGATCGATAAATACTGCACCGGTTTGTTAACCCTAGTCCATGGCTTGAAGAACGTCATTTGTCAGCTGTAGTAGAGCAGTTTGAGTACTATGGCCTTTTCTAAAGCCGTGTTGATTTGAGTGGGGAAGGTTATACTTAGTAAGGTGTTCAGAGATCTGTGCTGAGATGAGCTTCTCAAGGACTTTATTTAATACTGACAGTATAGCTATTGGTCTATAGTTGGCTATATATTTTTTGTCGCCTTTTTTAAACACAAACACTCTAGCCAGTTTCCTGTGCTGAGTGTCAGAAAGTAGCCCCAGTCACTAGAAAAGACAAGGTGCGCCTGGTACTCCTACCCTTAATATTTTTGTCTTTTGAGAGAATTGCATTGGATGTGGTTGGTCCTTTAGACAAAAGTAAAAAGGGTAATAGATTTATCCTGGTAGTATGCGACCATGCTACTCGATACCCAGAAGCTGTTCCAATGCGTACTGTTACAGTCACAAGTGTTGCAGCAGAGCTAGCCAACATTTTTAGCAGAGTGGGCATACCTAAAGAAATTATTACTGATCAGAGTAGTAATTTTGGTGCTGCACTGCTTAAAGAGCTGTACAGACTGATGGGTATCACTGCCATGAGAACCTCCCCGTATCACCCTCAGACAGATGGTCTTGTTGAGTGTTTTAACCAAACCCTAAAATGCATGTTAAAAAGGTTTGTAAAAGGGGAAGGGAAAGATTGGGACCATTACTTGCCTTACCTACTTTCTGCTTACAGAGAAGGGCCACAGGCATCAACAGGGTTTCACCATTTGAAATGCTATATGGTAGGCAGCCAAGAGGGCCACTGGATGTGATAAAAGAGATGTGGGAAGATAACCCCACTCAGAAACAATCTGTATCTTCTTATAAGTGTGCCCTAAGAAAGAAACTGGCAAACTATGTTGAAATTGCTCACAGTAATCAGGAAGAGGCTCAAAACCAGCAGAAGGTATTTTATGACCATGGGATAAAAGAAAACGTTTTCAAGCCAGGTGAAAAGGTGTTGCTACTATTACCCACAACAGAAAATAAGTTGTTAATGAAGTGGCAAGGACCATATAAGGTTCTTAGATGTACTGGCAGTGTTAACTATGAGATTGAGACCCCTGACAGAAAAAATCCTTCTAAGATATACCATGCTAACCTCCTCAAGAAATGGGTTGAAAAAATGCCAAAAGTTGTCTTGCTAGTTTTACCAGAAACTGATAAGGAAGATATTGATCAAATCAAATCAAATCAGTTTTATTTATATGGCGCCTTTCAAGTACCAATACACCTTACATAAGATTTTCAACTTCAGCATAGGATTACATATATTATAAATAGGATAAAATATTTATAAACAGTCAGGAGAATAAAACTAATCCCCCAAAGCATGGCTCCATAAAACAGTTTTGAGCACCTGTTTAAATCTCTCTACGGTTGGGCACTCACATATCTGATGGGGTAGAGAGTTTCAAAGGGTAGGGGCCACGTGCATAAATGCACGGGCACAGAAGATTTTAGACAAACCCTTGGTATCTCTAGCAACCCCTCTTCGAGTGGAGAGATCGCCCTGGGCAGTAAGGGACCAGAAGCTCTTTCAGGTAGTCCGGGCCCTGTCCATGTAGGGCTTTAGAAGTCAGAAGTCCGACTTTGAAGGTGATTCGTCACTGAACCGGCAGCCAGTGCAGTTCATGCAGCACCGCCAAAATATGGCAGGACCGAGAGGTTCCCATCAATAATTGTGCTGCTGTGTTCTGCACTAGCTGCAGGCGGTGAATATCCACCCCCGGAAGCCCTAGGTAAAGGGCATTGCAATAATCCAGGCGAGAGGACACAAAGGCTTATGATAGACTGGAACAAACTGTAAATGCTGATGCTGTAAAGGTGAATGTTTCCTTAACCTCAGAACAAACTGCAGACATTCATAATGTGCTAAAGACATTTAACAGTACTTTTGCCATGGTACCAGGCTGAGCAAAAGGGGTTGAGCACGTAATAGTGACAAAGAATGCTCGTCCTATTAGGCAAAAGTCATATAGGTTGCCGGAGTGGTTAAAAGCTGATGTGGTTAAGGAAATACAAAAAATGAAAGAATTGGGTATCATTGAGGAGTCGAGGAGTGCTTGATCATCTCCCATGGTAATTGTAAACAAAAAAGATGGGGGTGTTAGAATCTGCCTTGATTTCAGGAAACTTAATCAAGTGTCAGAATTTGACAGTTATCCTATGCCCAGAATAGATGATTTGGTGGAGAGGCTGGGGAGTGCAAAGTACACCAGTACCCTTGATCTCACCAATGGTTACTGGCAAATACCTTTAGCTAAAGAATCCAGAGATAAAGCTGCATTTGCCACCCCTGTAGGATTCTATCAGTTCACCACCATGCCCTTTGGTTTACATGGTGTGCCAGCTACATTCCAGTGGTACATGGATGTAATTTTATCCCCTCCCACTGGTTATTGTGCTGCGTACTTGGATGATGTAGTGTTGTGCAGTCCAGGCTGGAAAAGTCATGTGGAACACCTACGAGCAGTTATCTAAGCTGTCAAAAATACAGGTCTAACAATTAATCCTATTAAAAGTGCATTGGGCATGCAGGAAACTAGATATTTGGCTTATGTGTTGGGAAATGGAGAAGTCAAACCAGAGATTTCTAAAATAGAAGTTGTAGCTAACAGCCCTGTACCTAAAACAAAGAAACATGTCAGGTCATTTTTAGGGCTGGCTGGTTATTATCGGAGATTTGTTCCCAATTTTGCTGAGTTAGCTATTCCTCTCACTGAAATCACGAAAAAACGGTACCCAAATAATGTGAAATGTACCCCAGAGTGTGATGAAGCTTTTCAAGCCATAAAGGCTGCATTATATTCAGCACCTGTTTTAAAAAGCATAGACTTCGAGAAACCATTTCTGCTACAAACAGATGCATCTGAGGTATGCCTAGGTGCAGTCCTAAGCCAAAATATAGATGGGAAAGAACATCCTATTCTGTATATAGGCAGGAAATTGCATGACAGAGAAAAAAGGTACTCCACTATCGAAAAGGAGTGTTTAGCAGCAAAGTGGTCCATGGAGTCCCTCAAATTTTATTTGCTAGGAACTGATTTTGTTCTTGTAACTGATCACAATCCTCTCTGTTGGCTTAACCAGATGAAAGATAAAAATTACAGAATCACACGGTGGTACCAGGCACTGCAGCCATTTAAGTTCTCTGTGATTCACAAATCCGGTAAAGAGAATAGCAATGCTGATTTTCTGATTTTCTGTCAAGATATGGATCAGGAATTGAAGTTTCTGAAGGTTGAAAAAAAAAAACAACTAAACTAATGTATGGGTTTGAACTGTACTTTTTGCTGTACTGTTTAAACAAAATGGATGCAAATGTGCTTAATGTCTGAATGCAACAAGTGTTATTAGAAAATAAAGAGTTTTGGAAACCTGTTTAATAAAACTGGTTCCCTCTTAAAGAAGGGGGGTATATGTGACAGGGTAGAATAGGACCCTGTCCCATTTGTTTTGGGGAAAGTGTTTAAATGCAAGGATCTGTATTCTTTCCTTTTCTGTCTCTTCTGTCTGGTTGTGCAACCAAATTGTCCTGTGAGACTTCGGACTTGATCAGCCCGACCAGTCTTGCAATCTTTTGCCCTCACTGTCTCTCTGTTTTCTCTTGCTTTCTGTTTTTCCTCCCTTGTATATCTAGATCTGGTAATATAAGAATATGGCAAATCGGTGTATGGAAATGTAGCTGATATTGGGATCACTTTTGTTTAGAAAATTGTGTTACTGTTGAAATGTATATATTTATAATTTGAGATAACTGTGAAAAGCTAGAGGTTACTTGGGTGCAAATGCCTGAGCCTTTTGCAGTTGCTGTGGGGACCTCAGGAAGTTCTCAATGTTCGGATGGGGGTTGAAAAAGACTTATAAAAACAGCTAAGCTGAGCTGAAAGGGAGATATTTTTTACAAGAGGTGTTATTTTGTTTCTGTATATAGTTATTCTGAACAAGTTTATTTTATGTTACTGCAACTACAAATAAACAGTTTTGTGGAATTTTACAACTGTGCCTGGGTTTTCTCTATGCTTCCTGACCTGTGCCTCGACGACCTCCCCCTCCCAGGACATCTGGAATCAAGCAGCTTGCCTGCTCAGTATGCCTTCCTGGTAAAACATTTAAATAAAATAAATAAATAACATTTTCAAAATGTAATAAATCATTTTTTACATTGAGTATTCACATTAATGTCTTAACAAGGGATAACACCATGGCTTGGAATCTCAGCCACCAAATCAGATTTGTTATTTCTCTTATCCATTTGATAATCTGTTTATTAGTCAATGCACTGTAACATACATTCAGATGATGACAGAGCAGCAGATCTCTGGACAGTACCTTTAGCAAAAACATTCCACAAAGTTTTATAGCAATATTATCTTAATGTGCATTTTGAGAGCTTTCTATTAGAATTTCCCTAAATGCTAGAGTCTACAACAGTGAGTATTTATTGTAAAACTGTGTTTTCAAGATGAAGGAAAAACAGAACAGAAACATAGAAACATAGAAGTTGACGGCAGATAAGGACTGCAAGGCCCATCCAGTCTGCCCATTTTTTCTACCTTATGAATGTGCCATAGGCCTGTACTGTGCCAATGACCTATCTATTCATACTCATCTGTATTGCTCTCATAAGCTGTAGAAAGCACTGGAGAGTGCCTGGTGGTGTATTGGTGGCAGTGGATGAGTTAGTAGTAGTAGTAAAAATGTTATTTATAAAGCATCACACCATTAGGACTTTGTATGCCCTATTTACAAGGTGCACCTGTGCAACAAACATTTTATACAAGCTTCAAGTTTTCACAGATTACAATAAATTCAGGGACACACCTTTTAAGTCATACAATCAATAATACAAATACACAATTATGACATATGTAATAAATATTACTACAGATAATGAAGTTTTTACAAATAGTTCAATTGCACTCACATCTAAGACCAAAGTACTGTTCAATCTTTGTTTTAAAACTAAATTTCGAAAGCTCTAGATTTCTTAAATCTGGGGGCAACAGTGGGGAGTGAGGCGCCAGCAGAGAGGTAGTAGTATAAAGAAACTGCAGAAAAAAATAAAATGTTACCCAAAAATGCAGAAGAGAGAAAGAAAGAAGTGCCTTAGCTGGGATTTGAACCCAGGTCACATGGAATACCGTTCTTATTGCACTACCAGCTGCACCAGCAAGGCAACTGGACACCTAGGTCTCCCAGAAGCACCTTACTCTTCTTCTAATGGACAAACTGGTGCTGCACAGATAGTTACAGTTTCATACACATGACTGTGGTTTGCGTATATATGGAACCCAAACAAAAAGAAAGAAAGAAAAGTGCCTTGGCTGGCATTTGAACCCAGATCACTCAGAATACCATTCTGGTTGCACTACTAGCTGTGCCTCCAAGGCAACTGGACACCTGGGACTCCCAGAAGCACCTTATTATTCCTGTAATGCACAGCCTGGTGCTGCATAGATAATTAGTTTTATACACAAGGATGTGGTGTGCACCTATATGGAACCCAGACAAACATAAGAGAGAAAGAAACAAGTGCCTTAGCTGGGATTTGAACCCAGGCCGCCCAGAATACTGTTCCAGTTGCACTACCAGCTTTGCCACCAAGGCAGCTGAGAACCTGGGACTCCCAAAAACACCTTACTCTTTCTCTAATGTACAGTCTGACGCTGCACAGATAATTGCATTTTCATACACAAGGGTGCGGTGTGCATATATATAGAACCCAAACAAACAGAAAAGAGAAAGAAATAAGTGCCTTAGTTGGGATTTGAACCCAGGCTGCCCAGAGTGCTGCTCTGATTGCACTACTAGCTGTGCCTCCAAGGCAACTGGAAACCTGGGATTCCCAGAAGTACCTTACTCTCTAATTCACAACTTGGTGCTGCACAGATAATTACATCTTCATGTAAAATGATGTCGAATAATAGCAGTGTAACCTCAATACATGTTTGCTGTACAATTAATGTAAATTGATAAATACAAACAGTGAAAAAATAATGTAGGTTACAGAACTAAACAAGGAAAGCACTTGCATTATAGAATTAAGTAAGTAATAAGGCATGAAAGATTGTGCGTTGTTGTGGTATAAAAGTACGGCTTGGGTGTGTTGTCAAGCATGAAGCATTGCTGAGTGCCTTCAACTGTCAAGAAGTGCCATCATACCACAACAACGCCTGAACTGGAGAGTCTTATTGCGATTATGGGGCAGAAGTTAACAATAAATAAATGAACATTTTATATCAAAAATTGTTTTATAGTAATTTTAAAATGTATTCTTACTCTACAGAGAAGATAGCCATCTAACATTCTGTAAGTGCAATTCACCCAGAATGTATGGGGGCCATGGAGTGCAAGAATGCAAAATTCTGCTCAGTTCTGCTGACAGAATGTATCCCCCACCCACCAACACACACACACACACACACACACACAAATGGAAGGTCTCGTTTGCAAATTTGAGCCAGTGCCTCAATTTTATCCGTGGCATATTAAAGCAGCAGTGCAACGAAATATGGCAAAAAATTTGACCCTACCTTATTTTCACTATAAAAGATTCCAGACATCTTCCATTTTTATTTGGTCATACAATGTTCTAATTCCACCGACGTTTGAGTCTTTTATAATGTTTTAATCTAGTTTGTTTTTTTCTCCAAGAAAACAGATGGCTGCCACATTTTTGCATAGAAATAGCGTTGTAGACCTGATCGGGGTTAGGATCAAGAAAACAAAAAAAGTCTTGTGGGGCACAGCATATGAGGTACCTAGATGAGTACATCTGACAGGTGTGCTAATATTTTTACTAACTGCAGCTGAAACTAGCATTTTTGGAAAACATTTGTCGCTGCACTGCTGCACCACGTACACAGCATAGTGTCAGTGCACCACATACACATTCTGATGCCACACAACCACACCACACATCTCTTCTCCCCCCCCCCACCAGTTACAACCCTCCACTACTGTACAAGTGAATATCACAAACCCATGGGGCTCAGGTCCTGCACTCATCACTGTGCCCCCCACACACGGCAGAGTGCCCCTTGCACAAGTGCATGACATGCTGCCCATCCTGTCAGTGTGTAAGCAGCATGCCCCAGGTGACCCTCACCCCCGTCTGCACCAGGTGACTCATCCCTATGTGTGTCCTATGGCATGGGTACCTATGCACAGGGCAATGTTGTGCAGCATGGCACATGCAGTGAACACCTTGCAGGCCTTCCTAGGGGCAAGCATCATTGTGCCACATGTTCGATCCAGACACCAGAACCTCATCCTCATCATCCCTATGGGTCTCTCGAAGATGGCACGTGTTTTCTTCTGGGCGCTGTCTTATGCCTCCTCTGCTGTGCCGTGTGGCTCCAGGTATGGTGTCATCAGGTACTGCTATAGTGGTACAGAACAGACACTGTAAATACTGGTGATAAGGCAGCAGCATGGCCGGCATAGATGCTGCAGGTGTATACTTGTCTATCAGCCATCCCTGCACCCTAGGTGCAGTGAGTAGGGCACAGAGTCTGGACCCATCGAAGATGTAGGCATCTTGGCAGCAGGAGCCTGGGTGCTTGGCACACACATTGGTGATGATACCCGCTGCATTGCACACTACCTGGCAGTTAATACTGTGGTATCCCTTCTTGTTTCTACATGCCTCCTCATCCACTGTCAGTGCTGCGATCACCACATGGGTGCCACCTGTTGCCCCCAGTACATTTGGCATGCCATGCATGGCATAAAATACCTGTTTTGTTAGCTGTATGTCTGCTGTTGCTGTTGGGAATATGAGGTGGTCATGCACATAGTGCAGCAGCGCGTTGGTGACCTGCACCAGTGCCCTGGACACTGATGACTGGCTGACGCCTGTGACACCCCCCTTAACCTCTTGTATGAGCTGGTGACATAGTAGGAGAGTGCACAGAGCACCTTTATCTCCACAGACGTTGCCCAGGACTATCAGGGGCATGATCTCATAGGTCTCACAGGTAAGTACAAAGCTAATAAGACTTAAAGTCCATAGCAGCTTGCCATAATGTTAGCTATAGCCCGAGATACCAGTTGTTATCAGATAGTCATGTAGGCGTACCTTGAACTCTGACATTTTTCTGACTGGCTACAGCTACAACTGGGAGCCATGGAGTCCTGTACAAGGCCACACAGTGGACAATGGTGGTGTTGTCAAACTGGAATCGCTCAGTGCAGTACATATCATACATGGAAGGTGCATCCAAATGTGGCCTGAAGACACGTGGCCCCAGACCTGGCCACCCCTGCTGCTGTTGGTGCACCTCAGCCTCCAGCAAGAGGACATTCATTAGCATCCCCAGACACATCCTGTAACACACAGTGGCCTACCTTATGGCAGGAGTACAGACGTCAACGCAGCTACCAATAAGGCACAGCCCTCCACAGTGCACGTGTGCACCTTTAAATTGGCTTGGGCAGACCACGCCTGCGTAATGCGTGACATGCATGAGCTACACTGGGTCACAGCTTTCATATTCAGCTAACAAGATGCAGCAGCTGGACACAGCAGTTGCTGCTGTACGTCCGAGGTTGGCCATGTTGGGGCATACCTCTGAGAGCTGTGGAGGGTGTCTGAGAGGTTCTAGTCTGACAGTTCCAATGGTGGAACGTTATGGGAGGTGGGGGTACCACTCCAGGTGGGTATGCAACCAGCAGGATTGTGTTCTGCATGCATTCCGCATGAAGAGTAGGCTGTACATTTAACCTTTTTGCTTTATTTTTGTCTCCCATATGAACAAGGTGGCCATCCAGATGAGCTGTCCCTGGTGAGGCAAGAGCAGCCAGAGGGTGCCAGAACAGTGGTGCCATGGAGGGCACACTGTCAGCAACTGGTGCCATATTTCTTCTCCCTGCAGATCAGAAGCAGGGACATTTATTATAAGGATGAGGTGGGGGAAGTGTGTAGGGTGGTTGAGCCTTCAAAGATAGGTGCTGGGGACGGTATGGTACCTGTTTGTGGTTCATGTACGTGTTGGGCCCTGCACATGTATCCTGCTCATGCCTGTCCTCCCTCTGTGTTCTTCTCATTGCAGGGCTACAGCGGTCTGTTGCACTGGCTGGCACTGCAGTGGCAAAGCTGGACCTGGACAATACTGCCAGGGTCCAGTGAAGACTCAATGGAAGAGGGGGAAGCCTAGCTGCAGCCTGCCACACCCCACCATCTGCTGCCGTGCAGCTGTTGTCCACTGTCTGTGCCTGTGTTCTGTGCCATCGACTGTCATTTGCATGCACAGTGCATATTTGTTTTGTGATGTACGCCCTATCCATGGGCTTCTGCCATTGCTGTGTGTCTTTGCACTTTGTAACTACATGCAGTGTACCAGTAAATTGTTGTATGCTGATCCCCTGTGTCCTGATCCTTCTTTCAGGGCGGTGCCACTGTGCCGGGGTTGGGGAGGGACACTACTGTTCTATGGGCTGGAGGACTGGGGACTGGGACATCATCTAGGTGGGAGCAGGGGTGTGGGTAGGACACCTATGACATCATTCTGACCCATCTGCTGTACATTGCAGCCCCTTGGCACACCTGAGACATAGTGTCTCTGGCATGTGTGTCCCTGTCGTTTGGCAGGTGGCCATGCTTTGCAGCACCTGTGCTGCTGCTGACTTGACACCACTGGCTATGGTCCATGAGTGTGTGGGGGTACTGTCTCCTGCAAGACCTCCTTCGGCCCTACTGCCCCCTCCACTCTCTCCGTTCCACTGATGAGGGATTGCTAGAGGTTCCAAGGGTCCATTTGCAGACAACAGGAGCTAGAGCTTTTTTCTTTGTAGCCCCAACCCTTTGGAACACTCTACCTCATCAGATTAGAGAGTGCCTGTCCATCGAGGCCTTTAAATCATTTCTGAAGACTTATTTATTTAAAAAGGCCTTTGGGGAAGATGGTTAGCTCCGGAACTGCTGCGGTTTATTTTATGGTTATTTTAATCTGTGTGTATATTTTATGGATATTGTTTAAACTTGATGTTTTTATATTGTACTAGTGCTTTAGTTATAGAAAAGCGCTTTATAAATAAATCTGAATTGACTATTGTGGGGGGGGGGCCATGGGGGATCTGTAGCAGTGCTACAGGCAATATGTGCTGCTTCATTGTCCACACACATGCCACTGTGGCAGGCAGTGATGGTTGCTGGCATGTCTGCAGCATTTCTGATATCCACCCTCCAGTGCAAGGCAAATCCATCACTGGCAGGGGTGTTCTGTTGCGGCAGCCAGGGGCTGTCGCTTTGACCATTTTTTTGTGTGTGTTTTGCATGACCTATTGTCCCTTACATCTCCTGGACACATCTGTCATGGGGACTTTCCTACATGACCGCTGTGTCACATGCAGTGTGTGGGGTGCTTGGGGGGGGCACTGCTGCTACATGACAGTGTGTTGTAATGCCCATGCCTCTTCCTTTGGCACCTACACTCTGTGTAGTGTGTCCTGTGGCTACACTGCCCAGGTGCTTATGGCAGCTCTCCACTTGCTGCAGGGCTCTGCAAACTATGCCACACACCAGACTGTCATAATTGCCATTGTACATGCACATGTGGGGTTGGTGCATGTGCTCTTATGCAGCCACACCACTCCACCTGTGCGTAACTCAAATGCAGCACAGCTCCACATGGGTCACTCTTGCATGCAGCTGCATGTGATTCATGCATGCCACTTGGACTTGCTATGTGTGCCTGCCGCACGTATGTCCATACACACATGTGTTGTGAGCCATGCGCACACAGCATAGTGGTTGTGCATGAAAGCTTATTGTTTGAAATAGCCATATACAGTACCATATTTTCTTTTTGTTTGTTTTTTATCTTGCATTTATTGATGCATATGCTTGCTTACATCCTCTACCTGTTTTCTTGGGGCCCACTGGCCTTAAAGACGGTATCGTTCCACCTTCCAGTCAGTCTGCTAGCTGTCGGACTTCCCAGAGAGAAAGCACTCCCCTGATGGTCCTCAGTGGGAACAACTTCTCCAGACTCACAGAACTTCATCCAATAGCTGGGAGGAAGCAGCGATGACACTAGGGCTTGGGGCATGGAGGTGCACAAGATTTCTATCATGCATGCATGCGGGGCTGTGTTTCTCCTCTTTCTGGCCCACCCACCTAAACTACCATTGCAAATAAGTGTCTGTGATGCTCTCCTGCAGGTATGGGAGTGATGTCTCAGTTACCTCAACATCAAGACCACCTCATTTCCCACCTTAGGAGATGCTGCTGAAACAGAACACTCAGCTGCCTCTCCCCAGTTTCAGTGTGATGCTTTCCCATCACACCATACTTCACAACCTCTCAGCATTAAAATGCATAACATTGGCCATCAAAATTCAGAGCAAATGGCCAGAGTGTGCAATACTTTCTTATTTTGAAAAATAATATGTCTAAGAATAGTGGGCCCCATATGTTTAGTGTTAAGGAATGTGTCTCAAGTTACTTCAATATTGTAATAGTTTTTTGTGTTCAGAAATAGTGCTGACATTATGTGGAACATCAGTAAACCTTTGTGGAGCAAGGGTAAATCTGAGTGTAAATTTCATAGCGCTGCAAAATTCATAGCAGCAGAGAGGGTAAGCATCATACTACAGACCCCATCGGCCCAGGGCGGGGGAGTTAGGACCAACTGAGACTCAATCCTGAATCTCCATCCTAGTGGTACAGCATACCACCAGCTGGTGCCACTGAGCCGGGCGCAGTACCACCTTTTCAAATGAATGTTGTCCCTGTCTACACTTTTGTGTGTTATGACAGATTTTAAAGCACTACACAAAATGCCTCCATTAACTGCAATTAAATCTGCACTCAGACACACTGATTGCCGCTCTTAACCTTCCATTAATTTGCAGTGCACACAAGAGAAATCCCCTCAACCCTCTGTGACGTAGACAGCCAGCTCTGAGTGCTGTATCATTTTTTATTTCTTAAAAATAACAGAAATGTGGTATTGAATTTGTCTGTGGGAAATGCCAGTGCACTTGGAATGACCTCACTCACCCCCAGGTTTCAGTTCTAACAGGACAGGATATGCTGATCAGCAGATCTCTGTGATTAGATTAACTCCTAAGAGTTTGCATTTTATAGCCTTAGTTAGGATGTGGGTTATTTGTAGCTAAGCCCTGAAATCTCTGTTTTACAATGTTGGAAGGAAACACAGGTTACTACACAGAGGTGAGAGGTTGTAAATGCTCGTATGAAGCCTGTGTGAGGAGGATGCAGCATGAATCAAAAGACGTGTCATTGAAATTGAGTTATGCTAAGTTTGCAGAATTAATACTTTGAAATTATATCCTGTGGTTGTACAGAAATATATATTTTTTAGATATTTTGACAGGGAGGAGCTAGATGACCTCATGCAAAAGAGGTGGGCAAAACCAGCTTTTAAAGATTATTCTGTTTCACTACAGACACACTTTTATCGGACACTGACCAAGAACACATCTGAGCACTGAAAATAGGTATTTAGAAAGCTAGACAAATCTAAATATTGTTGTAGGAATTGCACTGTTTTAAACCTTGTTTTGTTTAAAGATATGTATGTCTTGTGATATAAGAGTTATGTATTGTATGTTTGACATATTATTATATATTTTAGTAAAAACTATTTTAGAGCATACCTGGTCTGTCTTTGAATTGCTTTCTTTTGCTAAGAAATATTTATGGTTATTGCAGACAGCGGACATACGCTTGTATGGTGGTACCAAACTGGAAAGAGAAGCGTTTTAAATCTGAGGTCTTTATTAAAGTTTTAAAGGGTTCATTTCTGCACACCTGGTTAGGTGCCCATAGGCAAAGATATCTGGCCCCCCGAAGACAGATATATCTGAGCCTGTGCATTGGGTATGCTAGCAAGAGGTTAACAGTTTGAATCTCTCCAGAACTTGAGACCAAAGGTTGATCCGAACTCACAAAAACAGACAAGAGGGTAACCTTGTCTGTTACACTGTTCACAAGACTGCGCTTAGAGGTTGGCACTTTGAGAGTAGAGGGCCTGATCTGCTGAGTGGGTTTGTGGCACCCTCCAACAAAAGAGTTTGCAACCAGCTCATACACAGTCTGTCCATTTGTAGAGAGGGATGCCGACATGTCATTGGATCACAGGCATCCCTGGACCTGTATAACTAATAGAGGAATTCCTCTGGGCGTAGTGCTTTCTGAGACCACAACAGATTGGAAGGAGTAATTCAGCTGGGTCCCCAGACTCCCATAATGAGCCATTTACCCTGGCAGTGATTGGAAATTACCTTGTCTTGTTTTATTTAACAGCTACAGAGAACCCAAAATACAATGTTCTCTACCAGGAAATAAATTCAAATTGACATGCTAAGAGCTCCACTGGGGGCCACAGCAGATGTAACTATAAATGAAGAATAACAACAGTAGAGGAACTTGTGATGCAAGATGGATTGGTGCCACAGCACAAATAGTGTGTTGTTGCTTTGTATGCATTAGGAGAGACAAACAAAGCTGCTTTGGGATATGGGTGCTACCACGGAAAAATAGCCAGTGAAACAAGCAGAAAACCAGAGCACTATTTTTAAAGAAGTGAATTTGCTGTATTTGTAATGTGATTTGTTTTTCTCCTAATTTAGGGAAAGCTACATCTATGGACTTTAGGTGTGCATCACAAACCCAGTAGGGAAACCTTCTCCCTGGATCTTGTGGCTGCAGCAACACTTTTTGGAGTCTGACCACAAAGGGCAGCTGTTTTTCACTACCAGTAGTTGTAAAACCTTTGTACATCCATTGATTATCATCTCATGTTTTTAACTCGTTTGTACTGTATACAGTTTACTGCACTAGAACTTTTGGTATTATTTGTCAATAGATAGCCCATCATTTAGATTTTTTTAAAATACATTTTCTTGTTTAACAGACACGCTTTCTAGTGCTGCCCCATCAAATCCAAGGCTACAGAAGTGGTGTTGTCAGGCCAGTCCAACATCTTTGAGAAAGCATTTCAGTGTGAAATGAAATACATCAGGTGTGGACTGAAATGAACCTTGTTAGGTTTGGACTCTAAGACGGGTCTTTTTAATGTCTTGATACGCTCATGTCACTTCAGTGAACTGCTAACTTTGCATCTGATTTATGCAGTGTTGGTACCGTTATCAGAGGGGTAAGTGCTCCAGTTTTCTGTTGGTTTGACTGCTTCACACTCATAAATTTCAGAGTTCACTAGTACTGTCTGTGGCAGAACAAAGGCAAGTTTGATTTGTTTGGCACCCTAACTGTAAGACTTTGTGCGCCTCACAATACTAAAAGCAATGCAGGGAAGAAACTGCAAACAGTAACTGTACAATAAATAGAAGCACTTAATCCTTTAAAAACTGATCTAAACTGGGTAGGCCTGTGCAAATAAGAAGGGTCTTCAGCAGGTTCTTAAAAGCCCCCACAGTTTGGGAAGATTGTACAGTAAAACTCTGGAAGAGCATTCCAGAGCAATGGGGCAGCAACAGCAGATCCAAAGGCCCTGTTCTTGACTGCTACAAATGGGAATGAGGGACCTGAAGCAAGCCTATGTCTGTGGAGAGGAGGGGGCAGGTACACGTGTAGGACAACAGTAGGTCTTTCAGATAGTTTAGGTCTAGACTGTGTAGGACCTTGAATGTTAACAAGAAAATCTTGAAGGTGACATGTTGCTGGATTGGCGGCCGGGCAGATCGCACAAATCTGGAGTGATGTGGTCTCTCTGAGAACTTCCCACCACCTACCGGGCCACAGCAAATTACACCTCCAGATAACCCTAAGTAAAGAGCATTACAGTAATCCAATCTGGAGGTGACAATGGCATGGACTATCATCTCCAAGCCAGCTGATGCTAGATGTGTCTTAATCAGGGAGATAGTAGGCAGATGATAAACTGCTGGGGCTAGATTTTCAGCCTGTCCAGGAAGTAAGTCCTACCCCACAGCCACTGCTGTGGGACAAAATCTCTGCACTTGAGGAGCTTTGCATTTTCATCCAGTGCACTGGGTGTACCATCTTTACGCAGCTGCTCCGAAGAAAATGGCTGCAAGGTGCTGTAAATTGTGGAACCAGCCATAAACTAGCTGCACCTTTGAAAATACTGCGGCTGTGGGAAAACTGTGGCTCTGCAAGTGGTGACCCACTTGCACCATTTTTTTCCCCCGAGGCTGCAAAACTGACAAGGCCTCTTAAAATCTAGCCCCTGTTCTACAGTCAGCTTGTGGTCCAAAACAACTCCCAGAGCTTTCACCACATCCACAGCACAAAGTGTCTGACCATTCAAAGATGGTAAAAGTTGGTCTTCACTTTTGGAACCATTGGGTGTTAAAATAAGAAACCAAAAATAAATCTTCAGAGCAGGGCAAATGAACAACAGTCTGTAATAAGGTTATATGCAGATGATATTTTTTTATCTTTGGATAGACCAGATATCACATACCCAATAATAAATAACATTATGGGGGCGTACAATGCCCTTTCAGGATGCAGGATTAATTGAGGGAAAAGCATAGCCTTATACTTAGGAGATCCAGAGAATATTGGGTGGGAGGTGTGGCTTCCTGCTCTCGTCAGAATGACCAGCTGATCCGAGTTGTGTGGAGGAGAGCACCAGCTCTGCTTGTCGGTGTGCCCTATGCACAGAATGAAATGCTCTTATACCCTTGTTGTAGTTTGTAAAAACTGGAAAAAAAAAACCTGGGAGTAAACTTTTCAGGAAAGCACTTGGGACATGTCAAAACAGTATTGTCGAGTTTGGGAGATGACACAGCACTTCGAGGAAGATGCCCCCGGACAGAATTCAAACAGCTCGACAACATTGCAGCAAGAACCAGAGAATGGAGAAGACACCAACATTCAAGACTTAAGCAGTGAAGAAACCTTAATTTCGTTAAAGGGAGGTCAAATTTTCATTTGGGAATGACAGGTGACAGGTACCTTTGTCTTTGCTGGGGAGAAAGAAAGCTAAAAGAGTAGTGTACCAAAGATGGTGACCTTAAAACAAGCTAGAAAGCAACCACATGTTTCAGAGGCAGGGGGTGGGGTGTGCACATGCCTGGAAAAGGGGAAAGAAAAGCAGCAGTACCCAAGCCGCTGACTGTAAGGGAAAAAAGAAGAAGTGAATTGACTCAGAAAGGTTGGAACAATCTGTTCTATCAAAAACTGTGTCCCAAACCCCCCCAAGTCTTTTTGAACTCCCCTGTATCTGTATATGATATCTTTTCTTTTCAAAACCGTTTAAAGACAGGGGAAAAATCTCGGGGGGCTATAAACTTAAATGAAATGGCTTACTCAGTGAAAACAAGAGGGTCTAAACTTCAAGAGAAAGCTTCAGGTTTTTAAATAAATGAAAAGGGGGAAGAAGGTGAAAGAATGGAGAAAAAAAAAACAGAAGTAAAAATATGCTAACGGTTATGTAAAGTAAACCCCTGAGTCAACAAACGAGGATAAAAGAAAGATGATGAAGCAGATGAGTCTCAGCAGACAATCAAAAAAGAGATGAAGCAGTGGTTTGAATTATTAAATACTGCAGTCACCTCCTTGACTCAAAAATCTCACAGATGTAGTTGAAAAATTTGAAAACCTATCTTTAAGAGCCAATGAATGTGAAGAGTGAATAAATAACTTAGAAGACGGTATACCAAAGATGTCACAAGATTTGGAAAGCTGCAATAAAGAGTTAGAATTACTAAAACTAAAGGTGGAAGATCTAGAATCATGGTGCAATTTAAAAAGCGTCAGCCTTCCAGATGATATAGAAGGCTTGGATCCTATAAAGTTCTGTGAGGAGTTGCTGACTCCAGTTTTGGGCCTCTCATATCCTGAACAAAGAACTGAGCTTGATAAGGCTCACCAAGCGTTTGGCAGTAAGGACAATCTAGGTAGACCAAGGTTTATGTATATTAAACCAATAAGATACCAAGACAAGGAGAAGATTTTAACAAAGCACAAGTAGAAAAAAAATTGGTATACAGAGGTCACAAATCTGTCCAGATCTACCAGCAACCGTTTTGGCCAGAAGGAAAAGCTTTGCTTCCATAAGAGATAAATTATGGAAGGAGAGTATTCTATTTTCTTTCCTATACCCTGCAAAACTCAGAATAAACCTAGATGGAAATGTTTTTTTCCATACACCCACAGAGGTGGAAGATGCTCTGGCAAAGCATACAAGATATTGGACCAAATCTTCTACTATGAATAATCCCTCTACATCAAATGGCTGAAGCAAAAAAAAAAATCTATTGTTCTTTTCCCCTGTATGCTTTACCCGAGAAAGCAATAGTTAAAAGAGTTAAATATCGAGTATAGAAAAAGTTATTAGCAATTGCATAGAGGAATAAAGATAGGAAAGAACGGGGATAAGAAAACAAAGGCAGCAGAGGTGGTGAATTCTCTTTCTGCTCTACCTGCCTGCACAGCTGAGATATAGACACCTCAGAAGGGGGTCCATTTGTTTTTAGGATGACAGGGACCACTTTTAGCAAAAGCTGGAAAAAGGCACCAAGTGCTTAAGCAGTATTTAGAAATGATTTTGTAAGCTATTCACCCTTAAATGGGGGGCAGGGGCAGTGAACAACATAGGTGAAGGGGGGAGTGGGGGAGGGAGAATAAAAAAAATAAAACAGAAAATGCTATTTTTTTACAAAGTGTGGGTGCTGGAATTGGAGATACTACGTATTAGAGGCAAAAATAATACAGAAATAAAACAAATGGGGACAAGGAAACAAGGGGGAAATGGGAAGTAATCTACACTGTAAATACACTAGGAAGGCCAAAACTAACAATCTGACAAAGCTTGCTCTGAAAGGAGACCAACTGTGGGGAAAACTAGGATTATTAGAAAAAAATAAAAGTAATTTAAACATAATGTCATGGAATCTTAATTGCTGCAGAGAAAGAGTTAAAATTAGAATAGTGGTAAAAATTGCAAATAAAAGAGGGGTAGATTGCTGCTGCTCCAGGAAATTTGATCAAAAAGATGTGAGCAATTTTGGGAATTTGTTTAGAGCAGTTGGGTATTATACTCTAGTCTCTAACAATTCCAGAGGGACAGCAATTAAAAAAAAATTAAATCATAAACTCATAAAAATAATCACAGACCAGAATGGCTGATATGTCGTAGTAGGAGTTACTTTGCAGAATAAAAACATAACACTAAGTAGTATATATGGACTCCAATAATGAAGACCTAGCCTTTTACACAAACTTGTTTTGTAACTTTCTCAATTTGCTTCCCCCATCATATTGGGGGTGATTTTAATGTCACTGTTAGTTTAATTGATAGGGTTCCTCCTTCATATGAGAGGGGAAAAAAAAGACTGTAGAATTGGTAAGGAACTACGTGGCAGACTTGAATATGCTGGACCCATTTAGACACCAGCTTCCCAATCTAAAGAAATATTCATATTACTTTAAGACATACAATACCTAATCAAGAATAGACTTTTTTTGATTACTCAAAGACTTATTATGGAGATAAAATGTTTTTCTTATGAACCAGTCAGGGTCTCGGACCATGCCCCATGCCTCTTGGAGATTAGTTTAGGTGATCAGAGCTTACTGAGGTGTAATATCTGGAGCCCTGCTAACACTTTATGGTTTGGTCTGAATTTTAAAAATAAAATATTGGAGGAAATAAAATGTTTTTTGATATGGAATAACCCTCAGAAAATTGATATTCAGATAATTTGGGAATCACTGATGGTATATCTAAGGGGCTGGGAGAATGTCCAGGTGGGGATTAGGAAGAAGAAAATGGGAGTAGAGATGTCTGATCTGGGGAGAGAGCTGGCTTCAGCCGAGGATAACCATGCTAGCCTAGGAACAGAACAAACCAGACTACAAGTATTGGCCATAAGAGATAAGATTGAAAAAAGACTTCAAGGGCAGGCAGAAAAAGCTTTGTATAAGGCAAGAGCAAAATATTACTTTTATGGAGACCTACCAGATAAATTACTGGCATACCAACTCCGCTGTGAAGAAAATGTTAATAAAATAGATGTCATAAGAGGGGAGTGTGGGGACCTAATACATAATGAGGATGAAATAGACAACATCTTTAGGACCTTTTTTTTTAAGTTATATACTCCTGAAGCAAATGTGGAGGAAACACAAATAAGAAAGTATTTAGAAAATGTGGGAGAACTACTCATGAAGGGAGAGTCACCCAACGTATGCATCAGCACTGTGGAATGCCGCTAAACTCAGACCCGCCTCTAAGATGCTGGAACCAAGCCATAACTGGGCAGTTGGAGTGGCAGTGGTTACGAACAACTGTTTTTTGTCCTGTGTCCCACAGAGGCTGGGCTACCTTCAGATGACATTGTTTGGCACATCTATACAATTGCATTAGTCTCAGGGGAGTGTCCTATGGACATTCAGTGGTGCCACGGGTTGCCAGTGTATGGCGCCCCCAATTCCAATACTAGTGTAGATGTCCACCATGTACTGCTCGTCAGACTGCCCTGCCACAAGGTAGGTGACATGCAAATGGGAACACAAGTATGTATGCTGTCGCTGGTGGCCGTGCGTGGGAGGTCAGCAACAGCAACCACCAGGGTATCGTGGTCTGCACACCACACATGCCTCAGAGTGAGAGCTGCAAATAGCATACAAACAGCCTATCACCCACCGACACTGATGTTAGCAATGCAGTCCCTGCATGATGGATTCAGGAAAAGTTGATAGCTGCTCATCACTATGCCCTGTATGCAGCTTGCAACAGGCATGCATGCAGCTTACAGGATGTCGAAAAGGTCAATTACTTCCTTCATGCCATTGTAAAATAATGTTTGGAAATTATTCAAGACTTTTAGTATGGCACACAACAGATCCTTGGGAGGGCACCCTGATCACAGTCAATAGGTGCTTTGTGACTGTTTCTCAAGACAGATCTAGACTGCAATGCATTTGCATGCTGTATAGAAACAAGGCATGAACCCTCCTCACTAAGCTCATCACGCTCTCTGTGAACAAAACATGTATTCCCTCCCTCACCCGGGTTCATCAAGCACTATAGAAACAAAAGCATACATCCCACTCTATGGGAACAAACACTGTATCCACCTCTCAAAGCACATTTGTATACACTGATACTGAAACATTTATACAACGTATCCTTTCCTAGTAAACCTCACTGTGTGATTTCTCGTTGAGGGTAGAAAAAAGGCAGTTTAAAATCCCAGTCAGTGCATGGATTGCACTTTCACTGGAGTATGCCATTTTTAAGATAATTAATCCAAGGTGTGACAAGAGCTTGACAGGACAAATAACTTTTTTCTATTTTAATAAAAGAAAGAAATAGAGAAAGGTTGCGATACCAAGAAATTAGGTTCAATGTGTTTCATCAGCCGCTTACATGGCAGGCAGACGAGAGAACTGTACTTATTGATTGATTCACAGATACATTAGCTCAGCATTTTGTTTTCGGTTAGTTGTCTAAATTGACAAAATTTAGTGTCCATTTTTTTACTGAGCATTCAGTGCTGGCAAACCACATAGTTAAGCGTCACGTCAGCTGAGAAAGAAAAAAACATCACAGCTCGGTTTAAAAGCCACTGACAATGCACACACAGGCTGCACTTGTGAGTAACATGCTGTCTGTACTTGAGATCACTCATCTGTCACAAGGTAGAGATATTAAACAATATCTAAACAGCAAAACTCATTTGATTAATCATACATACATGGCTCTTTCAACTAAGACTTCACTCAGACTGGGACCAAACACACGTCATAACTAACAGAGTCAAATATGAAAGTCTGCGGCATGCATTGGTGGAATTTCCAAAATCTAAACTGGAAAAAAGGCAATGACGTGATTGCAAACGGGGACATTGTATTATGACTAAAAGACCTCATGTTTTCTAACCAGACTACATCTGGATTCACAGCAGTTCTCCTCTAACAAGCAAATATTCTCAAGAAAGAAATCAGAATAACCCAAGCTTGACCAAAGTCATTTTATAGGGACACTTCCAAAAATGAAGTAAGTGATGTCTTGAGACTCACACTTCATCGCAGCTGAAGTTATCTACTTTTGTCTCCTTAATGGTGAGCTACAGTAATCAGTAAAGGAACAGATGAACATACAGCACCAACATACAAAGTAGGGATGCATGAGGTGTACAAAATAATTTTTTACACGGTCTTTACCACTAAGATGAGAAACTGTATATAGGACTTTTGCATAGTATCAAGTGGAAGTGCATTATACTTGCTGAAGTGTCTCTGAGAGCAGGTTACATGATTGATTTCCACTACAAAATGATGGCCACATGGTACAATGCAACAGGGAGTTTGACTCATGACTCTATGCACAGAGTGCAATATAGTGCTGAAAGAAGGAGCAGGAGGTGTTCTCTATACTGCAAATAAGATCATTCATAATAGACAAATAGTAGATAATATGGAAATCTTTACTCAGAGTGCTAAGACTTTATAGAAGGGATGGGAGATATGTTGTTGGTAGATATTCTGATAAATGCTTCTGTGTTTATTCTGAGACGGCATCTCAGGTGAATCTGTTGGGGGTGGACAGTTTTGACCTTTAGGACAGACTGAGGGTTCCAGTCTAGCACTTCCATGAATAATTTAAAATGCTGTCCCCATTCATGCCAGCCATCTGTGAATACACAAATGGCCTCCAGGATAGACCTGGCTAACAGTGTGGAGTAGATTAAATGGGACAAATTACAGTATGTGATACATATACACACACTTTCAGAAAACACTTTTTTTATTTTAAAGTACTTGGGTAGCAAAGCGCACTGAGCTTGGTACTGTTGAAATGGAGTTGAGATACAGTACAGCAGTACAAAATAGGGTTACTACAGTACAGGAAGTAACATCATTATTAAAATCATGCAATGATCTTTTAAGAAAATCAGTACAGTAGTACAAAACCAAGTGGACTTAAATCACAGGCAGGAAATGGGCAGACTAGATGGGCCAAGCGGTCCTTATCTGCCGTCAAAGTCTATGTTTCTACGTGAAATGTGAGGAATTCGGCACACCCTTCCCCCACCTCTTCACACCACTCTATATTTTATTTATTTATTTATTTCAGTTTGGGATTACTACCTTTGAGTCAAGGACTCATTTTCAAATGTTCCACATCAGTGTTGAACAAACTTTACAAATTACATGGTTTACAGAACAATAAACATTGAAGCATATACACAGGCAGTAGTAGTAAAATCTGAATTTATACACAACAAATTAGTACATATTTACAGCATAACTGATTAGATAAGAGGAGATGGGGGGGGGGGTGAGCCAGAGGTGGCATCATCTGAGGAGGGTGAGTGGTGGAGCTTTCAACCAAATGAGGCCATCGTCAGGTCATTGGGGGTAGGAGGTAAGTAATAATACCCAACAGGGTGGGCATTATTGGGATATAACGGACCACCCAGGGGCGTAATGAGGCCCGATGCTGCAGGCGGAGGGCCTTATAGCCCCTGGAAGGTCTGTTATATCCCATAAGGCCCACCCTGGAGGGTATTATTACACTTAGAAAATGGGCCACTGTATTTAATGTTTTAATAAAATAATAATTTTATGTTTAGATGTTTAAATTCTTAAACATTTGATTTAATGTATAATAAAATAGTTCCTCTGTTTCTATTTGCATAACTTTTTTGTGTTCTTGTTACTGTGGGGACCCTTGTCCTTGTGCAGCGTCTGTAGTTTAAGCTTTTAAGGTGGTTGTCATGGTTACCTCAGTGCTCGCCCGCTTGTGCCACCCCCCCAGTTGAAGAAGTGGTGGGAGAAATTGTGTCTCTCATGAGAAACAAAAGTGGATTAGTGGATTTTGTTTTCTTTTTTTGCTTTGCTTTTAATTTTAGATTTTTACTGTGACACAGTCAGCAGATTTGTCGTGAGTGGGACAGATGCAGGAAAAATATCGGGGCTCGGGAGTTACGTACCGAATGAAGTCAGGCGAGCCGGTAGCCAAGAAATAAATGTAAGTTTGAAACAAAAATGAATTTTTCACACTTGTGGCCAACAAGAAAGAGAGTTACTGTTAGGTTGTGAGTAGAAGTGAGGGCCGAGTTTAGAAAGCTGTGCGGAAGGATTTGTTAGGGGTACTGAGCGGTGCCAAGTGATGAACTCGCTAAGGAGACAAAAAAAAATGACGACTGGCAAGTTTGGAAATTCGGGGTGCCCAAAATGGCATAAGTAATGGGGCAACCCGAACTGGCACTTGTTTTTCAGCGGGCATTATTAAGAAATAACAGCCCGGGTGCCAGGCTGTTTCAGCCAATCAGGAATCGAGTTTTCATTTACCCATTTTCTAAAGTGGGTTAAGAAATAGGAAAAGAAAGGTGGTATATGGTAGAAAGATGTAGAGGGGGTAGGTAATGGGAAACTGGGAACAAGGTACTATCACATTAGCGCAGACAGGTACAAGACATTTTAGAGCCAAGGAGAGATTTGAGCCCCACTTTGAAGGTACTAATCCTAGTAGTATCAGAAAGGTCAGCAGGCAGTTCATTGTACCATTTTGGTCCTTGATACAGAATGGAGTTCTGGGCAAGCTTTGTCCTTTTGAAGGGAATCACCAACTTGTCAGCAACTGCACTTCGGGTAGATTTCATTGGGACAGCTAGTTTAAAGTGTCCGCTCAGTGTGGGGGATGTCAGGTCCAGGCAGTACTTTTTTTTCAGAAGTAGGCAGGTTTGGTATTGCCCTCTAAGATGGAGAGGGAGCCACCCAGTTTCACTGTAGAGCGAGCAGGTGTGGGTGATGTGAGTAGCCCCCAAAGTAAGATGACAGGCCTTATTAAGGAGAGTGTTGATCCTGTTAAGAGCTATTTTTGTACCGGCCCCATATAGGCAATGGTAGACAGTATTGGGCTACTGGTGGTGAGTTTGAGTGCAGCTGGTGTCATTGAATGTCTGTGGCGGTAAAGGATGCCAAGTTTTATATTTGCAATCTTGATAACAGAGACAATATGGCTTGAGAAGGTGAGCGTGTCATCAAAGGTAATGCGAGATATTTGAAGTTAGTTACTTGGTCTAGAATCTCACCCTTTTGGTTATGATTAAGCAGGGGCAGGTATTTCTTTTTGCTTTGGGAGGTGGTGAAGCAAATACTCTTTGTTTTTTTGACATGTGATAGTAGCTTGTTTTCCGTAAACCAAGATTCAAATTTATGGAAGCTGCTTTGGAGTTCAGTTGTGATGGGTTGGTGGTCTTTACCAGCGACTGAGATCACTGCATCATCTGTATAGAGAACTGTGCTAGCTGAGCATGCGATTGGGGCTGAGTTGATAAAAAGGCTAAAGAGTAGAGGCCCGAGGATTGACCCCTGTGGAACCCCGAGGAACACCTCCTTAGCTACTGATAGGGTATCACCAGTTTTGACTCATTGTGATCTGTTGGAGAAGTAGCTGCCAAACCAAAGTACAGTATCCGGGGATAGACCTGTAGACAGAAGGCAACTTAAGAGGAGGTTATGATTAACAGAGTTGAAAGCCTTTGTAAGGTCGATAAAGACTGATCCAACTGCCTGTCCACTATTCAAGGCATCATATAGCTGGGAAGAATAATCAACAAGTGGAGTGCTTTTTACAGAAGCCATGCTGTTGTGGGCAGAGTAGGTTATGGTTATCAAGGTATTCAGTAAGCTGCTCCAAGACCATTCTTTCGAGTACTTTCGAAAGTGGAGGAAGGATGGATATTCGTCTGTAGTTGGATGATTGGGTTTTATCCCCCACTTTAAAGCCAGGCGTTATGATTGCTGACTTCCATGCATTTGGAAATACTCCTGATTTTAAAGAGGTATTGAACACCATGGTAAGAGGACCAGCAGGCTCGTTAAGGAGAAGACCAATCAGCTTCATGTCAAGCAAATCCGCCCCCATCCTGGTCTTGCCAAGTGCCCTTTTTATATGTTTGATGGTTTTGGTTTTGGTGACACGTCTGAAGTACAAGGGGTGGTACAACTTTCCTAGGAGGATCTAATGACGTGGTTGGGCATTGCTGAACATGCATATCCTTGAGGTAGTCACCAGGGAGTACACTTGAAAGGTCAGTGAACGCAATGTTGAACTCATTGGCAATGTCAATGGGTTCCTGTAGAGGCCCATTCGCAGACACTAGTAGGCCTGGGGGAGTGTTTGGGGCTTTTTACCTGTTAAGGATTTAAGAGAGCACCAAAAGTCTCTTTCAGAGCCCCAGGTTTTGTTTAGTAGATCCCTATAGTATTTATTTATTTATTTATTAAATTTTGGTGACCGGGTAGGCTCACTGAGCCCCGAAGATCCCTTTTTCAGGGGCGACCCGGGATAACAGTACAATACAGGATATATAACAGTACAATACAGGGTATAATACAGAGGAGACAACATTTGATTGCATAAGTTGTGGAAGCATAAGGTAGTTACAGACAGTGGTTTTGGAACTATAAGGTAGTTACAGACAGTGGTTTTCTAACATGGTTTTCGTCATGACACAGTTCTGCCTTGATAGTATTTGGCATAGCTAATTGCATGAGGTAGCTTTGGTCCCTAGGTATCCTAAGACTACTAGGAGGTCCAGGGTAGTCCCACCTTTAGGGGGGTTTGATATAGAAATGAGAGGGGGTCCCTTGAGAGCCGTGGCAGTGGCATGCGCTTATGTCCAGCATGTGGGCCTTGAGCCTAGTACAGAAATTAATAAGTGTGGAGGCATCCTGGACCAGGGAAGGGAACTTTTTCCATAGGCTACGGGCTTGCCAAGAGAAGGATCTGCTGCCAGCATTGGTCCGAACTCTGGGGACTTTGAGCAGTGTTTGTTCTGAGGTCCTTAGCCTCCTAAGGTTGTGTTTACTAGCTATTATTCCTGCTATGCTTGGAGGAGCAGGGGGTTTGAGTAACTTGTAGGCCTGGGTGAGCAATGGTTGTTGTAACCGGGTGGCCAGCGTGGGCCACTGGAGCTGGGCCAGGGTGTCACAGTGATGACATCTCGAGTAGTCTTGTGTAGCGAACCGAGCTATTTTGTTGTATAGGATTTGCATCCTGGATACTTCCTGCTTTGCCATGCCCTTTATAATCAGGGCCACACAGGTTGGGGTAGGGAGCAGGACACTTGTCGCAATGGAGAGCCTGGTCTCGGGGATGAGCTGGTCTCTGAGACGGTACAAGGTTCCGAGCTTGTGGTGAAGTGTCCTGGTGACCTGGTCAACGTGGTCTTTGTAGGTGATTGACTGATCTAGAGTTAGGCCTAAGTATTTTAGGGAGGGGACTACTTTTATGCATTTGCCAGATAGTGTGGAAAGTTGTAGGGGTGAGGACCTGCCAGTTCCCAAGGATAGAAACATAGAAACATAGACTTTGACGGCAGATAAGGACCACTTGGCCCACCCAGTCTGCCCATTTCCCTACCTACTGGATAAGCTGTAGACTTTAGTTAACCAACAGCCTAGCTTTATGTCTGTCCCATGCATGTTTGAATTGCCCCACTGTTTTAGACCCAACAACCTCCCCAGGACGGTGGTTCCATGCATCCACCACTCTCTCTCCGTGAAAAAAAATTCCTCACATTACCCCTGAGCCATCTCCCCTCTATCTTTAAATTGTGCCCCCTTGTTCTTACACATCTCTTTTTCTGAAAGATGCTACTCTCCTGGACTTTGCTGATTCCCTTGAGGTACTTAAAAGTTTCTATCATGTCCCCTCTGTCCCTCCTT
This sequence comes from Neoceratodus forsteri, assembly GCA_016271365.2. Taxonomy (NCBI): domain Eukaryota; kingdom Metazoa; phylum Chordata; order Ceratodontiformes; family Ceratodontidae; genus Neoceratodus; species Neoceratodus forsteri. The sequence continues at coordinate 413,645,561 of JADMNL010000023.1, forward strand.
TCATCAAGGGTATACATATTAAGCTCTCAGTCTCTCTTCATATGGTTTCTGATGTAGACCCTGCACCATTTTAGTTGCCCTCCTCTGGACTGCTTCCATCCTGTCTATGTTCTTGTGTAGATGAGGTCTCCAATACTGCACACAGTACTCCAGATGGAGTCTCACCAACTGTCTGTACAGAGGGATAACCACTTCCCTTTTTCTACTTGTGATGCCCCTTCCTATGCATCCCAGTATCCCCCTGGCTCTCTTTACTGACTTCTCACATTGCTTACCCACCTTTAGATCATCTGTTATAACTACCCCCAGGTCCCTTTCCATTTTTGTTGTTGTTAGAACCTCCCCTGCTATTGTGTACTCTTCTCTTGGGCTTTTGTTTCCCAGGTGCATTACTTTGCACTTCTTTGCGTTGAATCTAAGTTGCCATATATCTGACCATTCCTCCAACCTTGCCAAGTCCCTTCTCATCCTTTCTACCCCCTTGTGTATCAACTCTGTTACAGATCTTTGTGTCATCTGCAAAGAGGCATACCTTTCCCTCCAGACCCTCTGCAATGTCACCTATAAAGATGTTAAAGAGGACTGGACCTAGTACTAAGCCCTGAGGTACTCCACTAGTGACCCCCCTTTCTTCGGAATGTGTTTCATTCACTATTACCTTCTGTGTCCTATTGTACAGCCAGTTTGCTACCCAAGCTACCACCCCGGGACCCACTCCCAGGCTGGCTAACTTGATTATCAATCTTTTGTGCGGGGACTGTGTCAAATGCCGTGCTAAAGTCTAGGTAGACCATATCCACAGCCCCTCCCTGGTCTATTACTTCGGTCACCCAGTCAAAGAAATCTATTAGATTCATCTGACATGACCTTCCTGCTGTAAATCCATGCTGCTTTGGGTCCTGTGCCCCGCTGGCCTCTAGGTACTGAACAATTCTTTCTTTCAGAAGTGATTCCATCATTTTCCCTACCACTGAGGTCAAACTTACAGGTCTGTAGTTTGCTGCTTCTGCCTTGTTCCCACATTTGTGAAGGGGGGAATCACATCTGCCCCCCTCCAGTCCTCAGGTACCACCCCATCCTCCCATGATTTGTTAAAAAGTGTGGTCAGTGGTGTCACTAGGTCCTCCCTTAGTTCTTTTAGGATTCTGGGGTGAATCCTGTCAGGCCCCATTGCTTTGTCCACCTTGAGTTTTAGGAGTTCTTTCAGGACTCTTTCTTCTGTAAATGGACTGGTGTCAACCCCCCTACCCAGAGTGCTTCTATTGTCTGGTTTAGGTAACTCCTCCTCATCTTCTTTTGTGAATACTGAGCAAAAAGTATTCATTCAGTAACTCTGCCTTTTCACTGTCTCCCTCTGCTCACCTCCCCTCTTCCTTATTAATCTTCACTATTCCTCCCTTAACCTTTCTATGCTCCCTAATGTACCTATAAAAGGTTTTATCCCCCTTCTTAACTGAACTGGCTATTTTTTCCTCAGTTTGGGCTTTTGCTATTCTGACTGCCTTCCCCACTTCTTTCTGCTTTAATTGATACAGTTCACTGTCATGCTCCTTCTGTGATTCCTTATACTTTTTGAATGCAGCCTTTTTCTCCTTAACCTTCCCTGTCACCTCTTTTGAGAACCATAGTGGTTTTTTACTCCGCTTCGTTTTCTTTATCTGTTTCACACAAGGTTTGTTGCCTCTATGATGGCAGTTTGATTTTCTCCATTGTTCTTCCACCCCTCCTTTTGGCCATTTGCTAGTGTATTCCTCAGGTATTCACCCATTTTGCCAAAGTCAGCTCTTCTAAAGTCCAGTATGCTTGTTTTTGTATGGCTCGTCTCCATGGTTGTGCTTATTGTGAAGCACACTGCGCAGTGGTCGCTTGTTCCCAGAGGTCTACTGACTTCTAAATTTGTGATCCTCTCTCCATTTGAGAGTACCAGGTCTAGTATTGCTCCCTCCTGAGTGGGTTCCAACACTAGTTGTCTAAGGCCTGCCCCCTGCAGGGCATCGAGAATGACCCTGCTCTTGGATATGGCTGCAGTACATGTCATCCAGTTAACATCTGGTATATTCAGATCCCCCATCAACAGTATCTCCCCTTTTTCAGCCATTTTGAGAATGTCCTCTATCATTTTCTTGTCCATTTCCTCCCCTTGAGATGGAGGTCTGTATACAACCCCTGTGCGGATTGTGATGCCATTCCCTGTCTCCAAGGTGACCCAGAGTGACTCTTGTCCTCCCCCTTTACTTTTTAGTTCTGTAGCTTTGATCCCTTCCCTTATGTATAGAGCTACTCCACCTCCTCTTTTCCCCTCCTTGTCCCTTCTGTAGACTGTGTACCCTGGTATGTTGACATCCCAGTCATGGTTTACTGTGTACCATGTTTCCGTGACTGCCACAATATCCAATTGTTCATCTTCCATCAAAGCTACTAGCTCAGGAAGCTTGTTTCCCAGACTACGGGCATTGGTACTCATTGCCCTCCATTTAATGTTGGCTTTATCCTTTTTTCCCCCATCCCTGCTCTTTTTGCCCTTGTCTATTTTTCCATTTACCCCTGTCCTGCCCTCTGTTGAGCACTGTACCTCAGTGTATACCTTACTACCTATCATGTTTTGTGGGGGGAGACTTGAAATTTCCTGCCTCTTATTAGCACCTCCCCCCATGGCTAGTTTAAAAGCTTGCCAAGGAAGCATTTAAACCTGTCACTTAGAATCTTGGTTCCCTTTGTGGACAGATGCAGACCATCATGCCAGTATAGACCTTCATCTCTCCAGGTGTACTCCCAGTCCCCAATGAAGCCAAAGCCCTGTGCTCTGCAGCAGTTTTGCAACCATTTATTAAACTGCATGGTGTGTAGTACCCTAGCCTCACCCCTGCCATGGACTGGCAGCACCTCTCAGAAGGTAACTGTGCTTGCTACCTGTCTGAGGCCCCTCCCCAACTCCACAATTTCATCCTGCACTGCACTGATCCCATGCCTAGCTAGGTCATTTGTCCCAAGGTGGACAATGATATCTAGTTCCCTCTCCTGTGATGCTGCTTCTGCAATCCTGAGGATTTGCTTCTTGTCTTTCCAAGCCATGGCACCAGGCAGGCACCTTACTTCCCTCTCCTCTCCCTTCCCCAGGTCTACCCCTCTAACAATGGAGTCCCCTATCAGAAGCTGTTTCCTTCCCCTGTGGTGTCCCTTGCCACCCTTCTGTGGGTCTCCCTTGTGGATGACCTCAGCATACTTCTTGGTCTCCACTGAGGGTGCCATCAAAGAGGAACCTTGCTCTGCCAGACTGGCATGTGGTTTGTGAAGAGGTACAAGTAGGGGGCTTGGCCTCTGTTCCACCACCCGCACCCTCCCAGAACCCACTGTGGTCCAACGGCTCTTCATACTTGGCAGCCTCTGAGGCAGTGGTTGTGGCAGTGGTGTTCTTTGGGTGGGGGAGGCCTCCTTAGTCCTTGCCAGTTCAGCCTGGAGGTGGGCAACCTCCTCCCTCAGAGCAGACAGTTGCCTGCAAATAGGACAGCAACACAATTTCCAGAATGTCTCCCGGAAAACTGCTGCCCCACAGCCAGTGCATTGCATCACTCCCCACATGTCCCTCTCCCTTATAATATACAATATACAATATGTAATATATATATATTTATTGTTTTTTTTCCTTTTTTGTGGTGTGTACTTACCCTTTATGCACTGTCCTGGGTTATTAAGAATATGACAGTTCTGCCCCAAGACCTGTTGAGGAAGTGATGTCAGAACATTGGTTATAAAGGAAATGCCACACCTGGGGGGGTGAGGTGTGGGGAAGGGGTGGGTGGGTAGTCCACCACCACTGGTGACTGTTAGAGACAATTAAATACAAGGATCTTGGTCTGAATAGTATTGCCTTAGTTTTGTCTGTGTTAAGTACCATTCTATTCTCACACAGCCATGTCTCTAGGGATGTGATGTCCTTTTGGAGTAGGGGACTGAGAGCAGCTACATTGCCCAAGGATCGGTAGATGACAGTATCGTCAGCATACTGTACAACTAAGCTCTACCCACAGTAGGTACTTAGTTTATTTGTAAGTAGGGAGAATAGGAGGGGGCCTAGTATTGAGCCTTGAGGAACTCCCTGTTGTAGTGGTAGTGGCCCAGACATGGCCCCCTTCCAGGTGACCCTCTGTGTCCGGCCAGATAAGTAGCTCGTAAACCACTTGAGGGCATGGGGGTCTAGCCCAATGTTGTGCAGCTTCAGTAGTAGAAGGTTATGGTCTACAGGGTCAAATGCCTTGGACAAATCTATGAAGACTGCACCTGTGGGTATCCCTTTGTCCATAGCCCTGAGCACTTCATCAGAGAAGTTTATGAGGGCAGTATCAGTACCGTGGTTTGGTCTGAATCCATGTTGGGAGGGGGCAAGATGCTGGTGAGCCTCCAAGTAGTCCCGGAGTTGGTTGTAGATGAGCCTTTCCTGTATTTTGGCTAATGTGCAGAGAAGAGAGATAAGCCTGTAATTGGTTAGTTTGTCCGTGGGTCCACCTTTGTGGATAGGGACTACATTGGCCTGTTTCCACTGATCAGGGACTGCTCCTTCCCTTAGAGATCTGTTAAGGAGCATGGTTAAAGGCCTGGATAAGGAGGTGGCTCCAGCCTTGAGTAGCCAAGGGTTGATCCCATCTGGTCCCCCTGACCCTTTAGGTTTCAGTGCCTTTAGTAGGGTTAGAACCTCAGTGCGCGTTACCAGTCGCAGGTGGAAGGGGGGTCGTTTGAAGTGTGTCGCTTTGATTGTGTTTGGGGCCGAGGTCAGGGGAGGTTGGCTGACCATGTAGGCCCCAAGATCAGTGAAGTGGTTGTTGAGGGCAGCCAATATTAGAGTAGAGTTGCTAGTAAGCTGACCGTTGACCTCAATGGGGCTCAGCTCTGACTTTTTGGTGCCCTTGATCAGATCATTGACATGATTCCAGAATTGCTTGGGGTTGCCTAAGCTAGCTTTCTGGAGGTGTGTGATGTACTCTCTTTTAGCAAGTTTAATGGCTCTCTTTGCTTTGTTTCTTAGTACTTTGTATTCCAGTAGGTCTGCAGGGAGAGAGGAGAGCTTGAATTTCTTCCAGGCTTTGTCCCGAGTTGTCATTAGGGATCTGAGGGATAGAGAGATCCACTTGTAACAGCTGCCCTTTGCTCTCATGCTCTTCATAGGGGCGAAGAGGTTGGCAGCAGTGCCTAGTTGGTCCTGGAAGTATTCCAAGGCTTCAGCCAGCGTTGGGAATAGCATTATGGGGCTCCAGTCCTGGTTGCAGAGGTAGTGATTGAATTTTACTTCTGACAAATTGGTGTAGTCTTGGGCATTAAGTATTCTTGGCTGGACCTTGGGTGCTCTGTTCTTCCATATACAGAATATCGGGGAATGGTCACTCAGGGAGTCTGCCATTATTCCCATGCTCTGTATGTTTGCAGGGCTTGACACCAGGGTCCAATCCAGGGTGGCATGATTCTCAGTTTTGTGATTCAGTCTGGTTGGTTCAGAGATGACCTGCGTCAGACCTGCTTCCTGGGTCAGAGACATCGAGGCATGGCCAGGGTCCTGGGCCCAGTTGAGGTTGAAGTTGCAAAGTATGAGTAGCTCCATAGCTACCTCTTGGGCCAGTACAGTTGTGATGGCTTCAAGAGACTGGAGAGCAGTCTTAGGTGGGTGGTGCACACAGCCTAAGGTTAGTTGCTTTGTGTGTCCAAGGGTTAAGCGGATAAATATAGCTTCGCCCTCAGCAGGGAGATTTTCCTGCAGGGTTAGGAACACAGTGAGGTTAAGCTTTGTGTAGATTAGCACCCCTCCTCCTTTTTTGGATTCCCTTTCCTTGTGATAGATACTGTAGCCCAGAGCTTGTATCTCGTGATCAAGGATGTGGGCTTTTAGCCAGGTTTTTGAGATATCTAGGACAGCGGGTTTGTAGAGGTCCAGCCAGGCTTGGATTTCATGTATTTTGGGTCTGAGGCTACACGCATTCATATGTGCGATCTTCATTCCCTTTGCAGAGACCCAGCAAGGGTCCTGGGAGGATGCCACCAAGATATTGGTGGTATTGGGCCGGGGTTGGGTTGAATATCACCTGCCAGGAGTAGCAGCACTGCAACTAGGCTGAGTAGTTTGGCGCTAGGTAAGGTGATGAGGTTCCTTCGACGCATCCTACCCATAAAGAAGAACAGGATGTAGCATACCCCCCTTTTTTGCCATCTCGTGCGCAGTAGAGAGAGTAGTCCTGTTTGAGACTGGGTAACTACTGTGGAAATGATGAGGGGGCGGATCCTTATGCAGGTAGCCCCTTGAGTCTGATGCAGATGTTTCTGGCTGCCTTGCAGGTATTACATGCAGCTGGTGTACCAACTGCTTTTGCTATATGCCACAGATTGTCTCTTTTCTTCATAAGACTGATAAGGGAGTTGGAGAGCCAGGGATTGGAGGTTCCCTTAATTGTTTTAATTTTGTATGGTGCAAAAATATCACATGCACGGTTGAAAACCATTATGAAGTAGTTAAGGGCCTCATTACCATCAATATCCCCAGCCAATGGGGACCAATCCAGTTGTGACATACAGCTTGAAATGGTCAAGTAGCCCAGGCCTCAGGCAGCAGTTTTTGCACACCTTAGGTGAATGCTTGGGGAAATTGTTAGACCAGGTACACTTCACAGGGGAGTGGTCACTAAGGCTGTCAATCAGGACAGCAACATCAGATATATGCTCAGGATGTGTGGTCAGAAGCCAGTCTATGAGAGAACTGCTCCCTGTTTTGTAGTTAAGCCGGGTATCAGCAGTGACCATCTGTTTTAGGAAAAGGCTATTTATTAGATCCTTGGCTTTTGTTTGTTTCTGTGAGTGCCAGTTTATGTTGAAGTCACCTGCAATGATCTTCTCCCAGTGGTTACCTAGTTGATCCTGGTTTGCTATAACATGGTTTAGCCCAACTGACTGGTGCCCTGGAGGTATGCATACTGTAGAGACCAGCAGGACTTTATCCTGCCACCTGAAACTGATTGCAAGTGGGAGAGGGCTTAATTAGGCGCTAATACTGAAGTTGGCCTTTCCAAGTCCACATTGTTGTAGTCATTGTCTTCTGAATTCATCAGTAGTGCTTGGAAATGATTGAAGTACAGTATGGTACTAGGTACCACAACGCAGAGCAAGAGCAGTTCAGCATGTTTTCAGCTTGGCATCCATCACTTTTCCCAACTCCCCACTACCCACTGCTAACTCTGTCTCTGATGGGAGGGGTGCCTGAAGAAAACAACTTGAATTCTGTATTTAATGAGTCTGTAATGGTCCATCTAAACCTTTTTTTAAAAAAAAAATATTTATTCGGTCTAGGATTACAAAACCTTTGAGCCAGGGCTCTTTTACAAAGGGTTCACATCAGTTAACAATTCAAAACATAAGACATGTAAATCAAATTACAAATTCAATACATAGGACAAGGTTACAAAAGTGTAAGCTAAACAGAGTTACAAAGCCTCTGAGAAACAAAACAAGTTTTGAAGGCTAGGTTACAAGGAGATAGTGGATGAGGTGCAGAGAGGATAGAGGACAAGAGAGAGGAAGAGTAGAGGGGGGCGGAGAGCTATAGAGGAGGAGCACAGCCAGAGGCATTGTCATAGACATAACATGGGGAAGCGTGTGCTAAGGGGTAACCAAGTGCTAATAGGAGAGAGAACTGCATAAGATTGGGGAAATATTCATGGGGTCAGCTAGTGGAGGCAGTCACAGGAGCTAGAGGCAGTGAGAGAGAGGCGCAGTATTGTGTAAAATCTGCTAAAGTTGAAACTGTGTGCGTAAAATAGTGTTTATCATAGAAAAATAGAATTTGTCGGCAGAAAAGGACTGCCAGGCTCATCCAGTCTGCCTGTTTGCTCGAGCTGTACTAGCAGTCTATGACCCTAGTTGGTCATTGGCTTATCCTTGTACTGAGGTACAGGAAATATATATCCATGGATGCCAAAAAGAAACCCGCCAATTCATTGAATGAAACATAAAGTAATAAATATTGTACTGTATATACTGAGTGTTCTATGAGTTCACCTTTCAAAATGCAGTGTAGTTTTTTTTCTTCTGGGTCTTAATGGCAGTATAGCCTAGAGGTTAAAGTAACAAGCTGTGAATGAGCTTGGTACATTCAGCAGACCTGAGTTTGATTCCTGCAACCTCCACTTGCATAGTGTGTGACTCTGAGCAAGTCACTTAGCCACCCCAGTGCTCCTGGGCCTCCTCTGAAAACAGGCACTTGTGCCTAGTGGGCCTTACCTGGTTACCAAAAGAATGAAAAAAACCCAAAAAACTTAATGAGCTCTGTAACCATTTCTGCCCGATGTGTGCTTGCTCTCTGGCTAATGAAATTTGTCACAAGGGAGCCCCATCTGCTTTTGGTAAACCAATTCACTCTTCTGATGTCTAATTCTGTGACAAGCAAAGTATTTGTATCACCACCGAAAACAGCACAGAAAGTAGACATAGAAAGACAAAAAAAAAGTGCAGATAGAACAGGAAAGGTACAGTGGAAATAGAGACTGAAATGGGGTAAATAAAATAGAACAAAACGGGGACTGAGTGCATTTCTGAACACATGCCTCCTTTTATTTCATTTTCTTAGGGAACTACACTGGTACAATGGAACCGGGTTGGATAGATAGATGGATAGATAAATAGATATAGACAGACAGACAAACAGATGGGGGCAGGTCTTAAAAAGTGTAGATGCAAACTCAAACTGCTTTTGAAACCTTGTTTTTTTCCCTTTGTGGTCCTGAGGTACAGTAGTGTGGTAGTGAGATACTGGATGTCTCAAGGCTAAATAAAGAATAAGACAGGCATGCAGCACTGGTATAGTTACAAACAAAAAAACTCTTTGGTCTTCATCAGTTGATGCAGTTGCCATGCAACACTTTGTTCCTTTAACTGAGCAACGTAAATACCAACCCATATAAAATATATACATTAACTAATGACTGAAAATTAGGGTCACAAACAGAACTGTATTTTATGTTGTGCTATATAAACAAGGAACAAAGAAATGAAGGAGAACACAGCTCCTTGTTGTCAGTAAACACAGTAGCATGCTGAATAAATATATAGCTAGGCAAATATTGATCCAAGATACAGGACCCATTCAACCAATTTTAATCATTTGAAAGAGTCCAACAGAGTCAGCATGATAGCTGATGCAAAACAAAGTGGGTCTGCTAGTTCTTATCATTTCAGTTCAGTGTTGTCCAGCAAGACAAACTGTAATCCATATAAAATGTTCTGAAGACAGTATAAGATGCTGACCATGCCAACCCCCCAAAAAAGAAAAAAAAAACAGCCCACTTTAAAAAGCAGTGCTGTTATTCAGGCGATAACTTTACATATTTACAAGTGAAGCCTATTAAATATATGTGCTGTATTCAGCAAAATAAAGTAATACAGTATATGGAATACATTTCAGATTCACAGCAGAGATGTTAGTCCAGCTTCAGACTTCTTACACAGTAACATCAGCAGCTTATCCCCACCATTGCTTACACCCTTTATTATACGGCATTACGTCTATAACGAAAGCAATAGGATCCCTTGTAGCCTTCAGGATTAGCTTCAGACTAACATATGACTCATACTGTAGGTCTACCTGACCTACCTGATATCTTGAATGTGGATTTGTGAAGGGTATGTGCGGACCTACAGTGATGGTTAAATTATTTTGTCTCCATCCCCACAGCTAAGTTATCGATGAAATGTGGCATAGAAATTGAAGATTTGTATTTTCTGGACAACATCAGCACATACTTCTTAGTTGTTGTTAATATCAAGCTTTTGAGTTTTCTATATAAATTATTTGATTTATGGTGAGTTAGAAGCAATGCATGACCCAACTGCATGCCGTACTGTCACTTGTGCCTACACTCTGACTATTCCTCCTATCCTTTTGACTGTTGTTCATTCTTAAGGCTCCTGTTTTAAGAAAAAAATAAAAATTAACCTTGCTCCTGATATACTGTACAGACTCACTTTCTCTCATCCAGTGCTGTTTAGCATCTGCTTTGGTCCATTCAATCAAAATAAAAAAAGGAGGCCGGCTCCATGGTGCTGGGTGATAGGGGATTGCTCAAAATGCTGGCGACCTGGGTTCGCGCCCGAGCCTGGGACTTCAGGAGTGGAGGCCGGCAGGGAAGGCTAAAGAGCATCCTCTGGATACTCTACTCTCAGGGGGTGGTGGGTCATGGATGCACTGCCTTTTGGTGGCTCCTTGCAGCGGCTCCTCGGCATCGTGCTTTGCGGCATGGGTGACCACACACCGCATGCGTGTAAAGCAAGGATGCCATGGCATGCATCCTAGTGTGTATATGTGTGTGGGGGGAGGCAGGAAGCAACACAAGAAAAAAATGGCCACCCATGCTGGCCGGATGATGGTGGCCCGCCTCACCGTGGAGCTGGAAGCCCCTGGGCTGTGCCTTCCCTGTCTGATGCAGAAGCAAGGAAGTGCCTACAGGGCACGTTGATCGCCCTTCCCGGTTGCCCCCATGGGTATGGGAGCCCTCCCCAGTGAAGGGATACACCGGGTCAGATGGGGATGGCAGTAGAGGGTGCGTCGGATGGTGGAACAGGGAGAGCGGTGGAGGGTGAAGGATTGGTCACCCGAAGGAGTGGGCGGCTGGGTTGTGTGGGATAAAAAGATAATGCAAAAAAAAAAAATTAATTAAAAAAGGGATGCCCTTTGCCATAAAGAGAACTAAAATACTTTCAGACAATTGACTATGAATAATATATCAGGGAACGATCAGGAAGGGCTGGCTGAGCTGGCAGGGAAGGGGAATTAAAAAATAATAGCAGATGACAGAGAGACAGGGAGGAGGGAGAGATCTCTCTCACTGGCTCAGTAGAAGTGTTGTTCCTACGACTGCAATATCCTGTACACAAACATATGTTATGGTCAATGCAAAAACAGTAAAACCTCGAGTGGTACATAATGTGCATTATGGTGCAAGGACTTATATTTAAATGTATGATAAAGAGAACACAATCTGTAGTATAGGTACAAATGGACATCAAGAAGTTTGGAATGATATTGTGGCCACCTGATAAGATGTGTGACTGAGAGCCCTGTATTTTGCTAACTGTTTTCTTACAGTTTAAAGTTTTAAACTTTTCAATAGAATTGTACTGTATACTGGCAGATAGGAAAGCCAGTCATGCCCCCAGCTCCAAGGTAGTCTTTTGCAACTGCACCCTCGGACTGTTCTTCTTATCTACCCTCTTGACTGTTGATCATTTTTAAGGCTCCTGCTGTCACATGTGCTTTATCCTGTCATTGTGTACCTGATTCTGTCAGCTCCATGGCTTAAACAGAAATGAGCTAGAGAAGCAGACAGCTAGATAAATAGCAGATTAAGTGTAGCATTATGTGGGGAGTGGTGCAGTGCAGTGGGTGTGGGGAAGCCATATTCAGGCAGATCTTCTGGATGCTGAAGTACTGCTCTAGCTGCAAGCACCTCTCTGGATTGAGGGAAGAGGTTGCTAGACTCAGAGTGGAGGTAAACTGGGTCGCACATATCTTCAACCCCATCCAGAGACCACCTAGTCCAAAGCCGCTGCCTCAAAGGATGCCAAGTAAGAGGAGCACTTGGATGACAGTGGGCTCGGGGAGGGTTAGGACTGTCAGGCAGAAACACATCCTAAAACCTATTCCACTACGTAACTCATATGCTGCACAGGCAAACAGGGATGGTCAGTCCAAGGCGCCCATAGTTGTGGAAAGGATGGATGTGGATGTCAACCAGGAAGGTGACCTCAGAGAGGAGAGCAGTGGACCCCAGAAGACGAGGAGGAGGAAGTGAATCCTAGTGGGGGACTCTATTGTGAAGGGGATCCAGCTAGGAACAGGAGAGGGGGAGGACAGGGAGGTGAGTTGTCTACCAGGTGCCATGGCAAGGAGGGATGGGAGGAGGATCCTGGGGATTGCCGGGAAGGCATAGCAGCAGGGAGAGCTGGATATCATTATCCACCTAGGAACTAATGACCTGGTGAACAGGGAACCTAAAGCAGTTCAGAAGGAGTTTAGAAGACTGGGGAGGGTCTCAAGCAAGTAGCTACTTCCGTCACTTTTTGTGGAAGTATTAGCTGTGAGAGGCATGGGTTAGCATGGGGCACCTGCACCAAAAACTTTAACACATGGCTGAAGAACTGGTGCAGCGAGGAAGGGTTCAGATTCATTGGTGACTGGGGACTCACCTGGAGGGATGGGAGCTTATTCTAGCCTGACAGCCTGCATCCATCTTGGAAAGGTACCCAGATCTTCAATGGAATGTTTAAATGCTACATTGGCAAGCATTTAATCTAACCGGGGGAGGGGGTGGCAGTCCAGCAAGAAGGGAAGTTGATTGCCAACCCCCAGTAGCAAGCAAAGGAACAGGGACCAGAAAAAGGGGGGGGGGTATCACAGCAATGCAAAGTGCAAAAGATGCAGGAAGGGAAGAATAGAAGGGACACAGGTACCCAAGGAGGGGATGGACAGAGGGCAGAATACAACAGAAGGGCAGAAGACAGTGTGGGCCAGGCAAAAAGATCATCCAGAAAGTGGGGGAGTGTAGGACAAGACAGAGGAGGGAAGTTACATCATGGAAAGCCATGTGTGCCAATGCCAGGAGCCTTAGCAACAAGATGAAGGACCTGGAGGCAGCTATGGCACAGTCAGCCCTGAACATTGTGGCTATCATGGAGATGATGAAGAAGAAGAAGAAGAATCAGCATTTATATAGCACTTTTCATACACAGTATCCCAAAGCGCTTTACAAGCAGTGCTAGACTGGTAGTGAAGTGACTGAATGTGTGGTGGTGGCCATATCGCACATCATCACCCACACACAGTCTGGATGCATGAACCAGTTTATGGGAAGGGGAATGTTGGCCAGGACACCGGGAATGTTCCCTGCTCTTTGCGAAGAGTGCCCTGAGTTCTTTTACTTCCACCTGGACACCCACCAGGACAACACCAGGATGGGCAGAAGGGACCTCGGTTTAACGTCTCATCTGAAGGACGGCACACCCCAGCAGTACAGCACCCCCCAATACTACACTCGGATGCCAGCGATTTTTAGGTACAAGTCCAATCCCAGTGAGGGACGAGAACCCACAACATTCTGGTCCAGAGGCGGATGTTCTAACAACCGATCCACACTGACACCTGATGATAACCATGACTGGGAGATGGCCGTACTCAGCTATAACCTATTCAGGAGAGACAGGAAGGGGGAAGGAGTGGCACTGTATGTGAAAGATAACATTAAGGCCACAGAGATCCAAAGGGAATGGAGGGGGATACTGTGGGTTAAACTTGAAAGAAAAATGGGGGCAGCCATCTGCACAGCAGTAGTCTATAGACCACCAACCCAGGTGGAAGAGACAGATAGGGAATTGATACTTGCTATCCAAAGAATAGTGGACAAGGGGGAGGTGGTGCTGGTTGGACACTTCAACATGCCAGATATGAAATGGAACTTCCCAGCAGCAGCAGCAGCAGCCAGGAGCAGATTTATCCTAGATTCCCTTTAGGGAGCCTTCCTTAAAGCATTGGTCATGGAACCAACTCAGCAGGAGGCAATACTGGACCTGGTGCTCACAAACGGGGACAGTATGATGGGGTCACAGTGTGGGAGCACCTGGAGAACAGTGACCACCAGACACTGTGGTTTGAAATAACTGAATGGGCAGATCCTGGCCACACTAAAACACATATCCTAGACTTTAGGAGGGCAGATTTTGGGAGAATGGGGAAATGCTTGGAAGAACCACTAGCTGGAATGGGGAAGGAATTAAGGGTGGAGGAACAGCTGGCAGTATTTAAAACAGGGATAGCAAGGGCAACACAATTGTGCATTAAGCAAGTTAGCAAGGGGAAAAGGAAGAGGAAACCCTTATGGTATTCCAAGGAGGTAGCAGAGAAAGTGAAAGCCAAAAGGATTGTATTCAAGCAATACAAAAATGACAGGCAGAAGGGGATAGGGAGAGATACCAGGAGAAGCAAAGTGAAGCAGGGAGGGCAGTAAGGGAAGCCAAAGTTCAGACAGAGGAGTGCACTGCGAAAACAGCGGTTAGAGGAGACAAAACCTTTTACAGGTATGTAAGTGAAAAAAGGAAGGCAAAGGAAGGGATAGTGAGGCTAAAGGGTGAGGGCGGGAGTAATGTTGAGGATGACAACAGTAAAGCAGACATACTGAACCGATATTTCTGCTCAGTTTTTACAGTAGAAGGGGTGGCTAGTGGGCCAGAAGGGAGTAAAAAAGGGGGGAGGGCACATAAATGGATACAAGTCCCTCTCCACAGGAAAGGGTCCTAAAGGAACTGGAAGGAATAAGAGTCGATAAAGCTATGGGCCCAGATGAGATGCACCCCAGGGTGCTCTGGGAGCTCAGAGAAATGGTGGCTGAACCTTTGGCAACTCTGTTTAGCCAATCACTGGAAACAGGTGAGGTGCCCAAATACTGGAGAACAGCTGATGTAGTCTCCTTATACAAGAGCGGGAACAGAGAGGAAGCAGGAAACTACAGACTAGTCAGCCTCACCTCAGTAGTGGGGAAGATTATGGAAGCACTACTGAAGGAGAGATTAGTGGAACACCTTGGGACCAACGAACTACAGGACCCAAGGTAGCATGGTTTTAGTGGTGGAGGTCGTGCCAGACTAACCTTATTGAATTTCTTGACTGGGTGACAAGGAAGGTGGATTGAGGGGCAGTGGACTTGACCTATCTGGGTTTCAGTAAGGCCTTTGACACTGTACCCCATAGGAGGTTGTTAAACAAGCTGGGCAATATGGGTGTGAGTAGGACAGTAGTGCGGTAGGTGAGGAATTGGCTGGATGGCAGGACACAGAGGGTGGTGCTAAATGGTTGTCACTCTGCAGAGGGAAGGGTGACCAGTGGAGTGCCACAAGGATCGGTGCTGGGTCCGGTCCTCTTCAACATCTTTATCTGTGACATTACATATAATATAGAAGGGAGAATTTCCCTGTTTGCTGATGATACAAAACTCTGTAACGGAGTGGACACGCCAGAGGGAGTGGATAGAATGTGGAGAGACCTGCAGAAGCTTGAGGAATGGTCAAAGGTGTGGCAGTTGAGATTTAACAAAAAAAGTGCAGAATAATGCACATGGGGCACAAAAACCCTGGAACAACATATCAGCTGGGTGGAGGAGGATACAGCATGCACCAAGCAGGAAAGAGACCTAGGGGTTATCATCTCTGATGACCTAAAGGTTGGGAATCAGTGCAACAAGGCCATGGGTAAAGCAAATAGGATGCTGGGATGCATAGGCAGGGGCATCACTAGCAGGAAAAGAGAGGTCATAATTCCATTGTACAAGACATTAGTGAGGTCACACCTGGAGTACAGTGTCCAGTTCTGGAGGCCTTACCTACGTGAGGATATAGACAGGGTGGAGACAGTTCAGAGGAGGGCAACCAAGATGGTACAGGGTTTGCATCACAGGTCCTGTAAGGACAGGCTGAATGACTTGAATATGTACTCCCTGGAGGAGGGAGGGGGGATATGATAGAGACATACATGTACCTCATGGGGGAGAACAAGGTGCAGGAAAACACTGTTTCTCAGAGGAAGAGATGTTCTAGGACTAGGGGTCATGGGATGAAACTGGAGGGAGGGAGGTTCAGAGGTAACATGAGGAGGTATTTCTTCATGGAGATGGTGGTGGACAAGTGGAATGTCCTGCCAGAGGAGGTGGTGGGGGCTGAAACAATTACGGGATTCAAGAATGCATGGGATAGGCATCGGGGGATCCTAGCAGTTGGGGGAAGGGGGCAACTCAGTTCAAGAGAAACTTGAAGAGGCAAAATTACATGCCCAATTAGGCAGACTAGGTGGGACAAAGGCCCTTATCTGCTGCCAGTATCAATGATCCACACCCATCTGGTTAGTGCTACAGGTGAAACATATCCTTACTCACTGAGGAGAAAAAGTATTAACCAGCAGGTCTGTGTCTATAGCTAGGGTGGGCTGGAAGAGAGAGGGACAGACAACATTTACGGGGATATAAGGATTCAAAATATTTTAAAAAATGTCAACTAATTTCCAGAGTTTAATATTTTGAATTCAGTAGATGCACCAGATAGATTAATTGAGAGTTGGATTGGCCCGCCTGGATTCCTGGAAATTCTGTACCTTGAAAGAGGACACTTCTCGCTACTACCCGCAACCCCAGTTGCAGTCAGGACAGATCAATTGCCAGTTTTTTTTCTATTGCAGTGTAATAAAATGCATAATTTCATGCTGAATTATTGTGTCTCACAGTGCGTTTAGTAGACAAACTGATAATTTGTGCTTCCGGAATTGTCTCTTACTATGACCAGCAGCTCATACACTTGAGAACGTTTACCAGCAATTCATTCCCCCTGCATCACAGATACCTGTATTATGACTGACCAAATTGATCAATGGATTCTACGTTTTCAATTTTTTTTAATGTGTGTCAGTAAAATTTGTTTTCTACTGGTTGTCACTTCTTAGCAATTGCCCAAATCACCTGTTTAACCCTGACGTTGTAAGCTGCCCATCCTCTAAACTTCAGTTTCTTTTCCATTTGTACAGTGGTGGGAACCGGCTTGAGAAGTGCTGCCTAGTAAAACCATCCTGATATTTAGAATTAAGTCATTCACAGAGACCCAAAGTTGAGTATTTTCTAAAGCAAGTTTTGTAGCACTCCATGTTTGTTTCTACTGAAGATTATCAGAACAAAATGTGGCTCAAACATAATGTGCATTTGCAAGCTCCCATGTTGAGGAACGCATCCCGATGATTATCAGCCTCTCAAAGCCAAGATTTATATTTAACAACAATGCTGTAAACTGCTGTCTCAGTCACCTGAAGGAATGATTGCTCCCCAGTTTAACCTCCCAAAATGAATTCTGTACCTTGAAAGAGGGCACTTCTTGTTACTACCAGCAACCCCCATTGCAGTCGGGACGTTTTAGTACAATTTATGTACAATTACAACCAGCAATGGAATTTTAGTTATCAGTTACGTGATAGATGATCCATTTCAGGGGTATGTAATTTGATTTGATACTACAGGATTCACATAGAACTATGAAGTGGACACTTCTGCAGGCTTTTCAGGCAGTAACAAGCAGAGGATTAATATATAGAGGTTCTGCCAAAGCCTAGCCGTTTCGGCATCCCCCAACCCCCAGGAAAAAAAAAGTAACAATTGATACACGCCACCTGCTGGTGCTCCTGTACAAACAGTGGAGAAAGAAAAAAATCTCTAACTTCAGCACTTCAGATAAGTTGCTGTCACCACCTCGTGGTATTAACAATGAATTACACTATGAGGCTACCTATACCGCACTGAAAAATTACAATACCATGCCATACCAAGCAGTACAGTACCTCACCGGTCGATATACTGCAGTACCGGGAAACTTCTTGATAACTACGACTGTAGAGAGGCAGGATCCTTAGTTTTTATGTTTTTTGTAATCACCGCCACTCTCTGCCAGGTCAAACTCTCACTGCCGCAGTCGGTTAAGGAAGTCTGGTAGTTTGCGTTACGCGAATGAGTTCCCTGTTGTTATACCATCAATGTAATAGTCTCACGATGGTATAACAGCATCGTTATGTCACATTGGTGGTACAACAACCCTGTACAAGGAAGGGTTTTAGGCACTAACAACGTTCTGCCATACATTATTCTTTTTTTTATAAGAAGTCTTTGCCTGGTGAGTATAATTATATTTTAGAATTCTGGCAGAAGCAGAGTGGCTGTGTTTGTGAGGAGCTCCCTGAGCTAAGTTATATTTACATTATTTTTCATAATATAAAATTATTTTTCTTTCAGATCATTTGTGGTGATTGTAAAAGAGGACATTGTTGGCTCTAAGTAGGTGTAAAATGTATTTGATAGATGTTGACTGGGAGTCAAGATAGCCATCACATTTCTTTTGTGATTGGTTAAATCTTATGTAGTTCATTTCATTAGTATATTTTAACAGTTTCTGTGAGTGCCTTTTGGGGGGGGTCTGATTTTGAGGACCTAGGTGTCATTTCTGGACATTTTGCTGCTTTGGTGGCTGTTTTTTTTGTTAAACATAAGTTTATTAGTGATGTATGCCTAATACACAGTAGTACATCAGATTTTGTTGGGTTTCTCTGACTTTTTTATTTGCCATTTTTTGGGATTTGCTGATCTGTTGTGCCAGCTTGTGAATGATGTATCACTGTGATTGTGTCTGTTGTTTAAGGAGCTCTCCGGGCTGCTAACTTCTACTGGTGTTTTTTTTTTTACTTTCTAATTGTTTTTCTTTGGTTAGTTTTTGTGAGAGAGCATTACAAGTGCATTTTTTGCCAGCTGGACTATTGCTAAGAGCAACAGTTCCGACGTTGTGTTTTAGTTCTGTGATAGAATCAGAAGTAGTAGCAAGCTGAGTTGTTTGATTTCACTCAGTCCACTAAGTTCTAGAATAAATTAAAATTTATGAATACAAATTGTTTTGTAAATTCTGTTTATTTGTTTTAACATTTAAATTAATCAAGGTTAAGGGAATATTTGATCTGGGTGTGACTTATGATCTAAACTAAGTTTAAGTTAAGTTTCTCTCTCATTAATATAATTCTCTTTAGGATGGGGTTCAGAGGGGAGGTGCTTAGTTGTGGGGACTGTGAGGCACTCTTCTCCAGGGATGTGCTCTGGAGGAGGGGGCACTGCCCCATCTGTAGGACCATAGCAGAGCTTTGTGATCAGCTGGTAGCAGTGAGGGTAGAAACATCTCAGGTGTGTGCTCGGCTTAGCAGGAGCTCGCCCCCCACACCTCCACTCCCCCAGAGACCCAATAGTCCAGAGGGATAGAGAGTGGTGGGGCACGGGAGAGGGGGAGGGGTAGCCATAAGGAGGTTGTCCAGCCCAGTACCTTCCATATGGTGAATCGCATTGCACCCCTGGAGGAGGTTCAGGCACCTGACTTTGCCATGGGAGACTCCGGGTCAGTCGAAGGGAAAGGGCAGGACAGCCTGATGGCACCCAAGGGGGGGGCAAGGCTGCCAGAAAGGTCCTAGTCATCAGGGGCTCAATGATTAGGGAGTAGAAGGGGTGATAGAGGAGGGGTCAGATAGGAGGGGGATGGTGTGATGCTTGCCTGGAGTGTCAGTCATCTGAGATTTAGACAGAATAGGGAAGATGGTGGAGACGGAGCGGGGGGATCTGAGGGTTCTGTTACACCTGGGTACCAAAGATCTGGCAAACCAGTTGGTGGAGACAGTGAGCGGAACTTCTGTAGACTGGGGGACAGACTGACGGCACACTCAGCCTCCCTTGCCTTTTCCAAAGTCCTCCCTGTGTGAGGCAGAGAAGGGAGGAAGGATAGGCTAAGGAGTGCTAAAATAGAGGAGTTTAATAGTTGCCTTAAGGGTTGGTGCCATGACATGGGCTACCATTTTGTAGGGGATTGGGTGGACTTCTGGGACAGAAGACTCTTAAAGGGTGATGGTCTTCACCTAATGAGAGAGGGGGCCAGTGCATTGAGGCAGATGTTTGACATCTATATCAGACAGTTAAATTGACTGGGGGGGAGTATGGGTCTAGGGTTACCATGGTGGACAGAGAGCAGAAGGTGATCCTAGATAGTACTTCCCAACATCCAGGGGACTGTAGCAGCAAAGAGGGTACAAAGAAAGCATTAGTGTTTACAGGACCAAGGGAATGGGCAGTAGTGATTGATAAAACAAAGGGCAAAAACCCCAACAAGGGTGGGAGAAAACATGGAAAACAGAAGCATAGTAGCAAGTAAGAGCAGGGGTCAGATGGAAGGGGGTATGCCTTAACACCAGGAGCCTAGGTAACAAACTCAACCAATTCCAGACTCTGATAGCAGTCACTGAGGTTGACCTTGTGGCCATCACAGAAACATGGCCACAGATAATAATGACTGGGAGATGATGGTCCCTAGGTATTCACTGTTTAGGAGGGATAGAGGAACTGGTAGAGGGGGAGTTGCCCTTTTTGTCAAGGAAGGCATTGAGGTGGTAGAAGATGGGTGCATTAGGGGTAGCAATGGGGAGGCTGAGTCAGTATGGGTGCAACTCAATGCAGCCTCAGGCAGGAAAGTATGCTTGGGGTGATATAGAGGCCTCCAGGGAAAGAGGAGGAAAGGGAGAACTCATACAGAAACTTGAAAGAGTGGTAGCAAAGGGGGAAGTAGTGGTGATAGGAGACCTGAACCTGCCAGACATGAATTGGGAGGTCCCAGTGGCCAAGAGCACCAGAAGTCAGGTCTTGCTGGATGCCTTCCAAGACTGTCTACTAGTGCAGCTAGTTAAGGAACACACCAGGCAGACCACATTCCTTGATGTGGTGCTCACCAGTTCAGAGATGGTGGGAGCATTGGGAGTAGGGGAGCCACTGTTGAACAGTGACCATAGCTTTGTTTGGTTTGAATTGGCCCTCGGGGCTGGCAAGCCACAATTGAGAACTGAAGTCCTTGACTTTAGAAGGGCTGACTTTGATAGGATGGGGGACTGGTCAGGAATAAGTTAGCAGGGGTGGAGAATATGGGGGATAATTAAGAGGGCCATCCTTGAGGCATCTAAAGTATGCATCAGAACAGTAACAAAGGAAAACAGGTTTAAGAAACCACTATGGTTCTTAGCAGGGGTCAGGGAAGCAGTATGAGCCAAAATGAAGGCCTTCTATATATACAAGAAAAAGGAGGAGGTAGAATGGGAGGATTATCTACAGAAAAATTGGGAAGCAATGAGGGCCGTTAGGGTGGCGAAAGAAGACACAGAGCTACGTATCACAGAGAGGGTGAGGAATGGAGAAAAACAGTTTTTCAGATGTACAGTAGCAGCCACAGACACTGCCAGCTATTTCCCAAAATGTCTGTGATATTTCCAGAAATATCTCCTGTTTTCTGCATTTCCACAGTAGGGGCAACAGAGAGAAACTCTTCAGAAATTTCACAAAATATCTGGAAATAGCTGGCAATGTCTGTGGCTACCACTGTATTAGTGAAAAAAGGTGGGGAATCATAAGGCTAGTTGAGGGAGTAGGGTGATAGAGGAGGATGGGAAAAAGGCTACCATCCTAAATGACAACTTTTGCTCAGTTTTCACTAAGGAGGACACTGGGTCCAGAGTGTGGCATCAAAGCAACCACTAAGGGAATCCCGGAAATGAGACAGCCATTGTTTAGTAGTGAAAGGGTTCTGAAAGGGCTAGCTGCCCTTAAGATAGATAAGGCCCCAGGACCAGATGGGTTGCATCTGAGGATACTCAGGGAATGAGCAGCAGAGCTGGCTGAACCACTGGTATGTCTGTTCAACAGCTCACTTAGGTCTGGGGAAATTCCAAGGGATTGGAAGGTGGCAGAAATTGTACCATTTCATAAAGGGGGGGGGAACAAGAGCAACCAGGGAACTACAGGCCTGTCAGTCTAACCTGTATAGTACGGAAGCTGATGGAGTAACTGATCAAAGAGGAACTCATAGACTATCTGGAGAGTAACAGGCTTCAGGATAGTAAACAACATGGTTATGTAGCAGGAAGATCTTGTCAGATGAACTTGATAGTTTTCTATGACTGAGTGACAAAGGAATTAGACAACGGCCACGCTGTGGATCTGCTCTACTTTAACTTCAGCAAGGCTTTTGACTCGGTACCTCACAAATGATTGCTGAAGAAGATGGAAGATTTAGGTGCAGCTAAACCCATAGAGAACTGGGTGGGTAACTGGCTAGAGGGGAGGCAGCAGAGGGTAGTGGTCAGTGGGGTTAAATCAGAGGAGAGGGCGGTTATGAGCGGGGTTCCACAGGAATCGGTCTTGCTTCCTGTCCTCTTCAACATGTTCATTAGGGGCACTGGAGAAGGAATCCAGGGCAGGTTGTATCTCTTCACAGATGACACAAAACTATGTGGGAGGGTGGATAGTGACAGGGGAATGGGGGAAATGCAGAAAGACCTACAAAAACTAGAGGGGTGGTCAAAGGTCTGGCAGTTAAAATTCAATGCTAGAAAGTGTAAGGTAATGCACGTAGGGAAAAATAACCAAAAGACAAGAGTACTGGATGGGAGAAGAGAGACTTAGCACTACAGCTCAGAAACGGGATCTGTGAGTTATCATTAGCAACTCACTTAAGCAATTGAGTCAGTGCAATAAGGCCTATAGCAAGGCTAACAGGATGCTGGGCTGTATCAGGAGGGGTACTGGTAGCAAAACAAAGGAGGCAATACTTCCTTTCTACAGATCCCAGGTGAGGCCTCACCTAGAGTACTGCGTCCAGTTCTGGAGTTCTCACCTCAGAAAGGATAAGGATAGGATGGAGACAGTGCAGTGCACAGTAACAAAAATGGTTCAAGGCCAGCAGGGCCGATCCTATGAGAAGCACCTCAAGGCACTAAATGTGTACTCACGGGAGACCAGAAGGGAATTAACAAAGTGAACTGAGAGGAACTACTTAGCCTGAATACCAATTCACGGTCATGTGGACAGGAATGGAAATTAACAGGAGGTAAGTTCAGGAGAGATGTGAGGAAGTACTATTCTATGAAAAGGGTAGTGGAACCTTGGAACAGTCTGTTGGCTGAAGTGGATTCAAGCAGGGCTGGGACATAATGAAGGGAATAGTGAAAACCAGGAGCAACAGGACCAAGGAGGACAATAGAGAGAAAACGGGGAGGGTTAGTACCCTGAAAGAACAGTAGGTTCCAGGGATTATAGGGAACTTGGGCAGACTGGATGGATCGCTGGTCTTTTTCTGCTGTCATTGTCTATATTTCTATGCAGTTCATTTCTGCATCCTGAGCTCGTTAAGAGACATCCTGTTTCTCACATAATATATCAGAGTGCTTGTCAATTTCATTCCTGAGCAGGCTTGCAAATAGAATACTGTATCCCAAGCTAGCCTCCTGCTGATAGTTTTGCAAACAAGCCAGAGGAGGTCAAACTGCACCTTAAGGTTAACCCCTTGAGTTCCAAATAGCTTTTTGCAATCATTTCAGCAATATAACAGTAAACATTTTTAAACTAGGATTGTCACCTATCAGGTTTTTTATGTAGTGATCAGGTTTTCAGGGTCTCTATCAGGTAATCCGGTTTTGCTCTGTGCTGATCAGGTTTTTGAGCCATTTTGAGTGCTCACATACTTTTGAAACAAATGTTGTCATGTCATTGATTGTTTCAGCTACATTTCCAGGTTACAAACAAGTTCTGTTGTTAATATAGCCCTTTGTTAGTGAAAGCAGTCAGCCTGGGAGGCGTAATGTATGACCATTAACACCATTAGCACTTACTTAACCTAATCTTTTCACCTGCATCTTAAAGTGGCATAGCAGCAGAGCGGCCCCCCACCTTTTGTAACAGTAACAGAGCCAGTTGTCTTCCACTTTCATTTGCTGGTAAACATTTTCATCTCTAACAGAATTAAGGCATTTTTAAATGTTTTAAATAATTTTTTTCCCCAAAGAAAAAAATATGGCAACTTTTTTGGCTTTAAAATAGTACCATGGACATGAACAGGAAATAGGGCCAGAAAAAGATGTAAAGTACACATTACAGGAAACAATTTCTTTATTATGTATTATTATATACCATGCATACTGTTGTATTCTATTTACAGTATTTCCCTTGTCTCCTCCCCAGATCATATCTGTAAATGGGATTTCTTTTATCTCTGTATGTTTATCTGGTAAACCAATGTCATTAAATAAATACATAAGTAAATAAATAACTTGGAAGAACCTAGGGAAGTAACTTTAACAGGCACAGTGCAGTATCAACATTTTTGTTGAACTGCTGCTTTAAGTTTTGTCTTTTGTTGCTATAACAAATGGCCTTCTAGGAGGAACAATGCATAATGAGTCATGAAAAGGGGTGGGACTAGGGTCAGAGCTTAGGATTCGGTTTTTGCCTCATCCAAAGGTGGCAACCCTATTTTAAACCAGAGAACCCAGTTTCACATAAAGATCCACCTAGATTTTTATAGCCACAGATAAGCAAGGGGAAAGAAAAATAGAAACAGCAAGTGAAGGCATAGAGATAGCGGGAGGGAAGGGGAGAATCATGAGACTGTCAGAGTGATCAGTTCGTAGGTCTAGCAAGGAAATTTGATTATACAATCAGACAGATAAGCGACAGAAAAGGAAAGAATAGAACCGATCCTTGCTTTTAACTCTTTCTGCTTAACATATGGAACAGGTTCTTATTCAACCCTGTCACATATCCCCCTCTTTAAGAGGGAACCTGTTTTGGAAAAACAGGTTTCCAAAACTTTCATTTAATTCTCTTCTAGCATACCTTATAACCTTTACTGTTCTGTGCTTACAAAGTATCCCTTTTTCCATATGAACCAGTACAGCAAATAGTTAAGTTTAAACCCACACATTTTTTTTACTTTCAGAATTCTCTGTTCCTGATCCATATCTTGACAGAAAATCATCATTGACATTCATTCTCTTTTCCAGATTTGTTCATCACTTTGAATGTAAGTGGCTGTAGTGCCAGGTACCACCTTGTGATTCTGGAATTTGTATCCTTCATTTCGTTAAGCTAACAGACAAGATTGTGATCTGTTATAAGTACAATGTCAGCCCCTAGTAAATAAAACTTAAGGGACTCCATGGTCCCCTTGCCACAAGTCATTCCTTTTCAATGGTGCAGTATCTTTTCTCTCAGTCATGCAATTTTCTACTGATACATAGAATGGGATGTTCCTGCCCCTCTATATTCTGGCTCAAGACTGTACCTAGGCCTACCTTTGATACATCTGTCTGCAACAAAAATTGTTTCTCATAGTCTGGGCTTCTTAAAACAGGGGCTGAACATAGTGCAGCCTTGATGGCCTGAAAAGCTTCGTCACACTCTGCAGTCCATTTCACATTATTTGGGTACCGTTTCTTCATGAGTTTGGTGAGGGGGGTAGCCAACTGGGCAAAGTTGGGAACAAATCTCCGATAGTAACCAGCCAGTGGTAAAAATGACCTGACGTTTTAGATATAGAACTGTTAGCTATAGCTTCTATCTTTTAGAAATCTCTGACTTTACTTCTCCATTTCCCAAAACATATCCCAAATATCTGGTTTCCTGCATGCCCAATGCATATTGGTAGGACTAATGGTCAGACCTGCCATTTTGATAGATTGGATATCTGCTCATACATGTTCCAGGTAGCCTTTCTAGTCTGGACTGTACACCATGACATCATCCAGGTAAGCAGCACAATAACCAGTGTGAATAGCTAAAATTACATCCAAGTACTGCTGGAATGTAATGGGTGCACCATGTAAACCAAACGGCATGGTGATGAACTGATAGCATCCAATAGGTGTTACAGATGAGTTTTTCTTTAGATTCTTTAGCTAGGGGAATTTGTCAGTAACCCTTGGTGAGATTGAGGCTACTGACATACTTGGCACTTCCCAATCTGTCCACCAAATCATCTATCCTGGGCATAGGATAACTGTCAAATTCAGACATTTGACTAAGTTTCCTAAAATCAAGGCAGATTCATATCCCACCTTCTTTTTCATTTACAGTTGCCATTGGTGATGACCAAACACTTCTCGACTCTTCTATGATACCCAACTGTTTAAATTTTCTGTATTTCCTTAACCACGTCTGCTCTTAACTGCTCTGGTAATCTGTATGTCTTTTGTCTAATAGGGTGAGCATTCCCTGTCACAGGTATGTAATTGACCCTTTTGGTTGGCCTGGCACTGTGGTAAAAGTACTGTTAAATGTCTTTACCAAATTATTTTTATTTATTTTATTTGAAATATCAGATATACCTTTGAGCCAGAGGCTCTTTTACAGAGGTTCCATGTCATACATAGAATACAGGACATTGTAAAGGTATACACAGGGTAATAACATTGAGTTACAGTAATACAAAATGACATGACTACAAAACATAGATCGAGGAGCCAAGATACAGTGCATAGGAACGGCTAAACCACTAGCAGAGATTATATAAAATACAATTCAAGTACATAACGATTATATTTACAATCAAGTGCCATCAGTACACAGAAAAGTGCATCATGGAGAGAGAAGAATACAAAGGCAGTCAGAAAAAGACAAGTCGGAGGGTGAGTGGGTGAGGGGGAGAGGGGATAGGTGAGAAATAAGAGAATAGTGGGTGGTGACAGTGTGGAGTGGGGGAGAATTATGGGCAGTTGCAACAGTTCAGTGAGAGGAGGTGCTGGCAAAGTTTAGTTTTAAAAGAGCCAAATTTATCAGTGGCCAGGATATCATGGGGCAGGCTGTTTAATAGGTAGGGGGCCCGGTATGGAAAGGCACGCTGCCCAAGGGCGATTTTACAGAAAGGAACAAGGTACTAGCCTTTTAAGGTGCTCCTGGTAGTGAGCAGAGAGGGGGTGGGAGTCAGAACATGAAGGATCGGGGGGGGGGTGAGAACTGGCAGAACAAAACTTTCTTGGCTATTAAGCAAGTATGGTATGTTAGCCGACCTTTAAAGTCCAACCAGTGTGCTTGCTGGTAAAGGTCGCAGGTGTGGGTAAGCCGATGGGCTCCAAAAACAAGCCGGCACACTTTAAGAGAGACTTTGATCCTGTTGAGGACAGTGTCAGATGCGGAACCATAGATTACTGTGCTGTTGTCTGCTATGTAAAGTACTGAGCTGGTGACAGCAAGATAGAGGGCATCATTAGTTAAGCAATTTTATGCCTATACAAGAGGCCGATCCTAGTATTAACAGCTTTGCAGACTAAGTCAACATAGCCTTGACAGGAAAGGGTGGAGTCAAAGGTAACCTCAAGGTATTTAAAGGGGTTGACATGTTCTAACAGTTGCAGATGATCATTAAGAATTGTGAGGGGGCATTTTTGTGTTTGTTTTGTGCGTTTGCAAATAACATCGAATTCATTTTTGATAAGCTTGTGTTTAGTGAACCATGACTCTAACTCATAGAAATTAGCCTGAAGAGAGCGTTGTAGTATGGATGGGTCCGAGTGACAAGTATAGACAACAGCATCATCAGTGTAGAGTAATAGGTTACCAGAGCAGGCTAGGGGGAGGGTATTTAGAAGGAGACTAAAGAGGAGAGGCCTGAGAATAGACCCCTGCAGGACGCCAGAGCAGACAGGTAATGAGGAGGAGAGGGTGTTACCAATTTTCATTTGCTGGGAGTAACCACTGAGATAATTTGCAAACCAGGAGGTGGCTTCAGGGGAGAGTCCGATTGAACAGAGTGATGAGACCAGGAGGTCATGGTTAACCGTGTCAAATGCCTTTGTCAGGTCAATGTACACGGACCCTACCAATTGTCCCTGATCAAGGGCTTTGTGGACAAAGCCGGTATCTTCCAAGAGAGCAGTTGTGGTACTGTGTCCCTTACGGAAGGCGTGCTGTTGGGTGCACAGGAAGTTGTGCTCCACTAGGTAGTCAGACAGTTGATCTGATACAATTTTTTCCAATGCTTTGGAGATGGGGGAAGGATGGAAATAGGGCGGTAGTTGCTGTGGGCAGTTTTGTCACCACTCTTGTGGATAGGAGTGAGAACAGCGGATTTCCATAGGGTGGGGAATTGACTACAATGAAGGGAGAGATTAAGGATCTTGGTGAGGGCGAGAAGTACAGCATCAAGGGCCAGATGTAATAATTTCATGTCTAGTGAGTCACCGCTGAACCTCGACTTATCCAGTACTCTCTGAAGGTAAGTTTTTGCTTCAGTGGTGGAGCTCAACCTAAAATGGAAGGGGGGGAGTAAGTCGGGGCAGCCAAAGGAGAGGGACAGGCCGGCTTATTGAGAAAGTCAGAAGGCAGTACCCCACTCAGATCAGTAAAGGCCAGGTTGAAGGTATCAGCTATAACCTGAGGGTCCTGGGTGATGGCTCCATTAATGTTATGGGGGGAGGGGCAATGTTAGATTTCCCTGTGAGTGTCTTTATGTTAGCCCAGAATTGCTTACCATTACCCTAGGAGGAGGCAAGGTTCTCTTTAAAGTGATCAGCCTTGGCACAATGGATTTCTCTGGAGCAGGCATTTCGTGTGGCCCGGTAGTTTTGCCTGTCGGCAGGTTTTCCAGAGTCGAGGGCCTTATGCCACAGGTTATCCCTGTCAGCCATTAGTTTAAGTGGAGAGGGGGTTATCCAGGTATTACTCAGGTTCTTGATTGTACACTTTGAGTAGGGGTGAAGATATTGCAGGCTGTATTAAATGGGGAGATGAAAAAAGTAAGGGCATAATCTATATTGGTGGCAGAATCTAAGGGAGACCAGTCACTAGTGTGAAGGAAATCACAGAATTTTCCTAGCATACCTTTTTTAAGTATGCATTGATATGTGTTTTTTTGGGGGGGTTGTAGCAGTTGGACCAATGGCAGAGAGTGGGGGAATGGTCGCTCATTGAATTAGGGAGGACTGTGATGTTTGAGAGGCACTCTGGGCGGTTGGTGAGTATTTGGTCAATTTGGGTACTAGTACCCATTTTATAGTTTATCCTAGTAGGTGAGGGGACAAGTTGTGTGATACTGAGTGCTGATGCAGCATCTCTATGCTGGGCCGAGGAAAGGGCCAACCTGTTAATGGTGAAGTCCCCTAAGAGGATCACCTCCCAGTTATTTGGTAGTATTGCACAGTATTTAAGAACTGCATCCAATCCAGATTTGCTATTACGGGGGTTTAATAGGTGGATAGTGCTGTAATGGATTTACCAGCACTGCTGATAGCAACTTTAATGGCCAGTGCCAGGGAACATCAGGAGGTATAGAGGTGTCTAGAACAAGACCCTGGAGTGAGTCCACGAGATATAGAGCACAGCCCACCCCCACCCACCCTTGCCCATTCTATCAACTCTGAACACCGAGTAGCCTGGGAGCATAATAGCAGAGTCGGGGATATCAGGGGTTAGCCAGATTTCCACAATGGCAAGGATGTTCGGCTATGTTGAACCACCCAGGCTTGGAGCAAGTCAAACTTTAACTGCAAGCTACAGATGTTTACCGACGCAATCTTGAGTCATGAATTTCTTGAGTTATGAATTTCTGTGGTTTGTTTGGAGGTTAAGGAAACATTCACCTTTACAGCATCAGCAGTTACAGTTTGTTCCAGTCTGTCATAAGCTATATCAGTAACTTCTATACTCACATACGAACATACAAAATTTGCCAGCAGATAAAGGCCCAGAGGTCTATCAAGTCTGCTTGAATGTGCAGCTAGCACTCCTTATTCTGCAGCTGCCCCTCCCTTCCACCCTTCCCCTCCATTGACCCTCCCTCTTGTCCTGTCCCATCCCCTTTTGAAGCAGTCCACTGTTCTACTGGATACCACTTCTGCAGGTAACACATTCCACTCAGCTACTACCCTCTCTGTAAAAAAGTGTGTCCTCATCTCTCTCCTGTCTCATATCATGGCCCCTCCCTTCCCCTCCCTTATTTTGAACAGCCCCTCTGTACCTGTCTTGTTTATTCCTTTCATGTACTGTACTTAAAGGTTTCAATCATGTCCCCCAGTCCCTCCTCTTCTCCAGCGAGTACATGTTCAACTCCCTCAGCCTCCGCTCGTATGATAAGTCCCCCAGCCCCTTGATCATCTTTGTCGCCCTGCGCTACACCTCCTCCAGTAACTTAATGTCCCTCTTCAGATATGAGCGCCAGTACTGCACGCAGTACTCCAGGTGTGGTCTAACTAATGACCTATACAGTGGCAGAATCACCTCCTCCCTCCTCAAGGATATACCCCTTGCAATGCAACCCAGCATTTTGTTGGCCTTTGCAGCTGCCTTCCTACATTGTGCCGAGTTGTTCATTGACCCTGCAATGAGCACTCCCAGATCCTTCTCCTCCTCTGTCTGGGCTAGCTGCACTCCCCCAGCTGGTAACTCCTCCTTGGGTTCTTCATTCCACAATGCAGCACCTTGCACTTTTTGGCATTAAACCCCAATTGCCAGGTGTCTGACCAGGTTTCAAGCTTTGCCAGATCATCCTGCAATCCCTGCCATCCCCCTGGTCATCCACCACCACTCCCATCTTGGTATCATCAGCAAACAGACAGATCTTGCTCTTGATGTCCAATGATATGTCTGCAATGAATATCCCAAACAACACTGGTCCCAACACTGAGCCCTGTGGAACACCGTTTGTCACTACCCTTGGGTGTGAGAGCTCCCCACCCACCACCACCCTCTGTTGCCTTCCCTGAAGCCAGTTCCCTACCCATCTCACCAACTTTGCACCTGCCCCTGTGCCTTCTAACTTACTTCCCAGCCTCCCATGCAGCTGTGAGTCAAATGCCTTACTGAAGTCCAGATACAGGACATCCCCTGCATGGCCCCTGTCCAGTTGCCTAGTTACCCAGTCATAGAACTCCACCAGGTTGGTTTGGCAGGATCTGCCACGTATGAAGCCATGCTGTCTGCTGTTCTGTAGTCCTTTGGCCTCTAGGAGGGCCACCAGCCTCTCCTTCTGGATAGTCTCCATCAGCTTACCCATGATGGATGTGAGGCTCACCGGTCTGTAGTTCCCCAATTCATCCTTGAGGCCACTCTTGTGGAGGGGCACCACATGAGCCATCCTCCAATCCTGAGATACACACCCTGAGTGTAGTGAGGCATTAAATAGGTCTGCCAAAGGTCCTGCAAGGACCTCTGCCAGCTCCTTCAGTACCCTGGGGTGGATGCCATCTGGATCTGGTGCCTTGTCCACCCTCAGTGCCTTCAAACCCTCCCAAACTCTGCCCTCCATGATTTCCCCATCTGTCACCCCCTCCACCCCATTTCTGCCATTCCTCCCCCCCCCGGGTATCACCCCCTCTTCTCCTTAGTAAATATCGAGCAGAAGTAATCATTTAGCTCTTCTGCCTTATCGCACCCTGCTTCTACCAAACCCCCCCCTTCCTAATCCTTACTATGTGGTCCTTACAGCTCCTTTTCTCCCTGATGTGCCTAAAGAAGTCCTTCTCCCCCTTCTTAATGCCTTGTGCCAGCCTGAGCTCGGTAGATGCCTTGGCTGCCCTTACTGCCCGTGTCACTTCCTTCGATTCCATCTGGTACTCCTCCCTGTCCTCCCTCCTCCCTGTTTTCTTGTACCTCCTAAAGGCAGCTCTTTTCCTCCTTACCTTTTCCATGACCTCCTTGCTCAACCAGCTCGGTTTCTTAGCCCTAGCCTTCTTGCTCTGGGCCTTGCAGCAGAATTTCGTTGCCTCCAGTATCCCCAGCTTTATAGAAACATAGAAGTTGATGGCAGATAAGGACCGCAAGGCCCATCCAGTCTGCCCATTTCTTTTTCTACCTTATAAATGTGCCATCAGCCTTTGCTCTGTCAGTGGCCTATCTATTCATACTCATCTGTATTGCTCCTTTATGCCTATCCCATGCCTGTTTGAAGCCCTGCACTGTATTCATATCCACCACTTCCTGAGGTAGGCCGTTCCATGCATCCACCACCCTTTCTGTGAAAAAGAGCTTCCTCACATTACCCCTTAATCAGCCTCCCTCTAATCTCATGCAGTGTCTTCTTGTCCTCTTGTTTTTCTTATATTGAAACATGTTAGACTCTTTCACCTTGTTAATTCCCTTAAGGTGTTTGAATGTTTCGATCATATCACCTCTCCCTCCTTTGCTTTAGGGTATACATATTGAGCTCCGCTAATCTGTCCTCATGTGTTTTCTGATTTATTTATTTATTTATTTATTTTGCTTTTGGTGACCGGGTAAGTGCACTAGGCAAACAATGCCTATTTTCAGGCACGACCCGGGAGAGAACAGTTTACATACAAACAATAAACATGTGACACAGCACATGAGAATAGTACAAATGGGTAAAAGCAGTATGTAATAAGTACATTGACATTCTGAAAAAGTGAAAGATAAATACTGTGAGTGCAGAGGGAAAAAGGAGGTGGTATCAGACGAAAAAACAACATGGAAGGTAGGAGTTACAGTGCAGTAAGTGCCATAAAGGTAGAGAGGAGAGGGAGAGGAGGAAAGAAAAAGCATGGCTGGTATAGATCTTGGTAGAAGAAGGATAAAGGGGGTAGGTAGGATCTTGGTTGAAATACGATCACAATTAATAAAGGTTCAGGAGGGTTAAAACAAGTGCGGGGATGTAGGGTATGAAGGTATTCACGATGTAGTTTCTTGAAGCTAGCATGGTTGTTTGTTGAGCGGACAGAGAGAATAGAGTTCCAGTATTTGAACAGTGTATGAAAAAACTGGCAGTGCCCATATTAGTTCTACATCTTGGTACCGCAGGAGGGCTTTATCGTTGGATCGTAATTCATGAGTGAAAGATTGTATTTCTAGTACAGAAAAAGGGATAGTGGGAGACCTGTTCTGATGACTGAGTCAATTAGTGATCCAAAGGACTGAGCGGTGAGGCAGATGGGCTAAGCCAATTTAGGTCCCGATAAAGGTAGCAATGGTGTTTGAACGTGGTGAGGCAGCGCATAGCGACAGATGTTATTATAAGTGATGTCCATTTATGAAGGGCAGATTTAGATGCAGATAGGAAAATCGGTGAGCCATATACTAGAGGCGGAAGAAGAGCCTTGAGCCACTGCGTCTGGCTGAGGGGTAAGTGCATAGCTGGTGGGTGGGCACTTCCTAGTTTAGCATTACTGACTTACAGATATTAGAGATATGAAGGTTAAGGTCAAGTGATTCATCCAGAGTGACACCAAGATATTTGAAAGAATTGGTGGAGGGTAGAGGAGTGCTGTCCGCACAGGAGATGATAAGGGGAGAAGGATTTGCTTTGAGTCTGGCTTGGGATCCAAACACCATTGAGTAGGATTTGCTAGTGTTGAGGACAAGTTTATTATAAGTAAGCCAGGTTTGGATACTCACAAAATCCAATGCAAGGGGATGGTGTAGGGAGACTGATGTTTTCGCACTATAGTAGATGACCAGATCATCAGCGTAGAGCAGCGATGAACAATTTGGTGCAATTGAAGGGATGTCATCAATGAAAATTGAGAAGAGTAGAGGACCGAGAATGGAGCCCTGAGGTACACCGACGTGGATGGGTGCAGGATCAGAAGTGCAGAGTTAAAGACCACAGCCTGTTGCCTATTGGTCAGGTAGCTCTCAAACCAGGATATGGTATCTGGGAGAAACCAAAAGACCATAGTTTTGACAGAAGGAGTGAGTGGTTTACCAGATCAAAAGCTTTAGTTAGGTCAATAAAAACAACTTGGTCAGGAGGCCTTGGTCCATGTATGAATTAATGTCACTAGTCAGCTCTAGCAGGGCAGAGGTGGTACTATGGCCTTGCGATAACCGTGTTGAGAACTGGAGAGGAGATTATATTGTTGAAGGTATTCAATGGATTTTGTGGCAACTAGTTTTTCTAAGATTTTGCTTAAGACAGAGTATGGCGATGGGACGGTAGTTCTTTATTTCCTTTTGGTCACCTTTCTTTGGGATAGGAGTAATTTTGGCAATTTTCCATATCGTTGGAACTATACCATGGCATAAGGACATATTAAAATTGTAGTTACTGGGGAAGCTATAAAGGGGCGCTACTTTCAGTAGTCTTGGTTCAAGACCATCGGACCCAGGACTATTTTGTCAGGAATGGTGAGAAGTAGTTTTCAACTTCTCTTTTTGAATGATCCGGAACCTAAAGGGGGTTTGAGGTCGTGGTTTAGTGTCACCAGGGGCGAGCAATTGCTAGCATTTGGAAGAGGACAGATAGCTTGATAAATCTGAGAAATGGCTATTAAAGGTGTTGGCTATGGTTAACGGGTTGTTACAGTGTATACCGTTTATTAACATACTATTAGTATGGGACTTTGATTTAAGCCAAGGATAGTTTTATAGTGAACCAGAATTTCTTGGAATGCATGAGCAGTTATTAGCAAGATTTCTACAAGTTGCTTTTGTATGGAGCCAGATGTTTCTTTTTGCAGGCATTTCTCCAGTGAGCAGTGAGACAATAGTCAGATTCCAGCCTTGTGGACTTAAAAAGGCATGGCTTTGTCTCTAGCCTAATCTGGGTTAGTAGATCTTTGGTAAGCCACTTCGTCTGAGTGCCTGGAAAGCGCCTAGTGATCCATGGAGCATGGAGGTCTTGGAGCCGACTGAAAATTATGAGAAAGTTATCAAGGGCGGACTGGACATCTGATGCA
Organism: Neoceratodus forsteri; assembly: GCA_016271365.2. NCBI lineage: Eukaryota > Metazoa > Chordata > Ceratodontiformes > Ceratodontidae > Neoceratodus > Neoceratodus forsteri. The sequence continues at coordinate 413,679,630 of JADMNL010000023.1, forward strand.
TTGTAAATGGAGGACCAGTCAGTCATGGAGAGGTCATTAATAAAGTGAAAAGGGTTAAAATTGGCAAGGTTGCGGAAAGTTACAAGTCTCGGGAGCAGGGATGTTTTTTTTTAATTGAGCTCCACTTACAGTAGATCGGGGAATGATCACTGATTACATCTGGTAAGGTACCTGCACAGCTGATACTATCAGGACGGTTTGTAAGGATCCAGTCTATAAGCGTGCTAGACTGCAAGGGAGCCCTGATCCTGGTAGAGTCGGAGATCAACTGATGAAAATCATGACTTTGCACTAAGGTGTGGAGGGCCTGAGACACTTTACTAGCCCAGTTTAGGTTTAGATCACCCAATACTAGGACTTCATTGTGACCAGTGGTACTATCAATTAGTTGGAGAAGTTCTTCTAGGCCTTTTAACCCTCCCACAGGAGGGTTGTAAGCACAGAATAAATGCAACTTCTTTGAACCTAGTAGGAGCGTAGAATGGATTACTTCACAAAGAGATAGTACAGGAAGAACATTTTGGCCTAGCAACAGGTGCTGTTTGTAGTAGATAGCAACCCCACCTCCACGCTTAGCGGCGGTTCTATCTTGCCTGATAAGATTGTAGTTGGGTAAAGCACACAGTGATCAGATGTAGAGGCTTAACAGGTTTCTGATAGACATAGGATGTCAGGATGGTTCTGTGCAACCCATGCTTCAGGTTCCGATGAATTATGAAGGAGGCTCCTAATATTCATGTGCACAATCCGTGGCCTTTGAGTCTGTCCAGGTAGCATTATTTGTTGACTGGTTGGTTGTTATAGGTCCGGATTTTGTTCAGTATCCCCAGATAAGAGTAATAGCTAAGCGAAGGAAGTGCCATAGCTACGGTGTAAGTGTAAAGTTAGGGAGGAGATTTACAGACTACAGGTTTATGAAGGAGTAGGCAAGGTGGTAAATGAGTTTGTGGGGAATAATAAGTGAGAAAGTGTCAAGGGATGAGGAAAGGATGTTTGAGACGAAAAGTGTCTGTGATCTAACGCTAGAAAACACCCCAGTAAAGTGTTTTTAATTTTGAAGGGGACATGGACTAAAAAAGGGTTAAAAAGTAATGGAATAGTTAGAAGAGTTACAACGTATTTAATGTCCATAGTGAGTATAAGTTTAGAAAGATATTTTGATTGTCTGAGAAAGAGCTCTATCTAAGAGGAAAGAGGGTTAGAGGAGTTTTAGAATTATAATAGTTGCTTTAAAACAGTTAGGAAGCTGGATTGTTCAAAAACGCCCTCTAGTTGTGGACTATTATAACCTGCTAATGGAAATCTATGGAGATAGTTAATTTCCACTCAGGGGCGTTTCAGGACTATTTAGAGGCGTGGCCTAGCCCTATAAAGCTAAAGCCGGCCAAGGGCAGTCCCTGCACCATTTTGGTTGCCCTTCTCTGCCTCAATTTGGTTAATGTTCTTGTGAAGGTGTGGCCTCCAGTACTGCATGCAGTACTCCAGATGGGGACTAACCAGTGTCTTGTAAAGAGGGATTATTACCTCCCTCTTCTGACTTGTGATACCCTTACTAATAACACCCCAACATCCCTCTAGCCTTACCTACTGCTTTAGTGGTCTGCTTGGATGATTTCAGGTCATCAGTGATGATGATGCCCAAGTCTCTCCCTTGTGACTGCCAGCAACTCCCCTTCCAGCCTATGCATGGCTTCAGGGTTTCTCTTCCCTACGTGCATGATCTTGCACTTCTTTGCATTAAACCCCAGTTGCCACTCTTCCGACCATTTTGCCAGTTTATCCAGATCTCTTCTCATTCTGCCCACCCTGTCTGGATCATCTACTCTGTTGCAGATCTTAATGTCATCTGCAAACAGACAAACCTTACCCTCCAGTCCATCTGCAATGTCACTAATGAAGATATTGAAGAGGACTGGCCCCAGGACTGATCCGTGAGGTACCCCTCTTGTTACTTGCATCTCTTCTGACTATATCATTTACCACCACTCTCTGTTTTCTGCCCGTCAGCCATTTTGCCACCCAATTTACCAACTTCTGACCCCACCCGGAGCCTACCAAGCTTATTAATCAGTCTACTATGTGGAACAGTATGGAAAGCTTTGCTGAAGTCATGGTAGGTGACATCAACTGCTCCGCCTTGGTCCACCACTCTGGTTACCCATTCAAAGAAATCTATGAGATTAGTCTGACAGGACCTTCCTTTTGTAAACCAATGCTGTCTTGGATCCTGTGCTCTTATGGATTCCAGGTGTTTCACTATCCTTTCCTTAAGGAGTGCCTCCATAATCTTGCCCACTACTGAGGTAAGATTGACTGGTCTGTAGTTCCCTGCCTCCTCTCTGCTACCACTCTTGTGAAGTGGGATCACATGAGCTGTTCTCCAGTCTTCTGGGACCTCTCCTGTGCTCAGAGACTCACTAAACAGTTCTGATAATGGCTCTGCTAGTTCAACCCTTAGCTCCTTTAGTACCCTGGGATGTATACCATCAGGTCACATTGCCTTGTCCACCCTGAGCTTATCGAGCTCTTGTGGGACCCTTTCTTTTGTGAAGGAACTAGTGCACACCTCCTTCCCCCCTGTGTCCATGGTGCTGAGCTGTGGGCCCTGCCCTACCTTTTCTTCAGTAAATACTGAGCAGAAGTATCTATTTAGGATGGATGCTTTTACATGGTCCTCCTCCTCACATGCCGCCTTATCTCCTTTGATCTTAGCAATACCCCCTCTTGACTTTCTTCTTTCACTAATGTATCTATAGAAAGTCTTGTCACCTTCTTTTACTGTTTGTGCTAGTGTTTCCTCAGTTTGGGCCTTTGCCTGCCTTACTGCCTTCCTTGTTTCCCTTAGGGAAGTTTGGTATGCCTCCCTATCTTCATCCTGCTGTGTTCCCTTATATTTCCTAAAGGCCAGCCTTTTGGCTCTGACCTTTTCTTCTACTGTTTTTGAGAACCAAAGTGGTTGCCTTCTTCTTTTGCACTTCCTTTTCTCTCTAGCACAATGGGATATTGTTTCAAGTATTGCATCCTTAATGCTTGCCCACTTTGCCTGTACCCCCTCACCTTTATTTCTTTTTGCCAGGGCTAGCTTAACTCTATTGGTTTATGAGCTCCCACCTCTGGTTAGTGCCCATACTAGGTTGAATTCTGGTCAGGTACCCTTTTACTACTTCCCCCATCCTCCCAAAGTCGGCCCTCCTGAAGTCCAGCACTCTTGTGCCAGATTCCATTCCTTCCTTGCCCATATCCAGTGTGAGCCATACTGAGTGGTGGTCACTCTCTGACAGCAGTCCTTCCACTGTAAGTTCTCTCACAAACTCCCCATTTGCCAGCACAGGGTCAAGGGTATTCCCTAACCTGGTTGGTTCACTGACCATTTGCAGCAGGAAGCTGTCCTGGAAGGCATCCAGCAGTACCTGCTCCCTTCTATTCCTGGTTGTTGAGGTACTCTAGTCCACTCCTGGCATGTTGAAGTCCCTCACAATCACCACACTACCCTTCTCACAGGTCCTCCTGATCTGTCCCGCTAGTTCCCTGTCTAACTCCTCCGTCTGAGATGGCGGCCTGTACACCACTCCCATTCTGAGAATCCTATTCTTGGAATCCTGGATTTGCATCCAAAGTGACTCCGTACTACCCTCCTCCCCTTCCTCCCTTACACATTTCAGTCCTTCCTTCACATATAGTACCAACCCCCTTTCCCAATCACCCTGTCCCTACGAAATAACCTGTACTCTGGTACAGACAGGTCCCAGTCATTGTATTGGGTGGCTCATGTTTCTGTGATAGCTGCAATGTCCACCTCTCCCTCTGCCATGAGCACCTGTAACTGTGCAGTTTTCCTCCCAAGGCTCCTAGCATTAAGGGTAACCACCTTCCACCCTTCCCCCCTCCCATCCTGCCCTCCTTTGCTAGCATCACCAATAGTACTTGCCATTTGTCCTTTGTCACTGTTATGGGGGTAAGCTCATATGATTTCCCAACCTGTGGTCTCTGCATGTCTCTTGCCTACTTGCCACCCCCAGCTCCTAGTTTAAATTCCCAACTTCCTCTATGTACACCTCCATCCTCTGTTTCGACACTTTCTTTCCCTCCCCACTCAAGTGTAGTCTGTCCTTGGCATAGAGACTACTGTCCTCCCAGGTCCCTCCCCACCCCCCAACAGCCCATCCCTTTAGCATGACACCAGGTTTTTGGCCATCTGTTAAATTCCTCTATTCTCAGCTTTCTTGTTGTGCTTGTCTTGTTCACTGGAAGTATCTCTGAAAAAGTTACTGATCTTCCTACCCCCTCACATAATTGTCCTCGTTCCTCAAACCTCCTCTGGACTGTATCTACTGTCTTGTCAGCCAGGTCATTCGTCCCAAGACGTATAATTAAATGAGGCTTGTCCCAACTCCTTCTAGCATATTTCAGAACAGATTGTCCCACCCTTTCTGCTGTCATTCCTGGCATGGCCTCCACTCCAATGCGACTATACCTCTCCCCCTTGCTACCCCACCTGACTCCTCTTAGTATTGAATCCCCCAGCATTAAGATTCCACCCCTCTTACTTCCTGCTTGCTTCCATTCATCTCCATCTCTCATTCCCAGCTCCTCTTCTTCCTCTTGCACATTATTTCCCCCTTTTGCCCCTGTTGCAATTCTCCCACCAGAACTTCCCCCTGCTCCGGTTTGGTCCAGGCATTTATCAATTAGTCCTCCAATTGCATCACCTCCCTCCTCCTTCTTCCCCTCTAGCAGTGCAAAACTATTTTCTGAAGATGCTTCTATAGAGGTTTCTGGTAAAACTAACAAAACAACCTCTGGTGTTTTTTCAACCCATTTCTTCAGGAGGTTAGCATGGTATATCATAGTAGGAATTTTCCTATCAAGGGTCTCAATCTCATAGTTAACTGTGCCAGTACGTCTAAGCACTTTATAAGGCCCTTGCCACTTCATTAACAGTTTATTGTCTGTAATGGGTAACAGTAGCAAGAACTTTTCACCTGGCTCAAAAACTTTTTTTGCACCCTGGTCATAATACACCTTCTGCTGGTTTTGGGCCTCTTCCTGATTACTATGGGCACTTTCAGCATATTTTTCCAGTTTCTTTCTCAGGGCACACATAGTGTAAGAGATGTAATAGATTTTTTCTGAGCAGGGTTATCTTCCCATGTTTCTTTTATTATATCTAGTGGTCCTCTAGGTTGTCTACCATATAACATTTCAAATGGTGAAAAACCTGTTGAGATTTGTGGCAGTTCTCTGTAAGCAAAAAGCAGGTAAGGTAAGTACTGGTCCCAGTCTTTCCCGTCTCCTTTTACAAACCTTTTTAAAATGTGTTTAGGGTTTGATTATGTAAGCCCCTTCTCTTTGGAGGGGCTTATGCTCCCATTAGGGACCCCTTTCCACTCCTACCCCCCCAAGCTAGGGAACTTATTAGTGCTCTGGGGGGGTTAATTCCTGCTGGATGCCTAAAGGTGGCAGCAGAGGACAGGTTAGCAAAGATATATAAGAGATGGACACAGGAAGTTTGAGGCCTTTTCCAGCCCAGGCACTAGGCCTGAGGCTGGAGGGGGGCGGCTGGAGGAGCAGTAGAGGCAGGCAAGGAAGGAGGTCGACGATCCAAGTTGGGCTTGTGGGGGACCCCCCAAAGTTGGTAGACAGGGATGGCTTCTGCAGCGAAGTGGCATCGAGGGGCCGGGAAGGGAGCTCCGAAGGGAGGATGGCCAGCCAGGTACCTGCATCGTTGGGATAGAATCATAGAAATCTGTCAGCAGAAAAGGACCCCAGGGCCCATCCAGTCTGCCGAAACCCCCTCCTCTGAGAAGACCCCCACCCTCCCTTCCCACCTGCCCCCTGCCAGTTAGGCCCATCGTATCCGGGCTCTCTTGAATTTGTCTACTGTATCCACCCCACCATCCATTCCAGCAGTCTGTTCCATGGCTGCACCACCCTCTCAGTAAAGAACCTCTCCTGATGTCCCCTCTGAATCTCCCCCCCCTCTAGTTTGTAGGTATGCCTTCTAGTGGAATTGTTCTTACTCATTCTGAAGATGCTGTCGACCCTCACCCTGTTTATGCCCTTCAAGTACTTGAATGTCTCCACCATATCAATCAATCCAATCAATCGTGTGCAAGTTCATGGAGACCATACTTAAGGAAAGGTTGGCTAGATAAGAATATCTAGAGGAGTATGGTCTCCAGGATGCGAAGCAGCACAGCTTCATGGGGGGAGATCATGTCAAATGAATCTGATTGACTTCTTTGACTGGGTCACTAAGACAGGGGCCAAGTGGCAGACATCCTCTATTTGGATTTCGGCAAGGCCTTTGACTCTGTGCCCCAGAAAAGGTTGATCAGGAAGTTGGCGGATCTCGGGGTTGAGGATAAGCTGTCCAGATGAGTGGAAAACTGGCTGAGTGACAGAACCAAAAGGGGGTTTGTTGGGGGAAGAGTTATCTTGCACCAGAGAGGTCATCAGTGGGGTCCCGCAGGACTCAGTGTTGTTCAATGTCTTCATCTACTGATATACACTACCGGGACCGCTCATCTCCACGACAGGAAGGGGAACTTGTAGCGTCACTATTTCCGTCTCATAAAACACCATCATTTTCTTTGATCCTTCTCCCGGGTGCATCTTAATTTCATTCTGCTCATCCACGGTTCCAGTCTAATACAACAAAAACATCTTTACAGAGACAAAAATAAAGGTGCTACTCTCTCAGGCACAGCACCTTCCTGCGGCACTCATGCTTGCACAGTACCACACCTCTCCATCACCAATACTTCCTGCCCCAGGGCAAATACAGGATCTATAAAAAAAAAATCCCTTTCCTCTTGTCCACATCTCTTTCAAAGGAGGGACCATCCGTCCACTCCTCCTGCAAAATATAAAAAGCTGATATATTTGTTTGTCTGTTTTTTTCCTCTTTCATCCACACCTCAGCCCTCAAGGAAAATGAGTATCATAAATTGCTAGTGGTGCAGCTCTTCCTTCCAGAAGGCACGTATACTGGCACTAGGGCACTGTCCAACATGCTGGACAATAGGAGAAACTAAAAAACCAGCTCACAGAGGCCTGTAACCACATAACATATCTCAATCACCTCTTAACAGCCGACCCACTGGCTCCCATTCACCAAACCACCTCCACCAAAAGAAGTAGCCCATGCCATCCTCAGGCATCTGGTACTGGAGAATGGCAGGTGGTAAGAAGGAGCATGGGCAGGTTCCATAGGTCTCAGCAGCAGTCCCCAAATCAGGATATACACATCCCAACGTTGAACAGATTTGCACCCTTGGCCATTGCAATTAACAAGGGGGGCAGACCTAGTCCAGTTAACCAACGTACAAGTTCAAAACAAAAAGCAAGCACTGGAGGCACCCCAAAGGAGCAAAACATCAGGGAAAATAGGAAAATTGTTATCGTCGGGGATTCCATAATTCGAGGAGTGGAATCCCACCTACCTCAGCACCCTGATACTCAAGTAACTACCAGGTGCCTACCCGGGAGATCTGCAAAGAGAGATACTGACCGTATTGATCGTCTCATACGCAGAGAAGGAAAGTGCGCTGGCGTTTTTGTCCACCTAGGCAGAAACGACCTGGCAAATCAGTCAGTTGAGGAGACCAAACACCAGTTATCTCATCTAGGGGAAAAGTTATCACCAAAATCGCCGATCATAGCCTCCTCAGAGGTCCTACCAGTATGGGACAAAGAAGGCAGCACGCAGGAAATCCGCAAAGAGGAAATCAGGGAGCTGAATGTTTGGCTCCAAAACTTGTGCCTGGAAAAAAGGATACCTCTTCATTGGGAATTGGAGGGACTTCTGGGACAGGAGTCTATTCTGTTACGATGGCCTGCACCTGACCAAGAAAGGTGTTAGAGCTCTAGGGCAGAAATTCGACATCTTAATGGACCGTTTAAACTAGGCACTGGGGAGAGGGTAGAAACACAAACACAATTCACTACCTCTCCCCATAAATTCACCCTATCAGAGGGGACAAACAAAGAATGGAGCAGGAAATGGGATAGGTTGCGTTCAGGGAACAATACTGAAAAAGGCTCAGTATTGCAACAGGGACCCAAAAGGGGGGAAAACCAGGCCTGGAAAGCCATGTACACAAACGCACGTAGCCTAGCAAACATAATGGCTGCCCTTTCAGCTATTGTTGCAAAGGTTAATCCGGACTGGGTCACCATCAGGGAGACATGGTTTAAGGACAGCCATGACTAGGAGGTAACTATTCTGGGATACTGCCTTTTTTGAAGGGGCAGACCTGGAAGAAAAGGGGGTGGGGTGGCAATATATATTAGGGAGGGAACAAATGCTACCATGGCCCAGGACATTCACACTGAAGCTGAGACTCTTTGGGTTACTCTTGAAGCTGGAACAGGTGCAATTACTAGAACAGGAGTATTGTACAGACCTCCAGCAATCAGCTTGCAGGGGGACAAGAAGATACTAGAATCCATTTACAATATGAGTATTAAGGAGGATATAGTATTGGTGGGCGACTTCAATTTACCAGACATAAATTGGGGAATGGCTACCACTCTACCACAGAAAGAAAGCCCAATGCTAGGGCATGTTAAAAATAATTTTATTTGAAATACAGCACCCCCCCGTCAACGCACATTTCACATCCTCAGATGCTTTTTTTGAGTAACAAAGACAGCAGATCAGGACAGTGCTGTGGATGTAATATACCTAGACTTCAGCAAGTCCTTAGACTCGGTCCCACATAGAAGACTATTGAACAAACTTGCCAGTACAGGAGTTGGGCATAAAGTGGTAAACTGGGTACGGAGCTAGCTTAGTGGAAGGACTCAGAGGGTACTGGTAAATGGCCAACTATCAGAGAAGAGAGGTTTAACTAGTGGTGTGCCACAGGGATCGGTACTGGGGCCTATCCTCTTCAATATTTTTATCAGTGACATATCTGTGGACCTAGAAGGCAAGGTGTGTCTATTTGAAGATGACACAAAGATATATAATAGGGTAGACACTCCGGGGGAGGTGGAAAGGATGAGAGCTGATTGTCAAAGACTAGAAAGGTGGACAAAAACTTGGCGATTAAATTTCAATGCCAAAAAGTGCAAGATCATGCACCTAGGAAGGAAAAATCTTTGTGAGGAATACCTCCTGTGTGGAGTGAGATTGGAAGCCACAAAGCAGGAGAGGGATCTGGGGGTGATTATAACAGACGACCTGAAAACATCAAGGGAGGCTTAGATGGTAGGAGAATGTCAGGATATACAGGAGCCCATGTGATCCAGTGTAGGAGTGTTTGGGCTGCCAGGGCTGTAGGGACAGTGGCAGGGTTCCCACAGGGGAGGGGCCAGTGGCAGAGGTCCTCTCCCATACCCAGAGTGGCAGGGCAGCTCAGGCATAGAGGGAGCCAGGAGTGTCCTTCACCTATACAAAGGGACCTGTGTGGAGGGGTAGGTCCTGGGACGCCGACATTTAAGGGTGGGTGGCAGGTCTTTGGACAGGCCTTTGGGGGCAGCTTCTTGGAGCTTAGTTCAAGCCCAGGCTGTGTCGGCAGGGATGTGGACCGGAGGCTGGGACCATTCTTAAATGGTCATCTGAGAGCTTGGTAAAGAGAAAGGGTGCCATAGTAGAGGAGGGGGCTGCTAAGAGGGCCTGAGTAGTGGCAGTGCTCAGTACTCTATCATGGCAGGGCAGCCCAGGAGGTGCAGCTCAGGCACTGGAGCAGGGCTTGATTTGAGGGCCTCAGCACCAGTAGGGCGCGAGAGAACATATATGGCTGTCGTCAGGGGACCAGTGCGGGAAGTACTTGGTGCACCGGCAGCTTCAGGTTCCAGGTGGGAGAAGAGTATATGGGTTACAGGGCCTGGGTCAGAAAGGAAAAATCATGGTACCCCTTGAGATTTGGGCCAAGGTCCAGGGGCCAGGTGGGGGAAGCAGCATGCTTCTCTGCTCCAGAGATAGGGCAGCTGACCAGAGCCAGACCAGATAGAGAGAGAGGATGAAAGGGTAACGTAACATAGAAAAGGAAAAGAAAGAGTTTGGGGTTACCAGCATCAGTGAGCCAGGAGCCTGTTGATTCTTCAAGGGAAGGATCTGCTTGGGCAAGCCATCCAAGATACAGGGGTGAAGATAACCTGCTTGTACTGTCTGTATAACAGTCAGCTCAATAGGTCCAGCATTAGGTGAACTATAAAAAGTTTAGATAGCCCCATGGAGCTGCTTTATTTATTTGTGAAGGATGGGACCCCTGTACTCCTGAAATCATTTGGAATGCAGGTGCTAAAATGAAGAAGCTGTTGGGAAGAAACTTGGTAGTGATTTCTCCTTTATTTAAGTTGAAAAGGGGGAAAATGAAATGAAAAGCCCCTTGTATTTATTTTGTGTCTTAAGTTGTAATTCCAGGAGGTGACCATCAGGCTGCACCAGGATCGAGGGGCTCGGGAACTCAAAGGAGACAGAAGGCTGCAGGTGTGGAGGTTCTGCATCTGGCGGCCAGAGGTTTGGTACGAATCCAGTTCAGGGAGGTAGAGATTGAGAGTGGACGGTGTGATGAAGCCGTCGAGAGGTAGGACAGATGCTTTCCTATCTTTATTTCAGGTGCACTAACTTGGAGTTTGTTTCACATTGTGGTAATCCTTCTTTTTCCCCCGGAACATCTGCGATGATAAAATGATGCCCCTAGACAGAGGGGGGAGGGGCGGTTACAATTAAAATGCTCAATAAGACCAGCTGTCTGAGGGTAATAAGGGGAGGTTCTTATGGCAGTGATACCTAGCAGTTGGTACAGCCCCTTCAACAATGCAGTGCCAAAATTACTACCCTGTTCAGTAATGCCCACCCTGCTGAAAATTTTGGCCAGCTCTGCTGCCACTTCCGGGGCTGTGACAGTATGCATTGGAACTACCTCTGGATATCGAGTAACATAGTTACATACTAACAAAATGAATCAATTACACTTTTTACTTTTGTCCAACGGGCCAATCACATCCATTGCAGTTCTCTCAAAATGCACATCTATCAATGGTAGGGGTACCAGGGGCACCTTGTCTTTTTTACTCACTGGGGCTACTTTCTGACATTCAGCACAAGAATTGCAATAGGTACCAACATCTTCATGAATTCCAGGCCAGTAAAGACTGCACAGCAATCTGGCAAGGCTGTGATCCTTCCCCGAGTGACCAGCCCTAGGACTATCATGTGCTGTTTGTAACAACTCAGTTTTATACTTCTTTGGTATGACCAATTGTTCTATCTGTTCCTGCATCTGGGAATTAGCCCAAACTCTGTACAGTAGCCCATTACATTTTTTAAACATTGGTAAGCCCTGTTTTTGTTTCACCCACAGCTGCTTAAAATAACATTGGAGAGAAACATTGTTAGTTTGCTCAGAAACAAAATCACAATCAGTTATCAGTTTAGTTTTAGCATTTTCATATATTAACCCCTTATGTCCATTAGTCTTTTTTGCCACTGCTTTCTCAGGCATTTTCTTTCTTTCCTGGACTTCTGGATCTTGGAGCTGTGCTCAGACAAGTCTGAATCAAAATCACCAAAAGGAAAAGAGTCTCCAACATCTGAAATTTTCTTTGCCTGTGCTCTTGTTACCATGCTGCTGAAATTGCAGGTGTTACTTCCTCTAAGATTAACTCAGTAAATTCTGGAAAGTAATTTCTAATAATCACAGGTACAGGTAACTTAGGTACTACCCCACTTTCATTTGGTGCAACACTCCATTAATATACAGAGTCACTTGGGTGGTGGGATAGTATCGAGTGTCCCTGTAGATGAAGATGGCACCAGTACCTTGTCCTTTTGCACTTCAGCGTACACTATGGTCTGTCTGCTTCCCGAATCAGTAAGTCCCTTCACAGTCTTATCTCGCTTCTTGATATCTGTTAAATACTTGCCCAAATTTGCTGAGTCCAAATCTGCTCCAGTGTTACCCTCCTTATTTTTATGGCAGTTTCTTGCAATATGGCCTGGAATACTACAGTTATAGCAAGCAATGTCTTTGGGTATAGATTTGTTACCCCCACCAGAGTTCTGATCTGACCTGGAGTTAAATTGGGAAAAGAGGGTCTTACCAGTCCTTGGCTGTTACTTCGCTGCTGCAGTGTCTGTCAGACCATGTGACAGTCCTTGGCTAAAGGAACGGCCTTTTCTCCACTTTGTGGTTGGTGTTCTTTTATCCAGAGCTGCACATCTGTAAACAGGATGTTGATGAATTGCTCCATTGCAAATATGTTGATGATCTGTGGGAATGTTTTGCCCTCTGGTTGGATCCATTTAATGAGTTCTCTGAGTCAAGTGAAGGCTTCTTGAGGATTGTTAAATGAGTTGTACTTCAGGGACTGGAATCTCTGCCTGTAGGTCTCTCCTGAGATATCATCTCTTTTCAGGATTTTTCTTTTCACAAGGTCATAGTTTTCTGAATGCTCAGTGTCCATATTGCTTTAAGCAAGTTGAGCTTTACCTGTCAGGTAAGGTACTAGCCTGATTGCCCATTGCTGCTTTGGCCACTGGCAGACTCCAGCAGCCCTTTCAGAAGTTGTCAGGTGGGAGCAGCAAGATGGTGGGCATGCTTTAAAGACAGCTTGGCACTACAGAAATTACTAAATCGGTTTAATTCATAGCATTTGACCTTTAAACAGCTTATAACCATAGTATCACACGGCAGAATATCTGAACACAACATGGGACCGAAAAAAGACTAGAGGCATGTGCCTCTTAGCCTTGATCCTTTCTTAATGCCATCAACATCCTCTAAAGGATTGGGGCCTATGACCTCTGATGGAGATACAATGACGGACATCCAAACAACAAAAATCTTGGCCATGCTTGTTAAAGTACAGGCTACTATGGAAGAAACTAACCAGCAGCTGGCAGCTGTTGAAGCAAAAGTAAATGAAAGTGAGGGCAAAATCATGGAGAACGCAGTGGCGATAACAGAACTCAGGGATACTGGTGTCCAGCAAGCTGTCTGTAATGCCACATTTGTTTGGGACTTCAATTCCTGTGAGCCAAGGTAGAGACTCTAGAAAACACCCAAAGACAAGCGAATGTCAGGATTGTGGGTTCCCCCAATGCTTTGCAGGCAGAGTGGACATTATACCAGCAATAAGTAAAATGATCTTCGAAGACATACAGCTTCTGCCTGCAGGTGATGGGGTTAAAGTTTTAAAAACCTACGCTATCCCACAAAGGCCCTGACCACTTGGAGATCAGTCACAGAGATCTTTAATGGCAATTGCCACTCTTTCTGTGCTGGGGGCTTGGAGCCTGCTTCTTCAAATGGCTCGCTGACAAGGAGACATTATTTGGGAGGGAAGTAAACTTACCATCTTTCCCGACATCTCCTCTCAAACCCAAATGAGGAAAAAAGAATTACAAATAACAGTAAAAAGCACTCTAGCAGAAGGGTATTGTGGCACAGCTTAATTTTTCAGCGTAACTCCAGGTACATTATAACTCTTGTACCCACATCTTTGCAGATCCTGACACAGCATCAGCATTTACAGAAAAAATAATCTTGCAGCAAAACACATCTGAAGATGAACAAAATAATCACAATGCTGATTGGTGACTTTGAACCAGAATCGGGACAGCTATCCCAGTATGCTGGAGCAATGCCTCTGATTTGACACTGTTAGTCATTTCATTAATCGGCAGTCAGACACCTCTGTCCCTTGTACTGTGCTTTTGTGTACTGATACATGCAGTTGAATGCTCATATAGCCATCTTGTGTGATGTTTCACTTTATTATAGACCTTTATTATAACTGACCCGTTGGTTGGTATAAGAGTAGTTAAAGTTTGGCATGTTTTACACGCAGCACAGTTTGTGAACTTTACTATGTCCTAAAATATTGTATGTCTGTTACCCAACGAGGCAGAAGAAGCAGTGCTATGCAGCCGTGGGATTGCACTTCAGCTTGACAGCACTCAGGCTGTCTTGCATAATATGAAGTGCTTTTATACTGTGCCTATCAGCCCTCCCACAAATTCACAGTTGCTGCATGGGGCTTGGAATGCTGGTGCTAAGATTGGTTTGTTATCCTATTAGGTGGGAGTGTAAACTCCTACAGCATTACCTTGCTGGATTTTACTCCTGTTTTATGAAGGACCTTGGCAGGTTCCAGTTCATGAATGGGCTTTAACACCTGTTTTTTTCATGTCTATAATCACCTGGTCTGTACGTTTTTGACTGGGTCTGCGTACTCTAACCTTTCTCTATGTATTGTGGCATATGCTGTAATATCATAAAATTTATAAATAAAAGTTAAAAAAAAAGTTGTCAGGTATGCTTTGATATCATCTGAGGGACACAGCATTGTAAGTTTAATGTCCTTTAAGTTGTTTTGTTTTGTTGCTCTGCTGGACCGGTGCCAGATCCTCCAGCTCTGATAGCTTGCAAGGCATCCAGCCATCACTGCTCTTCTCTTCTCTTCTCTTCTCTTCTCTTCTCTTCTCTTCTCTTCTCTTCTCTTCTCTTCTCTTCTCTGCTGTTCCTGTTGCTGCATCTCTTCTCTGCTGTCCCTGTTGCTGCATCTCTTCTTTTCTCATCTTCTCTGTCTCTCCTTGTTGTGTAGCCTACCATTTGAAGAAGGCAGACATGCTCTCAGGTCCTTTCCCTGCCTATTTTTCTTCTTCCATTACTGGTTTTGGCTGTACAGTCTCAGTTTGGACTTTTGACTCTGCTAGTTTGGCTGCCATTCTTCTGGTAAATGTCTTCTAAGCTTCCCTGGCACCAGGTCTAGTATCCACACATACAACTTGTGGCTGTGAGTTCGTACAGTGTAAATCCCATTTAGTCTGACACCATCTGTCATTGAGGTGCAGGTCAGGATGCATAGGCAAACCAGAAGTTATAAAATTCTCAAGTTGCATTTTATTATTATTAGCAATAACAGCAAAAAATAACATTGTTCAAGATAACTCTTACAAAAGCAGTACAAACAAAGAAAATAAAGTCCTTCATCTGGGGGTTTCTTTTCAATCTCTCACTCTCTCTCTCTCTCTCTCCAACAAAAGACTGCTCTCTTTTTATAAGAAGCCTTTGCCTGGCAATTATTTTCTGTATCCCCAGCTCATTAAGAGACATCCTGTTCCTCATAAAATATATCAGAGTTCATGTCAGTCTCTTTCCTAAGCTGGCTTGAAAATAGAACACTGTGCCCCAAGCTGGCCTCCTGCTGACAATTTTGCAAACAAGCCTGAGGAGGTCAAACTGCATCCCAAGGTTAACCCCCTGAGTTCCAAATAGCTTTTTGCAATCATTTCAACAATGTAACTATATACATTTTCATACCAGAGAACCCAATTTCACATAAAGATCCATATTTACTTATAGCCACAGATAAGCCGGGGAGAAAGATAGAAATGGCAAGAAACTGCAGAAGATAGTGGTTGGGGAGAAGTGTGAGACTGTCAGAGTGATCAGTTCCTAGGTCTCACAAGAAAATTTGATTGCACAATCAGACAGACAAGAGACAGAAAAGGAGAGGATAGAATAAATCCTTGCTTTTAACTCTTTCTGTTTAACAAATGGGACAGGGTCTTATTCAACCCTGTCACAGGGCTCCTTGGAGTTCCTGGTCTTTATACTGTTATCATTCCTCCATGGCCTAGAGCCTTTGAGGAGGCATCCAGGGCAGTGTGAGGCATCCCTTCTTCAATCCAGCCATCCTCAGGGCTCTCCTCATGCAATATTGTGCACCCACAGTGTCCACAGGTGAGGTATTTCACCCCTTCTTGGGGAGTGAAGCACTGTGGACCACATCAGGTCCTTGGATGCCCTTGGCAGGAAGGCCTTTTCCTTGACACACACCCTAATTTACATTTCTGCACACGAGGCACATATGGCAACCTATAACCATCAACTATGGTTGCAGCTAAGCACACTCTTGGCTACAGTGCCACAGAGCAAAACAGTCAGGCTGGCCATTGGCCTTTCTGCTCGGGGCCAGGAGGTAGTGCAGCACCAGTTGGGGGCATCTTATGATGCCAATGATGGACCTCCAGGTTAGCAGGAACTGCAGTATGCATCAAGCAGATGGCATGGATTTGCCTGTCCCGACTGGTACCTTCAGCCCAGCCAAAGGTACTTAACTTGCACTTCCAGAGGGCTAATTTCTTCTCTTAGGGACAGATGGGAACTGTCGGGAAATCTTCCTGCTCCTGTGCCACAGGTGCCCCCACCTTGCCCTGACTGGTCTTAGGTCTTACCAGACTTGTGAGGAGCTCCTGCATGAAGTGTTTTCCCCATGCAGAGGCAAGGCAAGGAAAGGCAAGTTTATTTGTTAGGCACCTATGCTGGACTATGAGTGCTGTACAAGCAGGATAAAAATATTTAAGATACATACACCATAATAAACAAATTGGGATAAAATGTAGCAAAGTCTGAAATTATGCCATCCTAGATTTTTTATAACAGAATGTGGTCGCAAATGCCACATTAAATAAGTAAGTTTTAACAAACCCTTTAAAAGTTCCAGTGAGGGCTGAGAGTATCTGTTACTCTCAGGGTGAGCCACCTCTTCCCTCAGAATAGAAGGGGAAAGTTTGGTACTCTGACCCATAAGTTGGAATCAGTGGTGAAGATTGATTCTTGGATGATATGAAAATGTTATACTTACTGTAACTTTTCTTTTGGACACACCTTGGCCCTCCTCATCTTACCCCTCCTATGCCCCAGGACTGTGGTCATGTCCGCCTGCGTTCACCCCAGATTTCCCTCCGGGGAGGGTCCCCTTCATATCTCTCTGAATGGGGCTACGTCATGTAGTCTGGTGGCTGTGGGAGTCCTCAGCCTAGGCTTCATGGGGGGGGGTTTCGGCAATCAGCCTTGGCGGCAGTTTTTTGTCCCCCCCTTTGGTGGGAGGTGTGGCATGCAATGATGTAAGGGTGCATGCGCCCACATCTGGCACACCTCCTGGAACTACCAAGCCTCGCCTGTGCTGGCCTCCAGCCTCCACTTGGAGTCAATTGCAGACCGAGTGCTTTCCCACCTTCCCCCCGGAGGAGGAGAGCAGTCCATTGGACACTCAATCCTTCTCCCCTGGATGAACTTCTGACTCCGCGAGCTCACATCTGAACTTGGGTCATCAGCATCGCAAGCAAAAATCCAACTGCTGTGCCAGTGGGACAGCTCTACTTACTGTAACTTGATTTTCCAGAATATCTTCACCATTGATTACCACACCCGCTCACCATCCCCTGCTGTGGCAGATTCAGGGCCTCTGGGCAGCTCAACCTGACAGTGCTGGCCGGCACCACTTAGTGACAGGGCATCTCTTTACTTGGACTCCCTATGGAGTAGTTATAAGAGAAATGGGGTTGGGACCCATTGCTGGGTTCCCAGTCCCACTAAAAAAACCTCAAACTGGGGTGAGGGTTCCTTTTCAGGCCCCTCATAACAACCAAAAAAAAAAGGAGGAAAGGCAGCTCCCTTCCTCCCTTTTCCTTTTTGTCCTCTTTCTCCCTGCCCGGAATATATCCTCTTATTGGGGTACATCCTTATTAGTTGCTAAATGCAATCTATGCCTCTGAGCACTATCCAGTCTAACTCCACTTGTCTGTGGAGAGGTGCTGTGCACTGGATTGGATTAAGTACACAAACTCTTACACAGGATACATCCCTGTGGTTACAGGAGAAATAGGTTGTTTTCTCTGATGTTTTTTTCTTCTATGTCAGTCTAACTTTTTGCTTTGTGTGTCCTTTTTCTTCCCTTATGCCAGCTGGGCTGTTAGCCCATTACCTTAGGGGGTGCATTGGGAGATGAACACATCTCAATTCCTTTGTGCTGTTCTGTCCCACAACTCTCCATGCACATGAGATTCCATTTTCTTTTTCCTGATGGGAAGAAAGTGAAATAATTTAACTGACTATTCAGTCAGTCCTCTGTCTGGTAGCATGGGATTTGTTTTTGCGAGAGTCTATATGGTTCATTCTTTTTTCTGGCATATTATGCCATCTCAGTTGTAAGGGGATCCCAATTCTTGGTATCCCCCTCTTGCCTTTTCTGCCAGAACCATATGCTTCAAGGCTGCTGCCGTTAAGATCACTGTCCCTCTCTCCTATCTGGCTAGTGGTGTGAGGCTCTGGTTCCATACCCAACTACCCCTTTGTTTCACCTAGTGTGCCCTGTTTTTCTATCCAAAGTTTGGTAGTCTGGTTTTATCTTGTAGTTTATTAGGATTCCTATATCCTTTCCCGATCCCTTTGGGCTAGTAAAAATCTTAGCCCTCTCTTAGTTTTTTTTCCACATTATTTCTTTCCTAGAGAACAGAACTGAGATTAGTGAGGGAGCCTGCAATGGTTATTGGCTGGCATGTGGCACCACATAGTGAGTGCACAGGTGCTGTGCCCTGTAGCTGTTGCTTGCCCCCCCCCCGGCAAAGGCTTTGCACTGGCGGGGTCCTAATGCCTTCATCCCAGACCCATAAGTGGTTATCAGTGGTGAAGTTATTCTGGAGGATCAACAGTTATGGTAAGTACATTTACTTCTCTCTGTTCTGCACAAGCAAGACAAATGCTTACTTCTCGGCACTTGGTGCCTAGACTGGTGGCCCAGGTTAAGGTGCATCTGGTTATACAGATTTCTCCTTTACTATCTCACCAAGCTGTTTTACAAGGAAGACCAAGTGGCCCGTGCTCAGAAGGGCAACTCACCTCTTACACCCAGTTCACATCAGACATTGGGACTTAGTCTGACAATCCAAAAACCCTTCTGGCTTCCTGTTGAGGAGTCCATATGACTTCAAGTGCTAAGTTAGCATACTTTTGATGTGACCACTGCTACAGCCAAAGGTAAAATAATAAATTAACTTTATTTTTTTTCCTATGTAGGTTTTTATCCTCCTGGGAGCCCTGGCAGGTGGCTGTGGTCCTCCTTAGGGAGGAACTCTCTTCTCCGGTCCCACACGTCCCCTACTCTACCTGCCCCTGGAAGATCCCCCATGGATTGCCCCTGTGGTGGGGCCAGGGAAGAGAGCACTGGCTCCCCCCTTCAGAGCTCCAATCCAGATACCAGGGCAGCCCTTGGAGATGTGAAGCTATCATCGAACTTACCAGGCTCCATGTTTTCCACTTTTTTCCTGTCCCCCCTCCCCTACCAATGTAAAGACATCGGTACATGCCTCCCATCTCATATTGCCCTCCAGCCACCATCAGAGGGCAGTCAAGGAGCAGGATGACAAGTCTCCCTCTCACCAAGAGAGGAGAGCAGTCCTCCGGGTGCTCGATCCTCTCTCTCCCCTGCCGCCCCCCCCCAGCGGCCTGGGCTCATTCCTGAACCCAGGTCACCAGTGTGGCGTGAGGTGTAGTGACCAGTGTCTCAACCTCCAGCAGCACTGGGCCGTCTAAGTTCACTTTCTTTTATACTTTCAGTTGACGTGTGTACCGTTTTTTTCCCTCTATGCCACCACATGCACTCTGATCAGACTGAACCTCCTCTTTCTTGCTTTGCCATTAATTGTCCAGCCTACACCTACATATATGTATACATGTGTGTGTGTATATCTATATATATATTATGGTAGCTCGGTAGTGCTACTATAGTTAGGGTTGAGGAGCCATTTACATGTTAAACCTAACATTTTGCACCTTAATAACTTTGTAACTGTTCAACGGATTTTCCTGAAATTTACAATGCACGATCAAGAGTCATACATCTTGGGATCTGCCAACTTTCTTACTGTTCGGATATATGGCTGCGGAGTTATTAAGCATGATCTGTGCTCACGTTTACACTTTTTTGTGAATTCTTTGCTCGTCTCTACAGGTTGGACGGTTTGCGCGACTGATCTGAAATCTTCAGGGAACGTGCGGCTGGGGTCCCTGATGTGCCTTTTGAAGATTTCGTGAAAAAATATTAAATGGTTCAAAAGTTATTCAAAAAACAATTTCCCATTATAAGTCAATGGGAAAAGTTAACAAAAAGTTCGACAGTGTCGCAATTGCAGTTTTTACTTTTGCAAATGGCCCTTTTAATGTCACAAATCTGCCATTTTGTTTTCAGTTGGTCATCAGAAAAATGCTTGGCATTTAAATTTGGGACCCTCTAGCAACCTAATTCTTTTTGTATTCACCTAGTCGGACCCTGAGGATGCTAGGCATGTCTTTATTTTGGGGTAAAACATCCCAGAAATATGTTTTTCAGATTTCTGGAAAAAGTACTTTAGCAAAGTACTTTCGCGTTTGTGACACTGTCGAATGAATTTGCGAAAGCTTTCGCAAAGTTTGACAGTACTTTTCCAGGCTGAGGGAAAATGACAGCAATTCTTTGCCACCCTGCTGCAAAAGAACGGTTTAGTCTTTTGGGCTGAAATTTGGAGGGAACGCAGCCAACATCTCACATATGTGCCTTTCTATATTTTGGTGAAAAAATATTACAGGCCGGCAAAGTTACAGCACTCCAAAGTTGACGCTTTTTCTCATAGGATAACATTACGGCGTCCGCCGCATTACAGGAATCCTTTGCCGCCCTGTTGCAAAATAACAATTTGGTCTTTTTGGGCTGAAATTTGGAGGGAAGAAAGCCAACATCCCACAGATGTGCCTTTCAGTGGTTTGGTGAATAAATATTACAGGGAGCCAAAGTTATGGCACTCCAAACTTCTCTTTGTTTTCCCATAGGATAACATTACGGCATTCACCGCACCTTTCAGGGCCCGTATCTCAGAAACGGTGCAAGATATGGACTTTTCGTCGGAAGAGTGCTTAGCCCCCAATAGGGGCTAAGTACAAAACTAGCCAGTAAAGTCATAAATCATATGACTTTTTAATTTTTTTTCTACGTTGTACGGTTCCTGAGATATAAGCAATTTAGTATTCCAACTCCTCATTTTCTGCTCCGAGACCCATTATTATGCATACATTCTTTGTACTCACTGTCTTTCTCTATGCAGCTTTTGGGGAAAACCAGCCTGTGTGCTTACATTACTGTTACTCTTACTGCTTCTCCTTGCAGTTCCGTACCTGTTTCACTTACTGTTCCCGTCTACGGCACCATGTGCGTTACCCTTTGCGTTTCCATTTGTGCTTGCGTTTGCATTATTTTGACCATTTGTGTCTACAGTACTGTTTCTCTTTCTGTTTCACTTTGTGTCACCATGTGCATTACTATTTGCGTTTGCGGGCACCATGTTACTATGTGACAAGACATCATGTGGTGGGAGTGCAGGGCCTGAAGGGCCCCGCGCTCCCCCCACCGCATTACATTCACTATTTCTCATTATCCTTCTCAAAAAGAAGGGAAATTAGAGGCAAAAAACTCTGTTTAATGCATTAGTTAGGGGTTGTTCCACAGCGACAAAAGTGAGGAAATTCAGTGTTGGGTTGAAAGCCCCCTTTGACCCCCCTCACACCCAACCAGCATGGGGTGTGCGTTGGGGATTGTCAGCCTAACTCTCACCCCATTCTCCTATACCCTGCTTCTTCACACATCTGATGGGGTGAGAGTTAGGGCCGACACCCAACACACCCTGGATGCCGGTTGGGGTAAGAGGGGGTCCAAGGGGCTTTCAACCCAACACCAAATTTCCTCACTTTTGTCACTGTGGAACAACCCTAACTAATGCATTAAACAGAGTTTTTACATATATATATATATATATATATATATATATACACACACACACACACACACGCACTAGAGTTGCCTGGTCACTTCAATGTTAAACCCAAAGTTTGCACTTTAATAACTTTGCAGCCGTGTGACAGATTTGCCTGATATTTTGTATGCGTGGAGCGGCACCATAGATTTCTGGATTTGTCAAGTTGCGTTATGGTTGGATGAGCATTTGCTGAGCTGCCGAATGCCAAGAAATGCACAAAAACAACGGTTTTGCATGTTTCTTTGCCCTGGGATACAGCCCAGATTATTTGTCTGTCTGGTTTGAAATCTTCAGGAAGATGCAGTCTGGGTCACTGATGTGCTTTTGAAGATTTGGTGAAAAAGTATTAATCCATTGAAAAGTTATTCAAATTTTTATTTTCCCATTATAGTCAATGGGAAGAAAATATATGTGCCTCATGAAAGCTGCCACCAGTACATTTTACTGTTACAAATGACCCTTATACTGTTGTGTGGTGGCCATCTTGTTTTCAGTTATCGAGGCAGAAAAATGGCTGGCGTTTAAATTTGGGACCCCCTAGGTAAACACTGACAGTTGTATTTACCTAGTCGGGCCCTGAGCAACACAGCACAACCATTTTTTGGGGGGCAAAACTCCCAGAAATGCCTTTTCTGAGATCAGACCCCCCGTAGTGTCACAAATGGTGACAGAACAGATGCAACACTTTTGCAAATCACGAAAGTGCACCAAAAAACAGCAATTCTTAGCCACATCAGTACATCTGAATGGTTGGGTCTTTTAGGATGGAATTTGCAGAGTAGCAAGCTCTGGTCCCACATATGTACCTTTTGGTGGTTTTGGCCCAAAGGATTCAATGGGCCCATAGTTACAGCGTTCCGAATTTGAGAAATTTCCTATAGGATAACATTGCGGTGCCCGCGTCGACTTTTGGTGCCTATATCTTGAAAATTATTTGAGATACAGATTTCTCACTATGGGAGGACTAAGCCTATGTGGAGGTTTCCAAGTCATGATTACAACTACAGTGGAATTTTTTCCATAGTTGCTATGGTTACTGAGATATTGCCAAATTTGTGTTACGAGGGTTCCTTTTAAGTACTATAGGGCTGCGGTATGGCTCTGTAGTCATGTGTAAGTGGGAGTGCAGGGCCCAGAGGGCCCGTGCTCCCACAAAAACATACCATTATGCAAAAATGGGCAACGTGAAGGGAGCGCAGGGCCCAGAGGGCCCATACTCCCACAGACACATACCAGTTACCACTTACATTACACTTTCTCAGAAAGAAGGGAAATTTATTGC